>CM052297.1:988128-1576932 GCA_028455765.1 Lasioglossum oenotherae
CTAATATATACAATTCTCTATAGTAAATATCCCGATTTCTGTGATTATTGACCGTCCCGATTTCACCCTTTGCACTCGGAGCTATTTTAACGCGAAAATTGAACACTTCTTCCAACCTACAATAATTTCATTCTATACGAGTTTTTTCAGTTTATGGATATGAAATTGATATTAGGTGATTGCATACGTGAAGCCCACGCCATGAGAAATTCATTGCGCTAAATATATTGGCGTGTCAAGGTTATCCAAGGTCGTTCAATGCCGTTGAAGGCTATTGGCGTGACTTTAGGTGTTGTTCACACGTTCATGAGAACAAAACGCATGGTCCCACTGTAAAGGTCACCTTGAAATCTCGGTAGCACGTCCGCCTAGATAAAATTTGTCTACGTAAATGATTCCAGACCACGGCGATTGGTTATGATGGGCGAGCTCTACAACATATTGTACGAAGTCGCCAAAGAAGCGGACATTTTACCGAAAGATCTGCAGATCAGCTCCATCGCTGGAAAGTGGGTCATTCGAGACCGCGTACCATTGGTCACGGTCATACGGGATTATGAAACTAAAGCGATTACCTTCAACCAGGTAGGTGCACTTATGTTTGTAAGCTTATCGAACAAAAGTGCTGTTCCTCTCAGGGACGCCGAAACCGGAACAACAATGTGATTTTCGCATCGATAACGCCGCGAACGTCGAGGAAATGGCGTGATCAATTTGTTTGCAAACATTCCGAATGAAATCCGTCCTTATATAAAAATATGCTTCTCAGATGACGAAGCAAATATTCTCGTCTTTTGCGAACTCTTGTGTACATGCCCATCGCAAAAGAGGAATTTTCTCTACAATAATCGCAAATTAGCAATCCTTGATTTCAAAAATTCTGACCACCGGTTGCAGTATACGGCTAAGATGTATTCGAGTAGGTTTGATCGTGTGTTCGTGTTTCATAATTCAAGGTTATTCTACGTATACTCTAAGGAGAAGTTTCCTGATTAATATGGGAACAATAAAGACTAAATCAACGCGAGACGGAAGGCCGAAATCTTTTTTAAAGATGAAGCTGCATCGCGTAATGAAAAACAATGCAATTTTGTTTAAAAGAATGTTGTTATCTTTCTTTTTTTTATTAGATTAAATGTTTGATAAATTTATTAGACAGGTTATAGAAAATGCGCGACAAATCGGAAGGAAAATATAAGAAAATATATTTCTCCGATTCGGGCAAAGATGGGAAAATAAAATCATTTGTTATTTTAAATACAATGCAACCAGAAGTAGTACTGTGCAAAAGATCCGGGGAGTACATCTTTGTACGGCACACGTCTGCCGTCACGATTCGACTATTTTCTCCGATTCGGGCCAGTTCGGGAAATAAGCTCTTTCTGCTACTTAGAGTTCAAGATTTTATTATCATTCCAAATACACTTAACAACGGTCATCTTGGTGATGGTAAACGGATCAAATATTTTTCGATCGTTCATTTTGTTGTAAATTTACATAAAAATCCGAACGTAACAATTCTCCTTGCGAATGGTTCACACGTGAATGAGATTTTAAATGAACGGATGCGCGCAGTTGCGGAAACGGTAATAGAATGAGAAAGGTGTTTGCCCTTGAGGAGAAAAAAATTCTCTCGTATCTTTAGAGCGGCCATTAATTCCGTCCCAAGAAACGTACAAAGTGCAATCAAAATAAAAACTTAACGACTGATAATCTTGATTGCCGGTTACATTTGCATATCGCCACGTACCCCTGATAATTGTTTTCGCAAGTATGTTGATGAGTCCCAATAGTTACGTTATTGTTAAACTCCGGATCTTTATTCGAAATAAAAGAAGTTCAGCATCAATTGCAAGACACAGGAGCCATTAATCATTTGAACGTAGTGAAAATAACATATTGATACTCTTAGAGTCTCAATCTTTTCACTGTTTTAAACTGAACTTGCCGATTCTTTCAATAAAAATATTTTTTTTTTGAGAGATTTGACCTCAATAATTCGCAAACATGATTTATTTGATCTCCGTACGCAGAAAGTTTATCTCAGAGAAGCTCCGCCAGCGTCGACATATAAATTGAGCTTCACGTGGGACATACCTCTCGTAATCGTATCGGAGAACAAATGGGAATTAGACAAACCGTGTCGTCTATGGATGACAAGCGAACCGAAAAATCTCACCATTCCTGACACCTATGGCGAGGACAACTTCATCATTGTCAATCCCGAAGAGATAGGTACACGGATTGAACATCAAATTAATCCATTTCACTTTTATATTGCTACTAGGCTAAAGTTCCGAAAATCGATCAAATCAAAATTATTTTGCGTTAATAAAATGTTTCCCAGAAGGATGTTTGACGACTCGAAAAAAATTTTATCATTTTAGTATCATTTTCTACCTTCCGCAGCACCTGTCTTTGCACTCGACTTCAAACGAAATACTTGTTATTCTATGAGCTTTTGTCTTTTTGGTTGTAACAGTTATGGTCCCTGGTTTTAATACAATTTTTTCAATCAGTCAGTGTGTAATATCTAAATTCAAATATAAAAAGCGATTTCTATTTATACTTCCAGAGTTCTTGTAAAGAAATTTGGCTCTCAAATGAAATCTAAATCGTTGTGCTGTTGATACTTGGCTGTTCTATAAATTATTATTATTGTTTGAAAAGTATTTAACTGTGACTGCAATGTATTCAAATGGTATTTTATTTCACAGGAATGTTCCTTGTAAATTATGACAGGTGTAACTGGAGAATGCTGTCGGAATATCTGCAAGGGCCGAATCGAGAAACAATTCCAGTTTTGACTAGAGCAAAATTGATTCACGATGCGTGGAATTTAGCGTACGCTGGTGAACTGTGTTTCGAAATTGCATTGAACATGACACTGTCCCTGAAAGAAGAGCGAAGCCACGTGGTGTGGGAGCCTGTATTCATGATGATCGACCACATTGGAAGACGCATCGAAGGAACTGACGTGTACCCGAAATTTGAGGTAAATTTGCAGTCTTTTGCTTCGCTTTCATTAGTGCGAGTCTCGCCGACACTCGATCCTTCGCTGGCACCTGTTCCAAGGGGCATCCCTCCAATGGTAGGGATACAATTTGTGAAAACAGACGAATAAACGAAAGAAATGTAATGTAATGAATTTGAAAAGCAATCTAGTGCTGAAGTTTCATTATTACTCATATAAGACATCTAGCTTAAGATAAGAAATGTTGCTATGACTGAAGCAATCATCGTTATCTCGCTGTAACTAATATTAACGTACCGTCTCGTCATGTGCGCCAATCGATCAAATTGATATAATGAAGAATTTCTTCTGAAATGCTCAAGTGGGCTTTTATCCTGCCATTTTTTACTGTAATGGTAATTATCTCTCAATAACCAATCAAGTATTAGATACTGGAGTTTTTAATTGTTTGATGAAAAGGAGAAATAACATGAACTATTACGTTCTTCTTCTCATTATTATTGTACTTAAGTTATGTTCCGTGATCAGTTGAATATATTGTTCCACATTATTCTGTAATATCTAGACTTGCGGATGTTTATGCAATTATGGCTTTCGAAAATTTTCAAGAAATGCTAGAATACAAAATACGATAGAATTTAGTACGATTTTAATTCATTTCAGGCCTGAAAGTAATAAAATTTTATTTGATTCGATTTTCTTAAAATTCGTTTGCAAAAATTGCAAATTGCATAAAGATCTGCAGTCTAGTAATATCTATCTACATGTAATACTTAAAGATAAAATTTGGAAAAGATTAACAATTTTAACAAGGACATAACCAGTCAAATGACTGGTTTCATATTTTTCATTAATTGTTGATATTATGCAGTTGCTTACATGGAAATTAAAAATTGCACCACATTTAAATAAACAGAGCCTTGCAATTTTTGTAAGCCGAAACATTTCAATCGTTTATAGTGCTCGGTAGGTTTAGTGCTAATTCTATAAATCATTGTTGTTTCAGCAATACGTACAAACATTGCTAACACCATTGTTCCTCGAATTAAATGAATCCGATCGGAGGGACGAACCATCTTGGAAAACTCATATGCGCAGCATGGCCAAGCATTTCCTCTGTCGTGCTGGTTATGCACCGTGCGTTCAAGAAGCCAGGGATGAGTATAAAAAGTGGTTGACCAATGAAGAACCGGACAAAGGAAATCCGTACGTGATTTATTTACTTTTTCGATTTTATAAAAAAAAGCCACTTTTCTTAGATCGTTCAGTTCCTGTTTGTTTAGATCGAATATTTCCTTTATATATCAATATCTTGAAATATATTGTTCCTTTATTTTAAGAAAGTTAAATCTCATATTTCTTCCCAACTTCTCTAGAGTGGCCAATGAATTTATCTGTCCCGTGTTCAAATGGGGTAGCGAAGAAGAATGGGAATTCGGACTTCAACGCGTCATCAACTTCCCACAAAACAGTCCCGAGAGGAAACAGAGTGAACGCACGTACCTGTTGAAGACTCTGGCTGGTTGTCCGAAAGACAAGAACAAGATAGAAAGGTATCGGCAATTTTTACTCCTATGCAACGAGCAAATACGTAATAAGAATGTAATGTCATAAAAATGATTACAGGTTGTTGAACGTAACAATTTTGGACCAAAATGGCAACTTCTCGGATTCCGATATCCATCTTATCTTCAGCACGCTAACTGGCGGCTCGGCTGGTTACACTACTCTGTTCAACTTCCTGAGCGACCATTGGGACACCGTGAAACACAGATTTGAGAACAAAACACATCTATGGGATGGAATGATCAATTCGGCCACGGCTTCGTTTAATACTCAAGAAGGTTTGGACTCGGTTTCGGAATTGTATAAGAGCCGTCAGGATGAATTTGACACCGCGAGTCACATCATCAAAGAAGCGTTGAAACTCATTAAACACGAGACGGAATGGAGCAAGAAGAACCTTCCAGTGATCGAGGCTTGGCTCGATGAAAACTTACCGAATAACTTACCTACAGCGACACAAAGTCAAATGTGCGAGATGGACCAACAAGGGACTCAGGTCCCACTTTGCTCAGAAAATAAACAATAAATTCATGATTTCTATGTATACGTTATATGTATGTTTCTTTCTCAAACAACTTTTTTCACATGCCGAAATTAGCTTAGGCAACTTATGATCTTGGAACTTTCGAAATCTTATTTAATTTCTACGTTATATTTTGTTGACGACTTATTATTGTCTAATCTATTGTATATATGATTAATTTGATGCATTATTAGAGGGATTATATTAGACGTCGCGGCTAATATTCAAAAGCGTCGAGAATGTAAATTCGTGAAACAGCGAAACTTGCTAATTAATAAGTTTGTCATTGTCATATGATCTTGTATTATATATTTCGTGGATTTTGTAGACAAAAAGGTTCTGGCAAATTTTGTAATTGCTACAAAATGTTCAGATAATATTTAAATGTAATATTACAAGTTGTATAAAATGCGCTTAATAAAAATCGTTGTTAATTGTTATTTATAGCGTAATCGTAAATGTAATAAATGTAACAATGAAGACATTTAAATACTTAAGTTACTAGAACTTGCAGGCACAAGAATATACCTTACTGATTAAATATTTCCCGAATTCCCTAAACATTTAATGTTGTCACTGTAGAAAATGCTCTATTACGATAGCTCGCTATACCTACAACCAGATTTAAAAGGCACGAACAATTATGTATATAGTTCATAGAGGCACTTAGTCTTACAAAAAAATATTAGTTAATTCCAATAACTAAAAAGTAAAAAATGTAAAACCGGTCATCGGACTAGTCGTGGTACAGTTAGTGTAAACGAATCCAAGGCAAATTAATAATTTGAAGAGAATATGTTCAATAATAAAGTTCATTGAGAAAATATATGTTAGTACTTACATATTCTCCATATTGAAGCATGGCACGTTGCAGTTCGATCTAGGCAATCAATGTTAACTTTTATTATAATATCTCCTGTGAGATTTATGAACAACATAATGAAAAGTACATTATACATAGACTAAAATGTACATTACTGTGAGCTACAGAAAGGTTAAACTTTACCTCCGGTAGCCAGAGATGCATGTCTTTTTCTTATATAATCCTGTAGATTTTGTCGATAAAACACCAAAAATCCAAGTGTCAATTCTAGAAGATCAGTAGTTCAACAGTTATGAGTGTTTAAACCTGAGCAATGTTCAGTGTTTTTGACAGGTAAGGGAGCCGCCATATTGCTATGTACCCAGCGTCGCGTAGAGTCTAACGAGCGGAGCTGATAGATGGTAGCACAAGCACGCGGTAATGTCGATAACATAGATATGCGAACCTAACCCTGACCAACCGTCTCGCGGACGATGTCAGAGTACATACCAATATGGAGGCGCCCTTACCTGTTAAAAACGCTGAATATCGCTCAAGTTTAAACACATAACTGTTGAACCACTGATCTTCTGGGATTGAAACTTGAATTTTTTACATTTTCTCGCAAAAATCTACAGGACTACTTAAGAAAAAGGGAAAGTTTCTGGTTACGCAAGGTCAAGTGCAGTCTTCAACAATATTAAACTTAATATTTTTTTCTTAATTAATTTAATCCACATTAATAGAAAATAGAAAATAAATCATTCTTGCTGAATGTAAAATCAAAATTGATTTGAACCGAAGTTAAATAAATTTGATTTCTATTGCACGATAAAGCACAAATAATCGTCGTGACACAAGAGGAAATTATCGCGAGAAGGTAACAATACGATTCGAGAAAAGATTTAAAAGAAAAAATAATCCAAATAAATAATCTTGACTTCCATCGAGAGGATGATACAAGGAAATGGTACGCACCACGTAACGGACACTCTATTGCGTCGTACATTTGTACACTTTCTGCGTCTCGATATCACATGATGGGGTTGACACGATCACCTTCGGAAACTCACTTGATTTCACTTTCACTGTCATTATACTAATGATGCCGCGGCCGAACCCTTGGGTCCGCGAGGGTTGCAGGTACACGGCGACGGTGGGGCGACTACCCTCGCAAATTTTTCATTGGTGGAGGTGGAGAGGGGCGAGAGACCCGAACAGAGTCCCCGACGATCGGCGACTGCCTCCGAATTGGGCCGGACTAGAAGAGAGGGAAGGCTATTGAATCATCGCCCCGTCGCACAGTGGTCGGAAATCGCCGAAACGTGCCCAAAAAAATTTTTTTCGTGATTTTCGATTTTTCCTGTTGGTTTGGATATAAAAGACACCTGATTCAAAAATTTCAAGTTTCTAGCTTGTCTGGAAGTGGGTTAGAAAATTAAAATGATCATCATCCTCCTATATATATTCCAAGAATTATGCGTTTTTGGGGTATTTTTATCTCAGGTTCCAGGCTAGGTAGAAAGTTGCTTTTTACATGAGAGTTAGTTGATATTATATCTAGCTCAAATAAAAATTTTGGTTGACCTCGGTTACCGGGGAGAGCGGCAGTGGCGGTGGCAATATGGCTAAAAAGCGCAAAACTATCGTACGAGAATAACTACTCGGCAGCTTAGAGGTGGCGGGAGGGGAACTTGGTGCGCGCGCTGCCGCGCGCGTTGATAAGGTAATTGCTTGCAAATCACTTAATCCACTCGTACTAAAGTGGCTGAAACAAGCATAAGACAACAATTATCCTTATCCATCAATACCTTTTATCGTTTCAAAAACTGTTATCTACAAAATGAACTTCCACTTCCTTTGTGTCGAGGTTAAAAATGAAAACACCGACGAGAAACGTTTAATGCAAGTCATAATATTTCTGAAATTTTATGACACAAAGCGTCATGACACAAGTCACATGAACTCTGACGTGTTCCAATTTTATAGTTACTCAGCATTCCGCACAATCATGTCCTGCAAAAATAATTATACCCTGTACTGAATAAACAGTAACAACAGTAGGTATTGAATTTTTAAAGCAACGCTTGTATTCGAGACAACACATTTTAGAAATAATAGTGTTTGTTTACATTACAATAAGTTGCAATAATAATAAAACATCATAATCATTATTTCGAATAATGAAATCACTCTAAATGAAGAATTCGAAAAAAAACATTAAAAGATGAAATTCATAGCAACTGAATGTTAGTAATTTTTAATAACAGTTTTTTCATTTAAAAGAAGAATTTTAAGTAATATTTACATTTCAATAATGGACTGTGGGTCTTTATGCAAAATAAAAACTTGCAAACTGCAAAAGAAAAAAAGTCTTTCTTTCTTGACTGATTTTAAAATGATGTACATAAATAATATAATTATAACTTCAAGAACTATAAATTTGTCTTGTGTTTTAAATATCATTTATAGTTAAACTCTATTATACTCTATTATATTATAATCTATTATACTCTAAAAATAAATGTTACTGTATTTCGAAATGAACAGGTCTCCGTCCAGGCGAAAACAGCAATCGATTATCCAATTGAACGATGAATTACTGAGATATCAAGGGATTCATTGTCGTATACGTAGGCAATAATTGATACAAAAATGACATAATTTCTTTTTTAGAGTTAATCGATTTTGATAACGAGAATGTGAGAGTTTCGTTCACTAGGATTTTCTTGAGAAATTGTCGGCACTCTCAAAGTCTGCTCAACGAGATATTATCTTGGAGACGCTTTTTAACAAACAATGACAAGATTAGGATATGTACGTCACTGGCTGGTATTATTACTCATCGAATAACTGGTATTCTCAGTAGTATTAAATTTACCAGTACATAGCTCCCTCGCAATACAACAATTCTATCGACACGATATAGTATATTTAACGAAATAAACAGCGTGGAAGTTCAAAACGAAATTTTCTTCCGGATTTTCATCATATTATACAACAAATCCATTTATTTTACTTGTAAACTGTGTACTTTTACTGAAAACAGCATTGTAATGCACAACATTAACTTATATTATCGTTGTTATCAACAGTCCTATTACTATTGTATAATTTTTCAAGATATTTCACGTTAAAGGACTATTGGACTATTGGAATATATTGTGTTTTCTGCTGTTTAATCAATAGATTGCGGATATATATATGATTTTTCCTCTATTAAAATGATCTGGGGATGAAATAACATTCGATTTCATTTCAATTTCTTGCAATCAACGCAATGCTTCTAATTGCTTACAAAACATCAGGTCGTTTGGTACAATTATAAAAAAGTTATATACTGTTTTATAAAGTGCATTCAAACACTTTTGTGGCTCACTCTATAGTTTCTTTCAAAAATTTTTCCTCTTCTCGATGAATCGAAAGTGTTGATGTAAAAACAAACATTTACTTTTGATATATGTCTAATACAATGGTCTTTTACGATGACCATTACTTTTTATACACCCTGTACATCGCATTTGACCGATCATGACAAAACCACGCCAATGAAAAACAACAAACCTGAAATCAGACTGAGTAAACGAAAGCACGTTAAGGAGTACAGATCACTCTGTAGAACTAAAGCTCGGTAGATCACAATTAGAAGGTGAAAGAACACGAATTTATACGAATGCGATAATTGTTAAGTTCAGAAATGTTTATTACAAAGAAGATCTGAATGTCTATTGTTAATAGACTGCGGATTTTATGCACTTATGGCACAACTGGGTTTGTGAAATTTCAAATAGTTGAAAGACTCCATGAATTTAAGAACAAACTACTGTATGCATTATATCAATTCTAGTCAATTCCCCTCAACTGGCGACGTTGCTTCTACCTGACAAGGAGAGTGCAAGGTCGATAAGTCTCATAATTAATTGAAACTGTGTACAGTTAGATCCCGTCCTCCTGTTAGCCTGTATATCCCATTATTATAAGCGCAGATACTCAATAGTTTTTAAGATATTTATAATTAAAGGTTTTCTTTACCATGAATATGCAGGGTGAACATTATAAAGCGTTACAGACGAACATCTCCAAAAATATTATTGATGCGCAAAAATGTTTCAGATGAAAGTTGTTCAATACCGAGGAGGACATCACGTGGTGGAACTTTTATTTTTCCCAGTGGACACTCCAAGGTGAGGTGAAGGTCACCTTGATTTTTTTAAATGGAAATACCTACTTTCTGTATGATGAATCGATAGACTATCGAATTCTGAGTAAAAATGTGTTGACCTCCATATGTCCTAACTCTTATAGTTAGCGAGATATTATCGAAACAATTTTCTTTCTTCTTTGGATAATATCTCATTAATTATTACGTTTAGGATATATGCAGGTCAACACTTTTATACTCAGAATTTGATACTCTACTGACCTATGGTATAAAAAATAGGACATTCCATTTAAAAAAAGAAAGTTGACCTTCACCTCACCTTGGAGTGTCTACCGGTGAAAATAAAAGCCCCACCGCATGATGTCCTCCTCGATGCTGAACAACTTCCATCTGAAACATTTTTGCGTATAATCAATATTTTTGGAGATATTCGTCTGTGTGTAATGCTTTATAATGTTTACCCTGTATATTCATGGTAATGAAAACCTTTAATTATAAATATCTTCGAAACTATTGCGTATCTGCGCCTATAATGGAGTATACATGTTAACAGGAGAACGAGATCTATAACTGTACAAGGTTTCAATCAAATCTGAGACTCGTCGACCTTGCACTCTGCTTATGAAACATTCTTTCGTATCAGTCATACTTTTCGAGGTATTTATTCTGGAATGTTAAAATGGGACATCCTGTACATTTGGCGTATAATAGCATAACCATTTAGTGTCGCAACATTCCATTGCAGAAGTCGAAGTTCATTCTGAATTTGTCAATTAACCGAGGAACATGTGAAACTGAAACATGATCGGCGAAACGATAGCGTACTTGAAGTATCATTCAGATTCGTTAGTCTTTTTCTAGGTTTCGAGTTGTGCGGACATAGTGTTGTGCAAATGTAACGTTACAAATATATTAGTTGCAGATGTGGCGATAAATGAAATCAAGTGGAAGTTCAGACGGTTTTGGAGTCGAAGAAACAAAATTGATCAATTTCGAAAACTGCGAAGTTTTCTTATCGAATGATACGAATAATTGGGTATTCCAAAGAACAATGTCTCCTCACTAGGGTGGCTTTCATTTTCGATTTTTTAATTTCTTTGGCGGCACTCACCAGAATTGTTCTGATTAATAAAAACAAATCTATGCAAAGTTTGAGCTCGATCAGATAACGGGAAAAAGTCCTCCAAGGCCCTTAAACATTAAAGTAATTAATTAAATGCTAATAAAATCGTTTTTCTCGAATATGTATACTTCTCTTTATAGGACCTGTACCCTAGCTAAAGTGGAACCAGAAAATTGTAATAAAAAAATATATGCAATTTAGAAGAAGGAAGTTCCGCAAATTACAAAAAAAAACACATTTTTCGTCAATGTTTAATGATAAAAGATAATGAAAACACACGTCAGTTTTCAAATTTCAGAAAAAATTGGATATTGGTCCGACATTTTTCTGAATTTTTTCGATAACTGTTTGTTTCACGAAAAAAAATAATAGAACATAAAAGACGAAGCCTGTCCAGATCTACATGTAGTTTCGTTAAACATGTTTTTCGATGTGGTTAATAATGTAGAAGATATTCGAGAACAACGATTTTATGAACACTTAATTAATCATCTGAATAATTAAAGGCCTTGGGGCACATTTTCCCGTTAGCCGATCGAGTTTGATCTTCGCACAGCTTTCTTTCAATAATTGAATCAATCCTGAGGGGTGCCGTAAAAGAAATTCTGAAAAAAATTTTCGTCGAGAGTAAATGAGAGCCACCCTACTCCTCACAGCTTCTACTCGTGGGAAACATTCAGTTAAACGTTCTAAATCTCGTCTTACATCACGAGGAATTGCTCGCACTAATTGGAGAGACATTCGTCGTATGTATATGTATTTGAAACGAGAATATTAAAAGCTGCGTTGACATGAAGATATAAGGAGTGTCTTATCAGTAGACTGCGGATTTTATGCGTTTATGACAAAAATGAGTACGTCATATACGAAAGAGTAGAAAGATAAAGGGAATT
This sequence comes from Lasioglossum oenotherae, assembly GCA_028455765.1. Taxonomy (NCBI): domain Eukaryota; kingdom Metazoa; phylum Arthropoda; class Insecta; order Hymenoptera; family Halictidae; genus Lasioglossum; species Lasioglossum oenotherae. Next base: position 1,000,172 of record CM052297.1, read on the forward strand.
TAAGAGCATCAATATATTATTATCGTCTTATTAAAATTATTAATGGAAGAAAGAAATTTTCCAGTATATCCTGTACAGTCCGCATTTCACGAGAAGAGACACCAGAGGGGCAAGAGGAACAGAGTTCTGGCGATACACCTGAAATACAGTAAATCATCTATGAACGCAAAAAGGCCGTATACGATAAACGCAAAAAAATCCCCTCCACTGTAATAATCTGATCTCGGCTCGGATATATCGGTGTGAACCACTGCTAATGCGACGCGGAGAGTCGCAGCCGTCGGCACAGTTCAAAGGCCCATCAGAGCTACTTTAACTAAAAAATGAAACATTTCGTCCGACCTAGAATAATTAGATGAATATATTACATGAATATATTAGATGATTGCATAAGTTCGTGCCCGATTTGAAAATAAAATTCAATGGTGAAATTTTTAAGAATACAATTTAATTAATCAATTATACATATAGTCACCATCCTTTTCTAATTGTAGAAAATTTAACCATTTTTTAATTTTAATTTAACCAATCTTTAACCAAATCTTGAAAAAACCATTGAATTTTATTTTCAAATCGAGTACGAACTTACGCAATCATCTAATAAAATTGATATAATACCTCATACAATACTTAAATGTTTAGTAATTGATTAGATACCAAAATATTTGAGAATGTAAACAATATTTTGAAGAATGGTACAGCAATTTTTAGTGGCAACTCAAGTGCTAAGGATTAACGCAGAAGGGAACTATCGCGGAAGAAATGGAAATCTTTGTTAGCTGATTAATAACCTTTCAAAATTGAACCTTTATAAATTTAGTCTGGTTTCGTTCGATTTCTGGATAAATTTGTCTAATAGCAAAGCCAGACAGACGGCTGCACAAGGACGTGCAGATGCGATTGACAAAGCCATTAAATGTTATCTGATATCGTCGCGGGGAAATTGACAGTCTGGATTCTGTTTTATCTGACTTCGCACATCGAATTTTATATTGAAAACAAATTCCGGAATGCATATACAAAGGTGATATGGGAAGGTTATGGATTCGTGCTTTTCTGCGACACAATGTCCAACTGATGAGTACAATACAGGCAAATTCATGCAATTGTAAAAAACCAGTTTTTTTCCTTGGAATTAGTAATTTTTTTACCCCAATTCGAATCGCTCTTCAGTGAAATCATGTTCCTTCGTAATTTGTATGCGTAATACATTATTTATAATATTCCTTATTAATTTGCACACGAAGCAACTTATGCAAATGTTCATATCTCTCGTTTACCACGTTCGCAATGTTATTTTTAAATCAGTCGGTTAACAGCGAAACGAAGTTGCAACATTTAGAATTCTCGGGTAAGAAAACATTCTGCGTACAGCTAATTCTCTTTTCAAATAACTTTCAAAACAACACGGTTAGAAAAACAAGAAAATTCTTCTTGTAACGAAACGTTTTAATCGAACATGGTTCGAGTGACACTTTCTTCTTTTATCGATGTTATATACCGATCTTTTAAATTTCTAAAGTCAGTTCTTTCGAATAAACCATTTGGATTGTAATTATCATTTACTTACTATGAAGGGAAATGATATTTTAGAGAAATGCGAATGAAGTGATGAATTTCTTTGAGTTTTTACCAAATATAAAATAGTGGACAGCCTACTTCGGAAAACACAAAATACTAGCTGACTTTTTAATATTTTTAACAATGATAATGACAGTAGATATTGCCGAGAAAATGTTCTGAATGTGCGAAGGTGATTCAAACCTCCCTTAAATCATTGTCTAATTTGCCCATTCTGTGCATGACGAGAAAGCAAACATATTTATATTAATATTTTCTTTATACACGACGAGTTTTATTATTGTATTTTGCCTTCATCGTCAGTGGGCATATTTTCCAAATTGCGAAATAAAAATAGTGCGAAAGGAAAATTGCCTACCAGAATTGCAACAAACTTGAGTGAACAGGAATGTATTTAAAGTTGAAAATAATATATTAAAATTCTTCTAATATTTTTACTATTATAAATTACACTTACTCATTGTCCGCTGTCTATTGATCATAGACTAATTTTTGTGATTAGTATTCAAATTACGCGAAAATAATTACAATGATTTACACATCCATCTATATAATCGATTTACAGAGGATGCAGTCTTTATAATAGCCTTGCGCAACGTTCATTAATATGCATATTCATGCGTTCGTGTCGTCATATCTATTGATACCAAGAGTAAGAAAGATGCCGCACATTGTTTCTTCAGCGTTTTATCATTTTCCTTTCCTTCGAGTACCCGAATTGTATAAACTAGAAAAATCTCTTCGACGATTGCGAATAGTGACCACACTAGTCCTTGGAACTCAAAATGGCAGACTATCGTTTTGTAAATTTCAATCAACGATTGTGGTATCGCGGTAAATTTTAGAACATAAATATTGTGAATGTTTAAGGAACTGATAAGATAATCGCCGATACTTAATCCCAAATACACACCGAAAACATTCAGAAGTGGGAACAGTCATTCAGTGAGCATAGCGCGCGTGATCGAGATACATACTTGGCTCACACTGATCCTGCATACAATAGTTACATTTTTATACGGTATATAACATCGATAAAAGAATCGTATGACAATCGATCGCGTGCTCTAATGTGACCATTGATTGATGGTCCGTGGCAGTGAAATAATCGTGACGGGAATTGTCATCGTAACTTTCATTTCTTCGAGAGAAACTCATTCCTACCAATGGTGATAGTTACTTCTCCATGAAACATGTGACTCTACGAACGATGCGGTGAAGACTATACGAAGAATTAACGCAGAAAAGCTTCGACACTGTGAGACACAACAGCTGTATACGTCATTAATAGGCTGCGGGTTTTTTGGATTTGTAGTAAAACTTAGTAGATCAACTTGTGAAACAGTAAAGCAGTTTTAAAGAATTCATAAAAAGATACGAAATTAACACTCAATGGTAAAATTAAGATATATATTTCTAGGCTTATTCAACATGATAAGATACCTCGAAAATGGCAAAACGTAATAGTAATAGTAATAATTATCTTTGAATTTTAATCTTGAAACTTTCGTTCGAATATTATTTTCAATTCATTGAAATCATTCGGAAAAGAAGTAAACGTTTATGTGGCTCCTTACACTTGATTCTGAATATGATGAATGTATTAAAAATTTTGGCTGTGTTTCCGATAACGTCCATGTTCAGAAATTTTGGAAATAGGTTCTTTTTTGACTAAAATGATGAATGTCAGAGGGATTTTTGTTAACTGTTTCTACAGATATATCAGTACGATCATCACGAGTAGTCATGGTAAGGTAGAAAGTGACATTAAAATGGTAAAACATTTTTTTCGAGTCGCCAAAAATCCTTCTGACAGTCATCATTTTAGTAAAAAAAACCGGTTACTCTTATTAGTCTAGCGCTTTCTACTTAGACACATATACATATACATCTACAACGCACAATGTCATCTGCGAGATTATGTATGACCGATAAGAGTTCACTACGTAGTATCACTTATATCGACATTGTGTATTTTTGTATCAGATTACGTACGATATTAACTTGCCATGTACATATATATAACTACACACGGCAAATTATTTCTTATGTACACATTTCTCTTATGATACGGTTATTATTATCATCATTATTGCGATTATCATCGTTTACTACGTGATATAGTACTTGTTTACTATATGTATGTATATAATGTACACTTACTCGAATTAATTAATTCGGACGCTCTAAAACAGACGATAACTTTTTAAATACTGTACTATATGATTTGAACTTTTTTGGGAAGTCAGAGCAATTTGTTTACTACAGGATGTGACAAAAATTTTTTTCGAAAATAGCAATTGATTGGAATTGTATAAAAAATACTAAAAGATGTATTTTACAACTTCTTTATGTGGGCCTATATTGAAAAATTAAGAACTACGTTTTGTAGGTTTGGGTCAATTATATGCACTGTGAAGGTTTCATCGTAATCGGTTGATCTGGGGAAAAAACGACAGGCATTGAAAGATGTAAGAATTCTTAGATATAGACCGAAAATCGTGAAAATCTGCCATTTTTACCGTCTTTGAACGTTTGTACTACAACAAATAAGTAATGCGATTTCTGAAAGTATTAGGTATAACGACGCAAAAAATAAAATATTGTATTTTGTATTTCAGATGATTAAAATAGAAATATTTTATTTTGTGGATGATATTGTTAAAATAGAACGAGGTTCAAATTCTTCAAATAAAATACTATTTTCTTTAAGCAAAATAAAATCTAAAATATTAAATAGTATTTCAAATATTTTTTTCGCCAAATAATGCCCACCTCTGGTTTGTAGCTCATTGCAACGTCGATCAATTTTGACGAAATTTTCCAAATATTTTTTAATTGGCACAGATCTACAAATCGTATTTCTTAAATTTTCAATATAGACCCACATAAAAAAGTTGTAAAATGCAACGTTCAATATTTTCTCTACAATCCAGATGAATTACAATTTTTGAAAAAATTTCTTTTCACATCCTGTAGTAAACTAATTGCTCTAGCTCCCCAAAAAAGTTCAGATCGTATAGTACAATATTAAAATAGTTATCGTCTTTTTTAGAGCGTCCGAATATTAATTCGAGTAACTGTATATTTCTCATCATTTTTATACGCGTGTATAAACGTATTTCTCTATTTCTGATGATTATGGAAATGTTTCTTGAATTTAGCAAACGGAAGGAATTTCCACGAGGCATCATGAATTTCTCCTGGCTGGATCATTTAGTCATTTGTCTTGTTGTGATCTGCGCGGTATGTTATGGAGCGAGCAATACGATCAACAACGCCGCAGGTAAATATTAACATAATAACTCGACTGCGGATTTTAAGCATTTGTGACAAAAATGGGGACGTACAATTTAAAATAGTAGACATGTTAAAAATATTAAAGAACGTCCATCTATTAGTTTCAACTTAAAAGAATAATTAAAAGAAGAATGCAATTTCTATTTGTCATCAATTATTCTGCATCAAGATCCGCAGGCTAATAATAATTATGCTTATAATTATACTGCAGCTCTTTATGCAATTATGGTGCTTTTGAAAATGTTCAAAAAATGTTAAGACATACGATTTGGCAGAATTTAGTTGGCGAAATAAATACTTTGAATGAAACACCCTCTATTCTTCTATTCAAACAAAGAACTTTTATTTGCCAAAAGAATGGCAAAAACTTATTCAAGTATCTAAGATAATGTTGATGAGGGGCAATGTAAAACCTGCTTGCACTAATCTTCAAATATAATTCTACTTTCATTGCGCAGACACATTGGTGGAAGGCAACGATGTTTTGGACCTCCGACTGCCAAAAACGATCGTTCCTATTAGCTATGAAATTATGCTAATGCCACACTTTGGAGATGACTTCCTATTCGACGGGAGCACGCAGATCAATGCTTCGGTGCAAGAAACAACCGATACCATAATTCTCAATCATGGAAACATCACTGTAGATCTTCTGTCTGTATCATATTCTGATGGAAATAGTGCAAGGCTGGATATAATACAATCAAAACACGACCAGAAAACGGAAAAGTTTAGCATTAAATTAAAGCAGCCTTTGAAAAAGGGATCGAGCATCACTATCGACTTTAACTATTCCGGAATACTCCGAAATGACATGATTGGATTTTATAGAAGTTCGTATGTGGATTCGAATGGAAAAGTTAGGTAAAAGTCTGCTGGCTATTGGATAACTCATTTCAAATACATACTAATATTTTCACCATCATACATAGTTAACCTTTAGCACTTGAATGGAAGCGCCAAATATGTCAGTATCTAATCAATTATTAGACTGCGGATTTTATGCATTTGTGACGAAAATGGACACGTACAATTTAAAGCAGTGGACGAATTTAAGACGTTCTAAGGACATCAGTGTATTCATTTCAGCACGATAGGATAATTAAAAGAAGAATGCAATTTTGATTTGGCTCCTGTGTCCTCCAGTCAATGCAAACATTTTTTATTTTGCATAAAGATCCGCAGTCTATCAATTACTAAACATTTATGTATTGTATGAGATATTATACCAATTTTATGTCCATAAAATTGAAAAAATCGTGGGGAAAGGAAATATTTTAGTTCGAAAGAAATGTTTATTTTTCGAGGTCAAATATCTCCGAGTGCAAAGGGTTGACTCTTAACTGATGAATTGTTGTTGGATATACTGAACGTCCGTCAGGAGATGGCAGTGAGAAACTTATAGGGACCACGTGATATCCCTACCCCGCGCTACACGTCTTCCGTCATTTTGAAGATTGTTGAAGACAGCAAATGCCCGTGCATCACTGCCATCTCCTGATGGACGATCAATCGATCAATATTCCTTGGACAGTAACATTTCGACATTTTCTCTGAAAAGAACAAGCTGAAACTGTAAATGCAGTGAGACGAAATAACTTAAATTGTTACTTGAAATAAATGTAATCCAGATATTGTTCGTCTAAATACTTTCATGCAGTCTTTGAAATCTTACTTTGCCAATTAAAGATTAACTTTCTCATATGGTCACCAATTATATTATAATATATTTCACTAACTCATTTTAAAATGAACTACTGCAATATGTGTAACATGTGTGATACAGGATACCAAATTTAAATATATTGGGTTGGAAGCTAAAGATCGTACCGTTATTCGAATAAAATTAAAAGATGAGATTAAAATATTTACCATAGGTTTGTTCAATAACGTGATAAGTTACCACGATAATGGAAAAAGATCACAGAACTGATTGGAACACATGTTATTAATTAATTAATTTCACGTTCAAATTTTAATCAGTATATTGTATTTCCAAAGATTACAATTTCTTATAGTGGTATACCTGTTTATAATAGTATATGAAAGTATTATTTAACTTCATAATTATATTCCATATTATTATTATTATTACATATAGTATAACAAAAATTGATATACACATGCTCCTTAATTTACAATTCTCATGAGATATGAGAATGACGTTGCTCCTATTCGTTCCACCAATCATAAAATAGCGTTGGTTATTAAAAATATTTACAAGTGACAAACACCATAGGTGGCTCGCTGCAACACAATTCCAAACGAAACATGCAAGACACGCTTTCCCATGCTTCGACGAACCAAGCTTCAAGGCGACGTTCCGAATCTGGATTTTAAGATCCAGGGAGCACTCCAGCTTGAGTAATATGCCGTTCCAGGAGACAATACCCAAGTAATCACAACCCCAATATCTACACGCATTTGCAATCCCGTTTTCAGCAGCGTAATTAACAATAGAAAATTATTTATTGTTACAGAGAGGGAATGTACTGGGATGTGTTCTTCGAGAGCATTCCCATGTCCACATATCTGGTAGCTGCCGTAATTTCAGATTTCAGTAAACTGACAACAGGTAACTTTAGTGTCTGGGCCAGACCTGACGCCATAAACCAAGCAAAATATGCCCTGACAATTGGTCCGCCAGCCCTTCAATATCTTTCCAAGTTATTCCAACAAGAATATCAACTCCCGAAAATGGATATGGTAGCAGTCCCTGATTTTTCCGCTGGTGCGATGGAAAATTGGGGATTGGTCACTTATCGAGAGTCAAGAATGTTGTATGACGAGAATACGTCTTCTGACATTGCTAAACAGGGCGTCGCGTCGGTGATAGTCCACGAATTAACTCATATGTGGTTTGGAAATCAAGTTACACCCGAATGGTGGAGCTGTTTGTGGCTGAGCGAGGCATTCGCTAGGTACTTTGAATATTTCGCCACTGCTCAGGTAATTTCTAGTTTCTCTAATCTATAGAAATATAGTAAATCCTCCATAAACGCAAAAAAATATCCCCTCCATTGTAGTAAGCTAATCTCGACGCGGAGAGTCGCAGTCGTCGGCACAGTTCAAAGTCCTGTGCGTTCTTGCAATGTAACACCAACATAAAATCTTTTTTATTATTACTTATTGGTTTATGAAACTTTCACCAATATATTTGTGGCATTTTTATCATTAAAATAAGACCAAACACGACATAATCTTAACTGTATTTAATGGTTTAATTGATGATGAACGTTTCGGGCGCAAGGGAGGACAGCGTATGGGAAAGAAAGAGACGCGGAGAGTCGCAGTTGCTTCGGCCGTGTAAAATAGTGCCCCGTCTATGATAAATGCAAACGAATCCCAGAGGCTTTTGCGTCTATAGAGGATTTACTATATGTATTACATTAGGCCAAAGGACCGATATCGGAATGCGAATTCTTTCCAATAAAACATTTGTATTGTAATTATAATTTATTTACTATAAGGCATAATGAGGGGTAATTATATGTTCTAAAAATATATAAATAGAATGTTGAATTCCTTTGCCTTTTTACCAAATATAAAATAATAGACTGTTTACTTCCGTGAGCAAATTATAAAGAAATTAAGTCGCATGACAAAACGCTAGCATACTTTTTAATATTTTTAACAATGAAGATGAAAATAGACTGCCGAAAAAAGTTCTGAATGTTGTTGTGAGTTGTAGTTTCTCTAATCTATAGAAATATTATACTAGGGCATAGGACCAATTTCAGAATGCAAATTTTATGACGTGTTTTAATCAAGAAATACTACACATTATAATATACTGCTTTATTATACTGGTTGCCCCAAATATGTGATTCTTCCGTCAAAGAAGCGAATCCTCAAATCATTTGAAGTAACTTTCTCCTGTGTGAAAATGTTCTCAGTGGCTTTGTTAAGAAGCTATTAACGAAAAACACAGTAATTTAAACACAGTGTAATTTAAAACATTAAAGACATTAGAGGAATTTAAAAATACTTCTGTATTATTTCCTGAAGCTATTGAACATATTAAGAGAGAAAATAAATCTCTACGTGTCGCTCCCTTTTGTTGTAATACAGCTGGAAAATCCTTATTTTGCATAAAGTCCTGACCGAGGGCGCGGTAATCGCTCTTTTCAAGGAAGTGCAACATTTTTGAGACACTCTGTATATCTTTGATTTCGCTTTCTACTCACATATCTAGCTTCACTTTTAAATCAACAAGTTTATTTCAATATTAGTCGGCGTGATTGTCGTGTATTCTTTACGTCATTATGTGAAGAAAAGTAAGAACTGAGTATCAATTGTTATTTATCTTGCAGATTGAAAAAACTTGGGACATGGAAAAACAGTTTATTGTGGAACAACATCAAACAGCCCTCGCAGCAGATGGTGTCGAATCGTCTGAGCCAATGACCCGAAATGTTCTCACTTTCTCGCAATTACAAGGAGCTGGGGATACCATTACGTACAATAAAGGAGCAAGCATTGTGCGAATGATGAGACTTGTTTTTGGGAACGATATATTCGAGGCAGTACTACGAAACTACCTAAAGAACAAGTAATAGCACAATTTATTATAATGACGTAATGCATGCACTCTATCAATCATAATTACACTTTTCCTCGGACTGATCAACCCTTAGTACTCGAGAGAGTCTACACTAAAAATGGCTGTACCATAATTCAAAATATTGTTTAGATTATTAAATATGTTGGTATCTAATCAATTACTAGACATGTAAGTATTGTATGAGGTATTATATCGATGTGATATTCATAGAAATAAAGAAATTAATATAGAATGGAATTGTTCTACGTCGGTAGTTCAATTTTTTAGTTAAAGTAGATCCGAGTGCAAAGGGTTAATCAGACGAGAAAATATCATGCAAGAAAATACACTTTCCTGTACAACGAAAAAACAGTAAAAAAAAAAAGTAAAAGAAAATAACACGACATACATACGTTTATCGCAGCAAAGAAAAGAAAGTGGCGCAACCCGAGAATCTATGGACAGAGTTGCAAGCTGAGGTGAATCGTCAAAATAAAAAGCTCGGTGCTCCAGTAAACCAAATTATGTCAACATGGACAACAAAACCTGGGTATCCAGTTTTGAATATTTCCATTGAAAATGGTATAGCTACTGTGCGTCAAAGCCGATTCCTATTGAGGAACTTGAAATCGACTCCCATCAATTCTACATGGTGGATACCCATCACGTGGGCTAGCAAAAGCAATCCAAATTTTGATAACGTAACTGTGTCACGTTGGATAAGCGAACAACAAGATACGTTCAAACTGGGAAGTGAAGGCGAGTGGGTGGTACTAAATGTCCAATCAGCTGGTGAGTAGTTTATTCATTATTACTAGACAGCGGATTTTAAATGGAAAAAAAATAAAAGTAAAAATATTATAAGAATTAAAAAATGTATTGTTTTCGACCTATTAAGCATATTAAGATAGAAAATAAATTTCTATTTCACTCCAGTTTGCTGCAATTCAGGTACAACATTTTTATTTTGCATAAAGATCCGCTGTCTAATTATTACGTGATCTACAAAAAGAATTGGTTTATATGAACGTGAAACAGTTGGAAAGAAGCTGCACAGTGTGTCCCAAAAATATTTCCTTAGAAATGGTGACTGCTGACATCATTTAAAGTAACTTTTTCCTTTGCGAGAATATTCTCCGTGACTTCGTTAAGGAGTTATTAATGAAAAACGCGGCGAGAATCTGCCTCGGTGGCAGGTTCCACTGAGCGTAAGCGTTGGTGATGCGCCACGGTGAAGCAGTGAACAAGAGAAGGATCAGAAATTGGTTTGTACTGCCATGTCAACGATCCGAACTAGTATTTGTGGCAATCACTATAATTTACAAGTCTCTATTGTCCTACACCACCCTTAAGAAACTTTCTAAAGAAAGGACAAACATTTTTGCGAACAGTTACAATTAACCTCGTCACCTGTTTTTGGTCTGATTGTCCCATCGTTCGACGTTCATAACGCCCTCCCTAAACTCTTCAGAAAAATCTTGCGTACAATCGGTGTTGTTCGAACCTAGAGAGAACATGTTTAAACTCACGTGTCAATTCGTGCTCCTAGCTTTTTTGCGGTTCGTCCACGAATGCCCCAGTGACACATTTCGAAGCAGCATTTACGGCTGAATAAGTGAGCTTTAATTAAATAAATTTTCTCTCCTTCTCTTGTTCACTACTTCACCGCGGCGCGGCACTATCGCTACGCGCAGCGAAACCTGCCGCCGCGTAAAACTTCCCAAATAAATATATAGAATATTTCTGTTTCCTAGTCCGTGTCTACTCAAGCTTATCAAAATGCTTTCGGATTTCAAATATTATGCTAGAATGGATAATTATGATTGTAGAGATAATTAATTAATTACACGATTCTCCTCTCGGTTGCACGATAACTAATCAATACATCTCGGAGATAACAATTTTGCTGATTAATAATTGATCCGTATTAAAATACCTACAGCTTTCGCAATATATCAATGATCATTGATAAGACTGATAATAGAATCGATCCATCAAAATCGATAATTAGAGATTGAAACGTGCTTTACGCCAGTCGTGAAAAATACCATGGCACTCAATTGTGGGATATATGTATTCACTTACTCTGCCGCACAAAAGTCAAAACGACAGTTGTAATTTTTTAAGAGTCGATGAGACATAAATTTATGTTGTTGAACAATGTTTATTATTGTAGTAAATGCTTTTCTCTAAAATTAAATTCAACCTAGGCGCTGATCTAAATTCAGCTCTTTTCATTCAGAATTATTAAGATTACAAAGAAAATGATTCGACATACCTATTTCTTCAGATACAGTAGATCCAAAAATTATATTTGGACAGTAAATTTCCGACTCTCGACAAATTGCCAATATTTGAATTATAATAATCTCGTTGGAGAAAAATAGTACAGTAAATTTTCAATGTAACAAAACGAGATCTGTAGGATCTATGAAAAACAAATACCCCGCGAAAGGCTAAGAAGCTCGGTCGCCGAGCAGTGGAAAATGTAAACATTATTAAATGTAAACAAAACTTCTTTATTGTTAAATCTTTTTTTATGGGACTCTTGGGGCTTTAAAATGCGACCAGGTTCATTATTGTACTGCTTTCACGAACAAAATTATTGCGGTTCAAATATCGAGGATTTCTCCAGAATTCGTAATTCAATGTTCAAATACTTTCTGGATCCACCGTGGATCGGTAAAAGCGTTATTTTAACAAATAGGAATTTTGATGCAATCCGTCAAAAGTTTTTAGGAAACCTGAATAGCATAGTCTCAACCTTTGTCACGAAAAGTGTCCAGACATTTTTCAATTACATAAACGTGACGTCTCGAGTTGATAAGACGTTGATCATTCTATTTTGATAGGCTACTACATATCCCACTTCTTGTAAAAATTCTGAGATACAAGTATTCGATAAGTTGAGAGGTATAAAAGCAATGTATGCCGCGCGGATCTCGCTTTATTGTAGTCAATGATTGCTTTTATACCAATGATCAAAATTTTATAAAGTAACGTGATGAAATAAGAAATCGATCGAAATTAGTGATCATTCATCATGAATAATTTGTTGGTTGTGTTTCTAATCACTGGCTTTACCTTGTCCATCCATGAAAGTCAAGCTACGGACAGCAATACCGATAAGACAGAAGGTAATCAAAGAAATTATTAAATTTCATGCTTAAGTCAGGCCCAATCAAGATCAATAGATTGTTTTAAGTAGCACGTAGAAAACAGGAACGGTTGAACAGTTGAAAATATACCTACAAATTATAGATAGATTTATTAATAGACTGCGGGTCTTTATGGAAAATAAAAATATTTTGCATCGTTTGTGGGAAGCAGGAATAAAATAAATAAAACGAAGCTCGACAGTCACGGTCACCGAGGAGTGTAAACATAATACGGGTCGGGTGTATCGGTGTGAGACCACTACTAATCCACTAACAAATCTTCTTTATTTATCATTATTTTTTTATGGGACTTTCATCAACATATTTGTGGCATTTTGCTAATGAAAATGAGACGAAACATGATATAATTCCAATGTTAAACCTTTGCAGTCGGAATTATTTTACTACGTTTTTAACTTCAAAATTTCTTCCGACCTAGAATAATTCCATTCTCTATGATTTTTTTATATAATACCTCATGTGTGTGTGTGCATTACTTACATGTGTAGTAATTGATTAGATACCAACATATTTAATAATTCAGACATTATCGTGAATAATGGTACAGCAATTTTTATCCGTTAGTCTGAATCGGGTCCCATGAAAATCACCGACACAGGTTTCACTGACAATGATTTTAGTCGACGACAGTATTATCCATAGTAATATCGCTTATAAAGATGGTGCTAACATTTTATTCTTTAACTGTTCTGCAATGACACTTTTACTTTTCTATAAAAATGTAATTATTACACTGTAAGAAGAATTAGGTGCCTAGTCGGCTAACATTGTTGTGAAATGATGTTAATATCGAAGAATACGTCAAAGTCGTTGTCGAGCAAAGTTATTGTCGGCTAAATCTGGTGTCAGCGAAAATTGTGTCGGTGAAACCTGTGTCAGTGATTTTCATGGAACTAAGTCACCCCTCGACTGCTAAGGGATATTTGCTTGTGTAATGAACGATGAAAGTTTCGGACGCATGGAAGGACAGTCCATGGGAAAGGAAGAGACGCGAAGAGTTTATTACGCTAGTAAATATCATCGGAATTATATCATGCTTGGTATCATGTTTATTAAAAAAATGCCACGAACATGTTGATGAAAGTCCCATAAAAAAATAATGAAAAATAAAGAAGTTTTGTTAGTGGATTAGTAGTGGTCTCACATCGATACGCCTGACCCGTATTACGTTTACACTCCTAGTGGAAATTAATTTGTTCTATAAAAGTGGTTTACTGATCATAGTAATAATGTGTGAAGTCCCATAACGATGGAAAATTGTCATTGAGCTAACTTATGCCGCTGCATTGTTAAATTTTTCATTGCAACTGTTTAATACTCGATAATGAAGTTGGCTGCGACGATTGTTCGCGACAAAAAGGTGGAATTTAAAAATGAAGAAACAATGCTAGCATGAACGTATTTGTTAAAAATATCCAGGCTTTTTATTCGATGCAGAATGTCAATTAAAAGTAACAATACTAAAAAATTTCAAATTTCTGCACAATTATTCGTTGGAATTGTACACGCGAGCATGAGTGGAGAGCAAATATAACACCGCACATGCATGAAACGATACTATCTACTGAAGTAGTAGCATACTATTGTTTATGATTTTTCAGGCTACGAAATATCTGATAATGTGATTATTAATTAATCTTTTTAAAATGCTGATGATCTCGTAATAGATCTACTGCACGCTAATGAAATGTTTGAAAAAGTGATATAATTGTTGTATTTGTTGGTAACTTTTATAGGTTTCTACCGGGCGAATTACGACAATGCTTCTTGGTATCGAATCATCGATGTCCTGAACAGCAAAGATTATCGAAACATAAGCGATGTTAATAGAGCTGCTATCGTTGACGATTCGTTGAATTTGGCAAGAGCTGGTTTGCTGGAATATAAAACAGCTCTGAACAGTTTAAACTATCTTACACAAGAGACGAATTACTTGCCATTTAAATCGGCGTTTTCTGGCTTAACTTATCTTGATAGACGTTTCTCTGGTCATCAGGAATATTACGAGGAGTTTAAGGTTTGTTTGATATGCTTCTACATATAATTCAACATACTTTCCAGTTTCCAGTTATACGGGTGGACTAATCACTGACAACCTTAAATATATTCATTATTTGTAATAATATGAAAAACTGTGTGCCCCGGGGCCCCGAAGTTTAAATAAATTTAGGAATTTTTACATAAATTTAGGAATTTTTAAATAGTGTAACGGTATGAAGTTTTTCATTACTTTTCTTTTCTGTTAATAAGTTTATGAGAGTTTTCTTGCAACTTCTATTTCTCAGTTGAGTTTGCGAGCCCCAAAATTTTTACCGCTTGGGCCCTCCACTTGACTTGAGCCGCCACTAATTGTGTTGTAATATTTTTTATATGGGTAAATGCGTTTCGATTATTTCAAGGTCACCTTGATTCGATGGACTATCAAATGTTTATAGTTATTGAGTCACCTTGTACATAAATACCTTTCTCAGCGTAATCCACCAATGTTGCAAAACAACGCTAATTTATTTAATGAATCATTGCAGGTGTTTGTGTTATCACTGATCAACAATATATACGAAAATGTTGGTTACGTGGACCGTTCGGGCGACGACAGATTGACGGTATTGTTGAGGAATGAACTGAATAAATGGGCTTGCAATTATGGTCACAACGGATGCATAGAAACCTTCAAAAAAGAATTTGAAAAATGGAGATCAACGAATAATTTAACGTAAGAAAGCTTTGACGTTTCTTCTAAACTTCTTAGATGTTGAGAATTCAATGCTTATTATAGAATTAATTCTATCGTGAACGTGCCTGAGAGATATACAAATACATATCTCTTTGATCAACAATAGAAAATGAATCTTTCTTAATTGTTCCCAATTTGTGTGTTCTCGCATGGTAATAATAATTTTATCGTTTAATTTTACGTCTACTGAACTTAAAGACACACATTTATTGCAACAGACTCGGTCATTGTGTATATATATATATATATATATATATATATATATATATATAATTACAAACTTTTTTAAAACGCTGAAAATTATTAATTAATACTTGCAAGAATATGTTCTTCGTTGTCCTCTATACGTACTTATTATATTCACAGAATTAAACCCAACCAAAGGGCTGTAGCTTTTTGCACAGCCATTAGGAATGGAACGAAAGATGATTGGGAATTCTTGTGGAACAAATACTTCAAATCAAACTCAGCTCATGAACAAGCAGACATGATACAAGCTCTCGGTTGTACGGAAGACCCTGCTCTTCGAGAAAGGTAAGACTCGTGATTAAACACGTTAAAATAATAATTTCGACCTGTTTTTATTGAACCATTACTTTATCTTGTCTATTACACGGAATCCTTCAAAATTCATTGCTATATTGGTATATAGTGTCTCTTCCAACTTGGTAAACATATTAACTGATACGTGTATTGAGTAAATTAATATTAACAGTTTCATTAATATACAGAGTGAGTCTCGCAACGTGTGACGATCTCAAATAACCCGTAACTTATTTGTTGTACGAAAAAATGGACAAAGAGGACATACAATATTCCAATCTGTTTTTTATTGAGATATGAGAGTCACCTTTAGTTTTTTAAACGAAATATCTACTATTTTTTTCTCAAATTCGGATAAATTATGAAATTCTGCTTAAAAAAGTATTTACAAAGTGGGACTTAGAATGAATAATTATATTGAAATATTATCCAATTAATAATCTTCTATTAGGACATACGCTTAATCAACATGATTCGTTACGCGACTTTGTTTGCGACGGCAGGCCATGTTTGTAGACATGTTATTTCTATTATCTTAGTAAACGTTAAAGTCGTAGTGAAAGGAACGTGCTACATTTTTACGACGATGATCAGTAACAGTGAAAAATGCGATATGACGATTGTAAAAATACGATATGGTAATCAGCAACCGCGGCTTAAGTAGAGTGTTTCCTAATCGTTGGATCAGACGCCGTTCGATTATTTCTCTTGGAGAACATTAAAAAATTAAGTTTATCGCGAGCCACCAAAGACGGCCGCAGATATACGAGGACGTATTATTAGTGCACGTGCTGCAATAACTACAGAAACACTAAAAGAAGTTCTACGCTTACTGATAATTCGATTGCGCAAGTGCATTGACTGCAATGGACAGCACTTTGAACGCCGTTTGAAATAAAACATGAAATAAAATTTTAAGAACAATAGTAGAGACGTTCAAAAAACTGAAGGTGATCCTCATATCTCGATAAAAAAACAAATTGGAACCTCGGTATACGACCTTAATCCGTTCATGACGTTTGGACTTGTACCGAATAGGACGTATACCAAACTAACCTCTCCCATAAGAAGTAATGTAAAAATTATTAATCATGTAAAAAAGAAACTCCTATTGATAATATACCTACTTTAATGGGGTTGTAAAATAATTTAAACACTGTTTAAACACATAAATGAAAAATGAGATTCTATTGCAGATTTTTAAACATAAACTCTGCTTAATGCTAAAATACAAAAAGGAACACTCGATCGGCTGATCATTTTCTTTCTCCTCATCAGTAATTCCATTACTGGTCCTCACTTGTATGATCAGTCAATTTAATAATATAATCAACTTCGAATATAATTGATTGTTAATTTAATTTTTCCTCCGAGATAATCGTTTAAAAATTATGCAAAATTCACACAAAAAATTTATGTTGTATACCGAGCTAAATTTGTGCACGTGTCATTTAATGTTTTTCATATTTCCAGGTTGATGTTAAATGCACTTCAGAGTTTAGAAAAGAGCAGAATCCGCCAACAGGACAGCGCTTCCGTGTTCGCTGCAGTTTCCAGTTCCGGTTACGATGGCGCAGTATCTATTTTGGACTTTGTCCAGAAATACCACAAAAATATGAGCGAATAGTACGTATTGAAATTGTAAAATTATGAAATAGTTTCTCGAATGACATTCATGTCTTAAAAATTTCATATTTACGATTGAATTATTTTCAACTTTAACTGCGAGACATTATTGTTATTGTAAGTTGATTGGTTCTTGGTGTTACTTGATGGAGATATGCAAGATGGTCAAAGTTAGTGGACCACCTTGTACCAACACTTTAGAGACCGTTGATTATTCCATAATTTTTGAAAGTCTGTGACCCACAGCTGAGGATTCTTTAATAGATGCTTCAACAGCAACAGAAATTTTAAACGAAATAACTGACCCTCAATAACACAATCTAAGAATTTTCTTTGTGATTATTGTGCAGAAGAAGATTTTTAAGCTTCCATTTGGTACAGCACAATTGTGATTGCCTATTAAGGGGGTAGACTCGCTTCTAGGAATGCAAGAGTGCGACATGCGCCTTCTCATGTCTCGATAGTACAAAGAGGGGTATTTCAGTAGTCAAAAACGCTAGATAAAAGATCAATCTAGGCCGCAATCGCCCTTAAAAGTCCTATTTCCTATATTCGTCAGCGTAATTTGCATTATTCGGAAGCATAAAGCTGCGCAAGTAGCTATTTTCATGAAGCTGCGACAGCTACATACACAAATTACGCCTCGTAAACGTAAAAAAAAGGACTTTTGAGGGAGACAGCGGTCTATATATAGATTGATCTAGCGCTTTTGACTACTGAAAAACCCCATCTTTGCATTATCAAGAAATCAGAAGGCGCATCCCTCACCGTTTCAATACTGGAAACGAGTCTACCCCCTTTAACACTTTACCTACCGGAAGCCGATTAATAGGATTTTCAATAATCGTGCTGCACCAAAAGGAAACGTAGAAATTTTCTTTTACATGGCAATCTTAAATAAAACTATCAGATGTCTTTATTGACGGTGAGTTGTTAGTTCACAATGAAAATTGCCGTTGCTATTAAAGATTCCATTAAAAGTGTTTAGCCATGTACCATAGATTTTTCAAAATTATGCAATAACCGATCGGTAATGTGTTAAGAAAGTAAATATTATTTATTACATGTATTTAGAATATCCCCATATTTGTGTCGCAGTAATAACGGAACAGAGAACATCGCTACCATCTTGAAAACAGCGTCACAAGGCTTCGCGACGCCGGAGGCGGTTGATAAATTTGAAAATCTAATCAACACTCACCAAACAGAATTCAAAGATATTGCAAGCTCTCTAAATAACTCCCTTGAAATTGCAAAATACGACTTACTGTGGTTCAACAAAAACAAGGATGATATAATGTCCTGGATATCGGATAACAAGAAAACTAACACCACCGATAAAAAGACGACGGGGTACCGTTTGCCGAACAGCTTTGCACCATCAACATACTCAATCCATATCACACCAGCCATCAATTTATTCACATTCACTGGAGAGGTACATATCGTAGCAGAAGTCAAAGAAAAGACGAACAAACTCGTCCTGCATTCTGCGGTGGATAAACATAACAATGTGACAGTCTCCGTTGGGAACACAACGCTCCAGATTAAGAGCATAACCACGATTAAGGAATACGATTTCTTGGAAATAGAACTTAACCAGGAATTGCAAGTTGGACAGTCTGTAAATATTTATATCTCGTTCGATGGCACAATAAACGACAAGGGACGGGGTTTTTATCGGAGCTGGTACTTGACGGACTCCAATGAAACAAGGTAACATTAAAAAAGTATACTACATTCACTCATCTGTTTAGTCGTTTGTTTCATTCTCGAACGGTGTATCTGAACGCTTAATTATTTTTTAAGCGACGACGAGTATACTCAACGAAAGCAGAATAGATTCACTTGCTGTCAAATTGAACATGAATAACAAACTAATCAATTATCCTAGTAGTCTCGTTCTAAAGATTCATTAATATTATTACAGAATTTTAAATTTGATAAACGCTTAAATAGAAAAGTAATCAACGTTTGAAGTTACAAATTTTTTTAATAAATACGTAAACGATTCGAATAAATGTAAAAAATCTAAAATAAGCATAACTTTAGATTAAACGATATCCTTTTATTTCGCAGATGGATAGCCGCTACGCAAATGGAGCCAGTAGGTGCTAGAAAAATGTTTCCCTGCTTTGACGAGCCAGCTCTAAAAGCAAAGTTCACGATGAAGGTCACTGTACAGAAAGAATACGATGCAATTAGTAATACACAGATGGATAATGTAATAAAACATCCGTACGTAACCTGCTTTATTGAAATATCTAACATCAAATAGGTTAATTTTATTAATCTATCAAGTGCCCCAAAAATATTATATTTCTCTTTCCTTTGCGAAAATGTCCTCCGCGACTTTGTTAAGAAGTTATTAACGAAAACCACGGACCAATCAGAGCGCGACCTACATCTGAGTTGGCACAGTAGCTATGGCGCGCCAACTGTCTATTGGCCGACTGTGCCAACTCGCGTCTAGGTCGCGCTCTGATTGGTCCGTGTTAAAGCCGCGTATAACATTTTTGCAAAGGAAAATATTGCATCAAATGATCTTAGGAACCTCCCATTTCCGGCTATTGAAGGAATTTTTGGACACCCTGTATACATTACTGTTAATTTGCGGCACGAAACATTCTACATTTTAAATATAATGAAAATACTTTCTGTTTACGCTAGAGCCAGGTATCATATATTAAATCTTAAAGCTGGTTAATAGTACTGTCGCATAAATGCAACCTGATCAAGTACTTAATACATTATCAAACATCATCTATTTTCTCTGTTTTGTTATAGTGACGGACGGAAAACAGTAAGCTTCAAAGAAACCCCAAGAATGTCCACCTACCTTGTGGTCCTGATCGTCTCCGATTTCGAAGGTGTAACCAGTTATGAAAGATACACAGTCTGGGCCAGGTCAAATGCAATCGAGCAAACGCACTACGCCTTGTCTGTCATGCAGCCGATTGTGCAGTTTTACGAAAACACACTAAACATTCCATATCAATTGGATAAGCTCGAAATGATAGCGCTGCCAGACTTTGTGTCGGGAGCAATGGAGAATTGGGGTCTACTGACTTACAAAGAAAGGAATTTGTTATATTCGGATATTGAATCTACGCTCCCGACGAAACAATCCATAACTAACGTTATATCGCACGAAATCGCTCATCAATGGTTCGGAGATATGGTGAGCCCTCTCTGGTGGAAGTACACCTGGTTGAACGAGGGTTTCGCTAGATTCTTCCAATACTTCGGCACAGAGGCTGTGAGTATTAAATGCATTCGTTTAGATTTCGAATTGGATTGCAGATATTGTGAATTAATAAAAAAGAAAAATTATTAGTTCCAACTTGGAACAGTAGGATCATTAAAAGAATACAACGACACACAATAAAGAAAGAACGACAGAAAATACATTTTGCTTAAAAAAAACTGCAGTCTGCTATAATGATTTAAGAACAAATGATTCATAAATAATGTGTTCTTTTATTATTGCTAAATAAATATTAGGTTGTTCCAAAAATTGGTTTTCGATTCATGCACATAATGCAAATTCATGTTAGGAAATACTAAAATATTAACATAAAGACTATTGCATTGTTTTCATTCATTTAGAAATATTAAAGGAACACATTCCGAAAGAAACTGTTGGGACTACCTAATGTAATTAGCTTTTGAAAAAATCAGTTTTCAAGTTCCAGTATTTCCAAAAGTCTGGCCAGATCGGTTTTCGAATTTTAAAAAATATGAGGATAAAATTAATAGTAATTATTAATAGTAATTTTTAAATAATTTTTTCAATACTTTATCTAGTAGGGTTAGAGGATTATAGTAAATGATTCATTAGTAATTTAGTATTCATTGATATAAATGTAACCGATGTTATTATAACTGAAAAAAAACATCTTTGTAATAGGTAATGCCAGATTGGTCCTTAGAATCTCAATTCGTAGTGGACCAAGTGCACACAGCTTTTAGTGTAGACAGTTCTTCAACCAGCCACCCGATGTCACATGATGTAGAGAGCCCAACAGAAATTAGCGGAATGTTTGACAATATATCTTACAATAAAGGAGGCAGCGTGCTCAGAATGATCAAAGCGGCAATAGGTGATAGTGTATTCTACAAATCTCTCGAAAACTACCTCAAGAAACGGTAGGTTGCAAATTAATTTGAAAGTACAGTAAAGACGCGACAGTTGTCATGTGCCTACCTACTCCACTGCCGGCCAAAGAAGGACAGCGTATGGGAAAGAAAGAGACGCAGACAGTCGCCGTCGCCGTCGCCGCGCCGGCACAGTTCAAAACTCCGCGTGTTCTCTTTGATCCGTACTTACATGCTGTCCTTCTCTACGTTCGGCTTTCGATTGAATTTGTTGTCCGTGCAGAACACAGGCTGGTTGACAAGAATCGCGACTTTACTGTATATTGATCGTGCAAGAAAATGTTGCACCCATTAGGATAACAACAATTACTAAAATAAAATGATGACTTATTTTATCTTGTAATAAATGAATCTCGCATGCTTAAACCACAATATAATGATAGCGCAATATTACTGCTTAAGCGGACCACTAAAGCTTCTTCAATTATTGTTTGATTTCGTAGACAATACGACTCAGCTACGCCAGAGGATTTGTTCGATGCCTTCAAAGACCAAATCACCAATGATACATTGAAGAAATCGATACACGATATCATGAATTCGTGGACTCTACAAGCTGGGTACCCTGTAGTGCACGTTAAAGTTATTGGCAAAAGCTTGACCTTGAGACAAGAACAATTTCTAACTGATGGAGAAAAATCTAACAAAACGTGGCATATTCCTATCACGTGGGGCATTATCGGAAAAACAAGTTTGAAAAATGTAACAACAAATGATCATCATTGGCTGTCCAAATCGATTGAGAATTTCGATATTGCGCGTGACCGAACGGATTTAGTAATAGTTAATCTGCGACAATTGGGTAAGCAAGAAATTTCAATTTTAACGTCTTCAGTGAAAGTCAAAGGCGTGCGAGAACCCGAAATATCAGGTAGTGTCGGGAACACGAAAATTTCGAGATTCACGAATTTATCGGGATTCTCGAAAACGTGGATTTTATTTTAACTTTCATGTGTTCCTAAGAATTCGCCCAATTACTATTTTTACAATCTGTAAAATTAATTCCTTTTTGTCTGTATTGTGATATAGACTTTATTGTATTAATTATAACATTAAACACAGTTAGACATGTTGTAACAACGTTCAAAAAGTGAAAAATACCTGCAACATACTGATTTTCTCGGACCTCTTTCACTTCAGCCTTAAGTCTGAAGCAAAATCTGCGATACAGCAAAATTCTAACCAATACTTTATTCCAGGATTCTATCGCACAAATTATGAAAAGGATCACTGGCAGCTATTAATCAATTATTTGAAATCGGAAAACTATAAACAGATTCATGAAATCAACCGAGCTGGAATCATCGATGATTTAATGAACTTTGGTAAAATAGGCCTAGTCGATTATGACACTGTACTGACCGCGACGCAGTATTTGGTGAACGAAACTCATTACGTTCCATTGAAAGCATTTTTCAACGGATTATCCTTCCTGCGTAGACACTTCGAGGGCAGGACTGCGTACAGTGCTTTCAAGGTACGATATGAATTTTATAAAAAATTTCCTACACTGAGAAAAAAATCCTGTCGAAACAAAAAAAAACGAATGTTGATTCAATAATATGTACTATTGAATAGTGCCAATATCATATGAACTTATTTTAATATTTAATACTATTGAATTTCAATAGCAAAACTCACTTCCGCCAATTATATAAGCCAATAGCTTGACCATCAATGTTTTCAAAAAAAAAAAATGTGGCCTCAAGCCAATTCCAGTATAAATCAATACATTTCTCAAATTTTTTTAACAACATATCTGATTGAAGGAAAAGAATAAATATTACGAATAATAATATACGGTATTGAATCAAATACTATTTTCAATCATTTCATGATGGACAATTCAAATACATCACGATTTGCTTCTAAATTTCATACTATTGAAAAGAATACATTGATATTCATCGAAGTAAAAAATTACGATAACACGCGTGTTATTAAAGTAACTACTTTTTTCTCAGTGTATGTATTTATTTTTACAATCGGTTTACACTAATGACTAGACTGTGGATCTTTATGCAAAATAAAAATTTTCTACCTGCATTGCAACAAGCTGGGATGAAATAAATATTTAATTTCTTGCTGAATATGTTTAATAGGTTGAAAATAATATAGCAGTACGTTTAAATTCTTCAAATATTTTTACTGTCATAAATTACACCTACCCACTTTTAGCATAAATGCATAAAATCCGCAGTCTACTAATGACTGAACTTTTCTACGTTCGGCGCGGTCGACGCGGCCAAACAAAAAAATAGTATTCGATGCCGATCTACATATGTCATAACACAGAACCGAGAATTCACTTAGATTCGGACTTTTCTGTATTGTGTTTATGGTTGCCGCGTGATTTGTTCGTATTACTGTTAAATGTTTCTAGTTTTCGATACAAATGAATGAAACGAATGTTTCGCCATCGCGAATATAATCATTTGTTACAGAGATACGTAAGCGGAATCATCGGTCCAATATATGATCGGTTAGGTTTCTATGAAGGTCTATCAGAAACACACCAAAGAAGACTCTTAAGAATACAGCTTCGCAAATGGGCTTGCGATATGGGAATCGGAGATTGCGAAGATCTTGCCGCGCAGTTATTCCTGCGTGGAACAAAGTTCGTATTTACAGGGACATAATTAATAACTCCTGACACGCTTCGCATGATTACGAAGGCAGATTAAGTCAGATCGCCAGATTAAGACTTGTCTCTCACTCTACCTTACCCTAGTAATATTTCTTGCCCGAATTTCCCGTTTGAATCTTTTCCTTATGGCATGGTATCATGTCTAATTAAAAAGTAGTTCAATGTGTCCGGGTTTCAAATGGAACAGCAATCGTTCCCTAATTGATGGTTTAATTAGTTACCTTATCAACAATTGCTTCGTTTATACTATTTGCCTACAATTTATTTATGAGACTGCCCGAAAATATTCCATGTTTACCTCGACGGTCCTGTATTTTTCATAGCACCCAAATAAGTGAAAGACGCGAACCTCAAAGGCAGGATATAAATTGTAAATTGCAATGAATCTTGATTACAGAATTGTACCAAATTATCGCAGCGTCGCTTACTGTGTAATAGCTAGGATGAATGACAACGAATACTGGGAAATATTGAACGACCAATATTCGAAAGCGAAAGTAGCTTCAGAGAAAGCATTAATCCTTCAGTCCCTGGCTTGTGCAACGAGTCAAGAATTGCTCAACAAGTAAGTGAATGAATTGTTAACGATTTCATTCGTATTTGGTAGAAAAGAATAACTATTAAATGCTTATCTGTTTCGAATTAAAGATTACTCAAGACGGCTATCAGTCAAGATTTTATAATACGAAAAGAGGACAGTACTGGTGTATTTTCTAACGTCATTGAAGCTAGTCTGGACGGTGTTGTTACTGTAATGGATTTCGTGAGGAACAACTATGATGATATGGTTAGATAGTAAGTAAAATGTTCTGTTAGAAGTCCGATAAATGAATGCATAATAATTTCACGTATTTTTTTACGATGCGAACAGTTACAACGGCACTTCGGAAATCAAAAGTATTGTTAACTCTGTGGGGAGAAGAGTGACCAATGAAGATCTCTATACAAAGGTAAGTAACATTCGTTTGAATATTACGGCGCCACCTATGATTTTGAATGAATTTTCCATATTACTTCTCATAAAAATTTCCACATTGTTCCTATCATGGAATTCCCCACATTATTCCCCATAAAAATCCAAATAATTTGTGTTTGCATCATTTTTTCTCGTGCCTGATAGTTTTCTAGTTATTCAGTTTAAAACGCGGTTTTCGAATCTCCACTTTCGGGGGTAATTTCACCCCCTAAACATGCTCATTCGCTGATAAAAAAAGTGCCAAATATAAATATGCAGTCTCGTCAAAACTAAATGAAGTAATGCAATTATTTGATACAATTTTACAGAAACATTATACCGCAAGTAAAATAAATGCGTCTATTATTACGTATTTATATTATCTTCATATTGTATCATTAAGTATTGAACACTTGATTGTATTAACGATAAACGTCATCAGTAGACAGCGGATCTTTATGCAAAATAAAAGTTGTCTATCTATTCTATATCACAAAATGATATAGAAATTTATTTTCTTTGTTAATAACACAGTACTTTTAAATTTTTCTAGTGTCTTTACTATTTTGTTTTTGAACAAAATTTATTTACTATATTTTAACAGACGTCGATAATGTAAATTTCTATTGAAATATTGATTAAAAGCTGGGAGGTCTATTGAAATATTCATTAAAAGCTACCACGTTCGTTTTTTTTGTTGTATTGAAATATGATTCTAAAAGCACTTTTAATTTTTCCCGAATTTTCCATTTTTCCGTGATACTTTTCCAATGTTTCTTATCCTATTACCTAGTTCGGACTAATACGAACATTTAAAAAAAAAGAATTAGCCAAATCGGTCCAGCCGTTCTCAAGTGATGCGCTTACCAACGAACAGCATTTGATTTTTATTTATATAGATAGATGAACTGTCCTTTGAAGTAACTTTCAAATAAAACACTTAAAATAGTAGGGAATTGTTGGCAATAAAATTGGAAAATAATTCGGAGTGCAAAGCGTTAATTCTAATTGTATTAAATATGACAAAGTTATTTCCAAAATGAATTTTTGCTTACAGTACGACACTCTCACGAAATGGTTGAACGGAAAGGACCACTCATTTAATAGCACCAGAACTGTTGCTGACAAAGAACGAGCTTGGGCTGCGAAGTATATTCCACAGTTGCACAAATGGATGGAAAGGAATTATCCAGAGACAAACTATCGCTTACCAAAATTGTTCTCTCCATCGCTGTATAATATCTCTATATCGAAGATCGAATTCGAAGAAGGAAATTTCACATTCGCAGGAAAAGTGCGAATAACGATGCAGTCTCTGCAAGAAACGTCGATAATTGTTCTTAACAGTAATGAGCTTAACATAGTAGCAGTAAAGGTTTACGATAACGCCACGAAAGAAGACCTAAGTCTGGGCGATCACTTGTTGAACAGTACAACTGAAACGCTGACGGTGTTTATGAACAAATTCGTACATAAAAAAAACTATTATTCTTGAGATCGACTATACCGGTAACCTAAATGAGGATATGGTAGGCTTCTACCGCAGCTATTATAAGGGTTATAATGGAAGTATACAGTAAGTAAAAATGACTTTTATACAGGGTGACCGAAAAATGTTGTATTTCCTTCCAGCGGGTAATTCCTGAGGTCACTTAGAATAACTTTTTCCTTTGCGAAAATGTTCTTCGTGGCTTTGTTAAGAAGTTATTTGCGAAAGACCGTGGGCCAATCAGAGGGTGGGTGCACCGGACTCCGTCCGCCGTAGCCGCGCCCTGATTGGTGCGCGTGTTTTCGTTAATAACTCCTTAACGAAGCCGCGGAGGACATTACCGCAAAGGAAAAAGTTTCTCTAAATGACCTCAGGAATTACTGATCGATATTACTATTAAATATGTATGTTAACAATTTTCCTTAAAACGAAATAAAATACCGTTTAATGATAGTAATTTCCACCCATCGAAAGTCCTAACTTAAATGAGTTGAATATTATATAAATGTGTAATTTTTAATTTATTGTTTTACAGTTGGTTGGCGACAACACAATTTCAAGCCACATACGCCAGGAATGCATTCCCGTGTTTCGACGAGCCTGCATACAAGGCTCGGTTTTCAATAAAAATTGAAAGGCCAGTTACTTATGTCGCGCTCAGTAATATGCCTTCAGTGGAAGTGACGGCATCAGAGTGAGTATATTATTCGTTTCAATTGATTTTATACTGGGCATCGAAATGAACAGTTATAACTGTTGATGATAATTATTTTTGCATTCTCCACAAATCGCTAACATTTTGCACGACGTGCTCAGTATTCCAGGTCTTATGTGGGAAAGGTTTGATGATACTGTACCCATGTCAACATATGCAGTTGCATTTGTCGTTGCCGAATTCGAACCAGTCGGTAACGCAAATGTAAGTGTGTGGAGTAATCCCAATATGGCGTCCAGCAGTGATTACGCGCAAAAGACTGCGGAAAGCATGCTTGCACGTTTGCACGAAAAAACTGGCATCGAGTACGCTTTACCAAAATTGGATTTGGTAGCGGTTCCAGACTTCTCGGCTGGTGCTATGGAGAACTGGGGTCTTGCCACGTTTAGGTGAGCAATGTCATTAATATCTGCAGTTCTGTAGCCGCAATACAGTGATACGTTGTTTACTAATTTTGTAATTTCTGTTAACGGTACAATTGTCTTTGCAGAGAGTATGGTCTCCAGTATAACGATGCAATCACGTCAGCTAAGTTTAAGGATTACGTGACGACCATAATAGCGCACGAATTGAGTCACATGTGGTTCGGAAATTTGGTGACCTGTGCGTGGTGGGAAAACACCTGGCTTAACGAAGGATTCGCTGAGTACATGCAGTGGGTCATTTCTGACATGGTGAGTGCCTATAATTTCTTTAATGCAAATGTGATAGAAGTTATAGCAGATAATCGTTAGATAATCAGGAATTAAGTAAGTGTTCTATTAAATACTGTCGCGCAGAGTTGGCGAAAATGTAATTTCAATTACAATTACAATTAATTACCAATTACTGTAATTTCAAAATTGCAGAAATAAAATTACGATTACATGTAATTGTAATTGGTAATTGCAATTACTTCGGCTCAACCAGTAATTGTAATTGCGGACCACAATTACAATTATAGTAATTGTGAAAGGAGTAATTGCAATTACTTAACGCGACTACAGTAATTGTAATTCAGTCTAACAATTACTTCAGTGTAATTGTCCTTTTGAACCACTAATTTTTATGTTTTGGACCATTTAACCGTTTTCTAATTGCAATTATAGTCCACTTTTGCACATGTAATTGAACATGTAATTAAATATTCATATAATTAATTACTGCCCAACTCTGCTATCGCGGCAAGAATAATCAAACCTTTGAGATATGGCACTAAACCAAATAGAGAAATATTTAGCTAAATTTCTCCTTGTTACAGGTTCTCCCTGACCATAAATTCCTAGATCTCTTCGTTGTTGACGAACTGCAAGCGGCGATGCAGGTAGATGATTACACGACCTCGCACCCTATGAACAAACCTGTTAACTCACCCTCTGACATAGAGGACGTCTTCGACGGTATTACGTACGGAAAAGGTAAATGAACGAAACAACGGAAATCGTTGTGTACCATAGTTAACCGAGCAGACAGACATGCACACACATAATCGCTTTACAGGATCCAGCGTGTTGCGAATGGTAGAACGTTCACTCGATCCGGAAGTTTTTCCAATGGCAATCAACCGATATTTAGAACGGCACAAGTACAATACAACGACACCAAAAGATCTCTGGCAAGCTTTCGACGAAGCTATTAATGAAACGAAAGCGTTTGGCGACTTGGAGGTGTCTATGGAAGAACTAATGGACAGCTGGACCAACCAAGCTGGATATCCTGTTGTATATGCGACACGTACCAACGGAACAGTACTGTTGACGCAGGTATTTGTTTGAAAATAATTCATTTCTAGATTACTAATCTAACAATAAAACAAAATTCCACGTGTTGTATGCAGTGGGGCTGTTACTTTCCTTCGAAGCTTCGATTTCAGAAATTTCGAAGGTCTAGGTTGTACTTACTTCGCCAATACACTTTAAATTGTTTCTTGCAGGAGCGATTTAGCTACAAGGAATTACAAGACCCAAGAATGGTTTCTTATTGGATACCTATCAGCGTATACACTGCATCCAGCACAACCTCAAGGCTAGAGGCAACGACTTGGATGGATATGGCTGCAAAGCAAATTCAAGTGAACAGTTCGGACTGGTTCATTATAAACTATCAACAAACCGGCTTCTATCGCGTGAAATATGACAGAGATTCGTGGACAAGGCTGACCAACGCGTTGACAAAGAAAGATTATAGCAATATCCACGTAACGAACCGTGCTCAATTAGTCGACGATGCTTTCAATCTGGCTCGTGCACACAAGATGGGTTACGACGAGGCGTTCAATTGTACCAACTATTTACGAAACGAAACGGAATATCTGCCATGGAAAGCATTCTTCAATGGAATCAGTTTCCTGCTTCAACGATCCGAGGGTAATACGGATGAAGTGTATTCCTTGATCAAATCGTACATTTTGCATTTAACGTCGAGAATGTACCAATCACTTGGTTTCAACGACGCGTCCAACGAAACTCATATGCGGCAACTGAGCAGAGAACTGATTTTGACTTGGACCTGCAAAATAGAGGCGAAGGAGTGCGTAGATGAAGTGAAGAAATTGTACCTTGACCTTCAAACGAATACGACTTCGGGGTAAGCTTTCTTGCATTTCTATACTGGTATAGTTATGGCAGGCTCGGGCAACTAGTGCTTCGAGAGTCGATGAAGTAGAATCAGCTACCCCTACTATCGCGCTCCAGTCCGTCCGGCCGACTCGACGGGAATATGAGTTCGTCTTTAGGGAGCAGACTCGTTTCCAGGATTGCAAGGGTGCGAGATGCGCCTTCTCATTTCTCGATATAGTATTTTATCGATAAATGTCCCAAATGTCTGGCCGATAAGTGTTCCAGAACTATCCCCACTTCTGCGGGGTGTACCCCCCTGAGGGGCCGCGAAACTTGAGAGGCCTTGGTCGCCGAGAAGTATGACATCATGCGGTTCGGGTATATCGGTGAGACCACACTAATCCAACGACAAAACTTCTTTATTTTTTATTATTTTTTTATGGAACTTTTACCAACATGTCCGTGACATTTTTCTAATGAAAATAATACCAAATATGATATAATTCCAATGATATTTACTTGTGGAAATTCTTTGAACTGTGCCGGCGCGGCGTGCTGCGACTCTCCGCGTCTCTTTCTTTCCCATACGCTGTCCTTTGCGTCGAGAACTTTCATCGTTCATTATACAAGTAAATATAATTGGAATGATATCATATTTGGTATAATTTTCATTAGAATAATGCCACTAATATGTTGGTCAAAGTCCCATCAATAAATAATGAAAAATAAAGAAGTTTTGTTTTGGATTAGTTATTTTTATACTTCTCAGCGACCGAGGCCTCTCGAGCTCCACTGTCCCTTTCTACGTTCAGCAAAAGTCAAAGAATAGTATCCGTGGCGGATAATTGTCCCTGGGCAGACCCGTGGTGGAGACAATTATCGATAAAATACTGTAATGCAATGATGGGCTTTTTCAGTAGTCAAAAGCGCTAGGTGAAAGATCAATCTAGGCCGCAGTCGCCCTCAGAAGTCCTATTTTTACGTTTATGAAGCGTAATTTGTATTATTCGACAGCGTGTAGCTGTCGCAGCTTTATGACAATAGCTACATGCGCAGCTTTATACTTCCGAATAATGCAAATTACGCCTCGCAAACGTAAAAATAGGACTTTTGAGGGCGATTGCAGCCTTGATCGATATTTTATCTAGCGCTTTTGACTATTGAAAATCCCCATCTTTGAGGGGTCCGCGCATCCCGCACCCTTGCAATCCTGGAAACGAGAGCCTACCTGGCCGGCCGGGTGGGGGTAGTCGATTCTACGTCAGAACTTAAAAATTAGATATACTGCGAGCAAACAAAAAGAAGTGCTTTTTATTCGTTTTTATAGACTGTCCGTTACCATTTCGCCAAACGCGAAGGCAGCAGTTTACTGTACGGCAATGAGAAACGCAGATGAAAATGATTGGAACTACATGTGGGACCTTTATTTGAAAGAAAAGTTTGCTTCGGAAAAGAAAACTATCTTGGAAGCTCTTGGGTGTACGACAAATAAGGATCTTCTACAAAAGTAAGTGTAAATACTTCTTTTATTGAAGGGGGTATTCTCGTTATCGAGGCCGGCCTTTTCACCAATTTCAACAAATTTCAACATTTTCTATGCTCCCTAATTACTATTGAGACCTACTTATGTATCGAGTTTTTTTGCGCTTATTCCGAATCTGTTTTTAATTTTATCGCTGTATTCGGGAAAGTCTACAGTATCTTTTGCTATAAAGAACAATTTAAAATCTTTTATAATAATACTACAATATTCGTTTAAAGTTGAAAAATATATTTTCTTTCAAAGTCAAGTTTCTTAAAAATTGTGCTTGCAGGAAAAAAATTAAAAACAGATTCGGAATCAGCGCGAGAAACTCTATAAGAACCATCCAACAGTAGTTGTGGAACAAAGATGTTGGACAGTGTTTTTAGCATTTTCTCAGAAGTACTATTAAACTTATTATAATATATAGGGTGTCTCAAAATTACCTCCGGAGCCGAAAATGGGAGGTTCCTGAGATCATTTCAAGCGACATTTTCCTTTGAAAAAATGTCGTCCGCGGCTTCGTTAACGAGTTATTAACGAAAAACACGGACTAATCAGAGCGGTGGCACGCCGAGATGTCGCAACAAAGAAAAGTTTCTCGATGATGTGAATCCTCGCCAATTTCGATAAGCTTTGGATATGTTGTCAATGCCATGATTCTGAACAACATTTCCCTTTACAGTTTCTGTCGATCAGCTTTAGTTTACGATATTATTGTAAAAATTTGTAATTGTAAATCGATCGATGTACATACTATCTCTTCACCGATTTCGATGAGCTTTATTTCAAAGGAAAAAGATATTTAAAACGTCGAATTTATAACATATTTCAGTCATCGAAATCAATGAGGACCCACATCATCGGCAACTTTACCCGAACGATAGAAGAAGTAGAAACTGATTGAATTAAAAACTCACTTATTCAGCTGTAAATCCATTTGCTTGTTACACCAGTGAAACAGGAAACACCACACTTTCACACAATTACTGAACACTACACGTAGCACACTTTCGAATTCGTGGTTATAGCGAACGAGAAGATATTAGAGATACTCCGACGCGGAAAGATGGCCGTGCTCTTCGCGATTCCGCGGGAAACTGTGCTCTCCCAGCCCAGCCTATGGTGCTAGATGGGGTATGAAACCATGTCCAAATCAGTGCTTCGATTGTGCCCAAAATTTTTCGTACGATGGATGGCCGCTAGAGGCGCTGCGCGGAAAAACAGTAACATCTACTATTGGGTAGCAGAGCGGCCAGAGCCCTGAGGCAGTTATATTGGCGGGTATGTATCGAAATAATCTTACCGGACAAGAAGACTCCAGGACGTGTCCTACGAGTTACAAAATATACACAAATATACTTGTTATACATTCATTTTTCAGAATCATATCATACAAATTTTTTTACATTCTGCGGGGTGCTCAAGGAACCCCATTTCATCTACCCAATAGTAGATACGTTACTGTTTTTCCGCGCAGCGCCTCTAGCGGCCATACATCGTACGAAAAATGTTGCATACAATTGACACAATCGAAGCACTGATTTGGACATGGTTTCATACCCATCTATTTAGCACCATAGGCTGGGCTGGGAGAGCACAGTTTCGCGCGAAATCGCGAAGAGCATGGCCCTCTTTCCCCATCAGAGTATCTCTAATTTCTTCTCATTCGCTATAACCACGAATTCGAAAAGTGTGCTACGTGTAGTGTTCAGTAATTGTGTAAAAGTGTGGTGTTTCCTGTTTCACTGGTGTAACAAGCAAATGGATTTACGGCTGAATAAGTGAGTTTTTAATTCAATCAGTTTCTACTTCTTCTCTCATTCGGGTAAAGTTGCCGATGATGTGGGTCCTCACCGATTTCGATGACTTTGACATATGTTATAAATTCGGTGTTATAAATATCTTTTTCCTATGAAATAAAGCTCATCGAAATCGGCGAGGAGATCGATTTACAATTACAAGTTCTTACAATTATCTCGTAAACTAAAGCCGACCGACAAAAACTGTAAAGGGAAATGTTGATCAGAATCATGGTCTTGACAACATATCCAAAGCTTATCGAAATTGGCGAGGATTCACATCATCGAGAAACTTTTCTTCGTTGCGACATCTCGGCGTGCCACCGACACTCGGCTGCCGGCTCGCCGGGCTGCACGCGTCTATTTAGCTCGCGCTCTGATTGGTCCGTGTTTTTCGTTAATAACTCGTTAACGAAGCCGCGAACGACATTTTTTCAAAGAAAAATGTAGCTTGAAATGACCTCAGGAACCTCCCATTTTCGGCTCCGGAGGTAATTTTGAGACACCCTGTATACAATATATTGGGTTGGCAAGAAAGTAATTTCGGTGATAATATTTTAAGGTGAAATAGAGCCCAATTTTTGAATTCAAACAATCCACTTTAATGAATAAGATATTTTCCCTTTTGTTCGATTACCTTTTGCCGAAAAAAATGAATAAGAAAATATCTTATTGATTAAAGTTTATCGCTTGAATAAAGAAATTCGGTTTTATTTCATCTTAAAACACTGAAATTACTTTTTGAATACAATGATATCAACATATGAAATACATATAATATGAAATGTAAAAGGGGATCCTAATTCCGATGACCTCGGCCATTGAAATATGTTTACAAGGTCAACATTCTGAACAACTTATAGGGATAATACTTGAAGAAAATGCGAAAAACTCGATTTTTTAAAAGTGAAAAATCAGAATACCCCTTAATGAATCATTTGTCGATCTACTTCTGGTCAACTATAAATCCAACATTTCATATTACAGAACCTAACAGTATCATGAATTTCTATTATTTTTATTTATGTCATAGGTACATTCAGCGGGCGATCAGAGGTTCTTTCACCTCAGATATTCGAAAGCAAGATGTCACTGCGGTCTTGACCTCTATCTACAATGCTGGAAAAGTTGGAGTGGACGTAATGTCAGACTACTTGATGAATGAATACAATCAGCTCTATGACTAGTGAGTATAAGAATAATTATAACTTGCGCACACTTGAAAAATGACATCGAATCAATAAACAAGGTTTACACTGAACACATTTATTGTTCTTTCCTCAGTTATGGCGAGTGGGATAGTGTCGGAAGTCTATTCACCAAATTAGCAGCTCGTATTTCCACCGTACAACAACTGAAAAAGGTATATTCGTATTTTATTAATTATTTTAATTATTTTAAACGTAGTTGTATAAATAGTATCGTTCATCTATAATGTTACCTTTGTAAATCGTGCTTGAGTTTAGTTTGACATTTAATTGTAATTTCATGATTCCTACAAATAGAATTTCAATTTTTAATTCAACGACATGTTTTTGTGAATTTAAAACTATTAAATGTAAATTCATTCATCAGATTTGACACTGACCAATTTCCAGGGTTTTAATTTGCAATGTGGTTGAATTATTTCTTGTAAATAAATTTTGGATTTTGAATGATGGGAATTGTAAAACTTACATCCATTAACAAATAAGCAATCAATTAATTTCTCTATCCCGTTAACATGCTTTAAATGAATCATGTTATAATAAATAATTTCCGTTTATTATAGTTCGAGCAATTTGTAAACTCTGACAAGAGCGACCTGCAAGAAATTTCATCTACGCTCAAGAAAGCATATGATACTGCAAAGGAAAACATCTATTGGTATGACAAAAATTTCTATTTAGTAAAGTATACTTTAAATAACACGGTTACAAAATGGAATCAAGAGAAATCCAACGGAACTACTCTAAATGGATTCAGTGGGCTATTACTGATAATGTTTTCAATTGTCACATTTATGTTACATTAATAGATAGGTAAAGATGATTAATATACTTTTAAACCGTATGCATCAATAAACAAGTGTATATATACGTATATATATAAACCAAATATTCTATTATATAATAAATTGCAGTATTGTTGTATTGTACAGTATAATAATATATAATTTTGTAAAAATACTAGCAGACATTTCTTCATTTCCCTTCATTACCAATCCAGGGAATTTTTTGCTGTTTTCCATATGAACTTATGAAGAATTAAAAGCATAGTGAAGATATATGTTCTTTTCATGTTCCATGTGTAACGGTTCTGCTTCCGACGAGAAATGTTCGTCGCGGCGTCGTTTTCGAACTGATCGTGAAATACGTCGGAACTGAATTCGACGGTCCAAAATTGCATTGATTCGAAAGTAGTTCGAATCGTTTAAATTATAAATATCGAATGCACCGGTAGTTGTTCTTCCTGAGTTAGGTTTACGTAAAATTGATGTTACTTCTTTGGATATTCCTAATATTACGTAAGCATATGGTTTCTCAGTAAGTGGAACATTTCTTTGAACAATTTACCTTTGTATATATTTACCATTATACATACAGTAACACAGTTTTCAATAAGCAGTAAATAAATCGAATTTCCCTGTCTCGTCTCGGTTCTCAAGAGAACGAAAATACTAATTGTTAACACAATGCCATTAATTAACATTTCACATCCAACTTTCCACCTCTCTCTATCTTCTGTCATTCACCATCTCAGCTGAACTGTTGACAATGTGCATTTTAAACCATGCGAAATGTACCAACCTTGAATTACAATACTGGAACCCAATAATTTGTTTAGATACACCTACGTAATTTACTTAACAATCCTATTTACAACTAAGTAAAATAAGTAGTACAAAACTGTGGAATGTAAGTGTAACACAGATAAGGAAATACATACGAAGAATTGTTTAATGTCGAGTATACGAATATGAAAAGATAGATCACTGTACTTGCAGAATTAATCGAGCGTTAACAATTAATGAACCACGCTGTATAAATTACAATCTGTTTGTGAAATGACACAATTTCGAGATCGATCGAGAGATTTCGGTATCATATCCTCGTCTCTTCCTTTAAAATTATATTGGTGCGTTTCAACGTGTACTAGTGGAGATCGATCCATCCTGCCTATCCAATATACATCTAAATATTCCATTATATATGTGAGGTATCCCGTGATAAGTGGATTCCAATAAATTGAAATTGTTCCGTTGAAAATAGTAAGATAAATTCTCTAATACGAATATACGAGGTGTGACAAAAAGACCAGGCTAAATTTCACCTTACGGGACCAAAAATGTTCAACTCTTTTTGTATAATTCCGTAGATTTGGACGAGAAACTGCCAGGAATCCATATTTAATGTTGGGTATTCACTGGTCCAAAAATTATGCGTGTCTTAGCGTTTTTGACTGGAAAGGGCGCCGCCTTATACAATTGGTTGTAGCACGCGTTGAAGAAACCGTAGGTTTCTTTTTTATCACATCTCGTATAGTTCGTTGTAATCATTCGTTAGTTGTAAATATGGTACATGGAAATATGAAAAATTTGGCACACGTTTAGACGAATCAATTTCATTGTTCACTAACATTCCTATCGC
Organism: Lasioglossum oenotherae; assembly: GCA_028455765.1. Taxonomy (NCBI): domain Eukaryota; kingdom Metazoa; phylum Arthropoda; class Insecta; order Hymenoptera; family Halictidae; genus Lasioglossum; species Lasioglossum oenotherae. The sequence continues at coordinate 1,037,132 of CM052297.1, forward strand.
ATTGGATTCAACCTATTACGCGACACCCGGGGTATATGAATGATTCTTCGGCGCGTATTTACAAAAACATACAAATACATTTAATAATTTTGTAAAGTTTAAAGACGATCTCGTCTCTGGCGGAAAGCTTGTATTCAAGTCAGTCCATAAGTTCGCTCGTAAGTTTCTATAACACTGTTTCAAGATGTCCGAACACTTCGCGTTCGGAACGGACTCTTTAAAAGTGAAATAAGTGACGAAACATTTGACTGACGGATAAAGCTACTCTCTCTTTGAGAATTTAAGGACGCCAACAAAAGCGGCGTCCGGATTACTATATAGGTAAACAATACTTTTGAATACAAACTCAGTCAGCAAAATCTGCTCGAGCAAATTATGAGCAAATGTTTGATTGCTGACTAGGAGGGTTCGCGGTCCCGAGAAAGATTCCTTAATTACTGTTTTAGAATGCAACGTTTCCTACATAATAAGGACACACACGAATTTACGACTGACTCCAAAACTTTCTGTAACTGACGTTGAATCTTCTTCGTTCTAAAACATCTAGTCATTCTTTTAATCATTGTAGACCTGTTTGGCCTGGAATCTCTACGATTTCGTCATTCCTTCGCCATCATTACGCGGTGTTTCGTTTTAACCAGTCGTGGATCGTATCATGGTTACTTTCTAACCATCTGATACTCGCTTCAGACTGCTCAATCACTTGCTGAACTGTCCTGGTTGCTCCGCTGAGATCTTCTTGGTGCTCGTTTGTAAATTCCAATAGCTGAACGGGGAGAAAGTTCACATCAGTCAAATCTTAGAAATCGTATATGTACATGATAATTTGGGTGGAAGATGCCAAATAACTATAATTGATGCCTGCTTGTTCCTCGTTGGTGTCGCAAGGATACCATGGACGAGGATTCTATAAATTACTATTCAATTTTAGTTAATCTAATTGTGCTTTTTCGATAACACATAAAATCTGTTAATTTTCTAGAAATATAAATATTAAATTTGTGATACATTTGAAAGGAAACCCTCGGCATCTTCCCTAGTATTATCTCACGGAATTAAATGTCGAAGAAGATAACAATTTGTGGAATAGTAAACCATCTTTTTTTTCATACTTACATCTTTGAGATCATATCTTGTGCTTATACCCTTGGTAGCTGACTTCACAATGTTGTTGATGGTGAGGAGAGAGGATCCAAAACTAGAAAAAATAAATATCACTTGTAACCCGAGACAATATACTTTTGTAAATATTTCGATCTTTGCTTATTTCTGCTTATTTCACTTGCTCAGGAACACGTTTAAGTAAATAGTACTTACTATTCTTTAAGACGCGTCCACTTATTCCTCAAGAAGTTGAACGCCAAAGACTGTCCAACAGGATGATTAGAAACCGATCCAAGTACCCTTCTAGCATCCTGTTTCCTGATACCAGAGTTCTCAGTGATCGTCCATTCCAAATACCGACTGAGCAGCCACGTCTCTTGAGTGCAACCAAGTGCATTCAGTAAGAGATCCTTCTCAGAACCCACATTTGTCTCCTGGTACATTTGCCAAGCGAAATTCCATTCGGTTTGCCCGCCAACCCGAATGGCAGTACAGTAAACCACAGACTTCAAATTCGGAGAAATTCTATAAACAAATGACATTACTTTCATTTCATTTTCCATATCGTGTTATTGGCAAGTCACTTTGCTTATAACTAGACCGCATTCTTATGCAACATAAAAATTGTTTGCGTCAATTAGAATGACCAATTCGAAGATCAATTAGAAGGAGCCAAACAGAAATTTTTTCTTTCTTTTAAGAATTTTGATAAGCTGGAGCTAATATATTTTCAAGCTTTTAAATTCTTTAATCTGTTTCTTTAAATTGCACCTACTCGACGATTTCGAAATTGAGTATGGTCGATACTTACGGATTATTTCTGTTTGGATTGGGACTGTTACGCCAATTGTAAAACTGACTTCTGGCATTGTGAACACAATCCTCGTGACCAAAATTACATGCCCACGATAATACGTTGATACGAGTGAACACTGTTAATTGTGGATCGTCAGCGTTATCCGTGAAACCAACTTGTTTGTAGACGTTGTCAATGAGTTTCAAAACGTACACCTGAGAAATACAAGAAAATACGCGGTGTACAAGAGAATCAATGTTCAAAATTCTATGCGAATTTTTATAGTGATAATGATACTATCAGCTGGCATGAATTTGGCATGGACTTAGCTTGCACGAATACTAAGTAATTGATTCACAAAAATGGAAGAATTATTATCCTATAAGCTCTTTTATGCAACTACTTTTGAGGATTGTGTGATGGTTAAATCGTATGCTAAGGGGGGTAAACTCGTTTCTAGGATTACAAGAGTGCGGGATGCGCTTTCTCATTTCTCCATAATGCAATAAAAGATCAATCTAGGCCGCCATCGCCCTAAAAAGTCCTACTTTTACGTTTACGAGGCGTAATTTGCATTAGTCTACTATATAGTGTAGAATAATGCAAATTACGCCTCGTAAACGTAAAAATAAGACTTCCGAGGGCGATTGCGGCCTAAATCAATCTTTTAACTAGCACTTTTGACTACTGAAAAAGCCCATCATCTTTGCATTATCGCAATAAGTAAGCAACCCTTAAGGTGTTGAATATAATTAATAGACTGCGGATCTGTATGCAAAATAGAAAATGTTTGCAGGACACATGAGCCAAATAAAAGTTGTATTCTTCTTTCAATTATCCTATTAAGCTGAAACTAATACGTTTCTATATTATAATATTTTTAACACGTTCACTGCTTTAAATTGTACGTGTCCATTTTTGTCATAAATGCATAAAATCCGTCTAATAATTAAAAATGTGTATGTATATTTATTTACTCGGAACTTATCGTAACCAGGCATTTTGACCAGCATGTTATCTAAATAGTGCATGGCAGTGAAAGCAGCCTTCCAAGGTAAGTATTCAGTCTCGTGTGCCAGGTATGACGTGACATCCAATGCAGTAGCGTAATCTAGTCTTCCAGCTCTAGCTAGATTTAAGGCGTCATCGATCAACTGTGCTCGATTGATCGTTGATATATCTCGGAACGATTCCTTGTTTAACTGATTAATTATCATCTGCCAATTCATTCTGTCATAATTGACTCTGTAGTAACCTGAAGACAGAAGATATAGGCATAAATTATTATGTTAACGAGGCTTGTATTACGTATTAAATGTAATTACAACTAACTCGTGAAGGGTAATCGCATTCTACTATTTGCAATAGAATCCAAGTGGAACGAAGAACACAAGCTGCGATTAGACATAGTCAAAAAACTTGTCAAATATTCTTTATGTTTATGCGTAACGAATCTCAGTAGTACAAAGTTATCGTACGACAATGCGTGTGTGCATATTTCTAAAACTGTTTCACGGGGCCCCAGATCATAGTTCCCAGATGAAAGACTTTTGCATGGTACGTCACTGCCGTGGACTCTTATTGACCTGATTCGCGCGCGCCGCCGCTGTTGGCGGGTTGTCATACCTCAGGGATATCCTTAATTATTAATAACTTGCAAACGAACAAGAGACTTCTATTGTGTTACTCTTGATTGGAGAGTGGAGACATGGAGAATCCAGTCTTAAAAGGACGTCTCTCTATTGTTGAATATTCTATGTACATTGTTCATACAGAAAAAAAAGCAATTAAAGCCTACAACATTGCAGGTCCTATTTAAATCGCGTTTTCGATGATTTTCAATGGCCTTTAATTGCGACTAGAGATCTAGATAAAAATAGGTATTGAGTTCAAAGAGCTTATAATTAATTAGGTGACCTCGATAGATGTTTTGTTCGACTTCTTATCAATTTTAGCTCACCAGTTTCCTGAACATTGAAGATTGTCCATTCTTTCGGGCCAGCTTTCAATCTCGGCAGAACAATCGATTTCTCAGCTTTCATCCATTCAGATGACTTGGTCGTGTTGAAATCTAATAATTTCTCGGTGGTGTAGGTGATCGGTATCCACCACAATGGTTCAGTCTCGGACGTGGTCTTTATAGTGGCATTATGAAACCGGAAACGTTCCTTAAAATGAAAGACGTTGGTCATAGAAACTGCTAACGAATAGGTACAACATGGCGGTAGGGAATGTTTGACCCGTTTAATGCAAACATGTTGTAAACCTACAGCTGTTTGTTAACTTCGAAATTTTCGGCGTGTGTATAACTAACACGGATCTACAAGACGTATATATTTTAAATTTTCATTACGGGCGCAAATAATAAAGTCTAAAAAGGCACCTTTTCTATATTTCAATTTTTTCAAAACTTTTCTGCACGTATTTTGGTAAACCAATGCTTCTAATTGCTCACAAAAAATCGGGTCGTTTGGCACACTTGTAGGAAAGTTGTCTTCTTTTTAAGAGTGTACAAACACTTTTTACTCTGTCTATACTTAATTACCCAATGATTAACTGTTTCGACTCGCACCATGATTGCATTAGAGGGTCCACTTAATTTTTAACGAACCTGTGTTAACTTTGCGGAGCCGTCATTGTAATTCCGAATAATCGTGACTACAGGGAACCCTGTTTGAAGAGTCCACGTGTCCATAATTTGCTTTATTGTTACGCTTGGATCTAAAACATTGTCCTTGTGTGCTTGCTTCGTTAGAGCGTCCCATAGGTCATCCTGTTCGGCGCTTTGATAAGCCCTGATATCAAGTTGTAAATCGTAATTAGCATATATCATAACCAAGTGAATAAATCATACATTATTTTACGTCCAATTAATTGAGTAATTAAAATTGTGATTTTAAGAATATCCATATAGTATCTTCAACCTATTAAAATTAATAAAACAAAAAACACATATACATATATCTAGCTCCTGTTTCTCCAATTAATGCAACAAAATTTTACTTTGCTGAAGTTCCGCAGACTAGTAATACGCTGGATAGTTTACATCATGTCTGAGCAACTTGCGGCTCGCGAGCCATAGACTCCTTTTCCTACTCCTGGGTCTTCCCCTCCAAACTCCTATGAGATGTAGGGGGAGGTTGGTGAGATTCGTGAGTAGGGGAAACTGGTAAGTGGGGGAAACTGCTAAGTGGGGGTAGTGGAACCGGTAAGTATGAGAATCGATAAGTGGAAGAAATGATAAGTAGGAGAATCAGTAAGTGGGGGAACCGATAAGTGGGGGAATTGTTAAATGGGGGAACCGATAAGTGGGGGAAATGGTAAAGGGGGGGAACCGATAAGTGGGGGAGCCAGTACGTTAGTGCTAGGGGAACCAGTACACTAGTGATAGGGGAACCGGTACACTACTGATAGAGGAACAGGTACACTACTGATGGGAGAACAGGTATACTGGTAGTGGGAGTCGTAAAACGACAGCGGGAAAGAAGTTGACCAGGCCTGTTTAACGATATGATCACTTACTTTCCATTTAAGTAGTTCGTTAATCCTTGTTTGAAGACCCGGGTAGTAAGGAAATGGTCCATCATTCTTATTATGGAAGCACCTATTTCGACACAGATCGATGTTACCAATGATTCACGTAATTCGTTAATCAAATAAACTTCTAACAACATGATCAGCTATACATAATAATTTAATACCTTTTTCGTATGATATCCTGTCGAAGATTTCACTAATCTCATCCGGATGCCTAACTTCAATGGATATAGGGTGCGAAGAATCTAAAGCATCCAATCCAAAAACGTTATGGAGGTCATGTACCACAAACTGTTCCAAAACTTTCCAAGTTGGCTCCACCTACGCGCATTCAAAGAACATCTTATTTGCATGCATTCGACCCCATAATACAAGCTTGTCAATTTTGATAATCAAAGTGGAGCAACTTACTGCGTCCATGCCGACGTATTCGACGTAACTGGCAAACCCTTCGTTCAACCAAAGGTCTGTCCACCAACTGGGAGTCACCAAGTTTCCGAACCATTGATGGGCAAGTTCGTGAGAAACTACGGTGGCTACACGGTGTTTGTTGTTACTGGTTGAAACGCCCTCTTGGTATAATAGAGCTGTTTCCCTAAAAAAAAGCAGTAGTTACATCATAAAATCCGATTACTCTTACATTGCAACTGTTGTACTTTGTAAAATGTTGTACTTTCTTCAAGGGGTTGATTCCTAATATCATTTGACATAACTTCTTCCTTTGCCGAAAAAACAATGGCCAATCAGAGCGTAGATACAGCGGAGCTCTATAGCCGCGCTCTCATTAGTCCTCGTGTTTCGTTAATAACTTCTTAACGAAGCCGCGGAAAACGATTTCGCCAAGGAAAAAGTTCCTTCAAATGACCTCAGGAATTATCCCTTTCAAGGAGGTACGACATTTCTGCGACAGCCTAACATTACAAAACTTACAATTTGCACATTACTAGTATTATAATTTTATTATATTTTTTAATATCGCAGATGATTGAATAGAAAATGTCTAAATGCGCAGTGGTTAATTTAATTAAAATCTCGAGTCACCTGTAAGTAATCAAACCCCAGTTCTCCATAGCGCCAGCCGCGAAGTCAGGCAGAGCAACGTTGTCAATCTTCGGTAGAGGAAATTTAATTTTGAAGAAATCCTCGAAATACTCGAGGATCTTCGGGCCTATCTTCAAACTGTAATGTGCTTGGTCAATGGCTTCGCTGCGTGCCCAGACTCGGAACTTTCCAGACTCTGATTTCAACATCTTGAAATCGGACACTATGAAGGCAACCAGGTAAGTGGACATCGGTACCGAACGCTCGTAATGGTCCCACACATAGGATGGTAATCCTGGCCTGGTAACAAAAAATTCCTTCAGTTTTCATATTTCACCCAATCAATTTCTTCATAAATGCATAAAGATCCGCAGTCCAGTTATAATAATTATTCGCAATTCTCCTTACTAAAAATGAACAATGTTGTTGTATATGCTTGAAAGGGGGTAAAGGCATAGTAGGCCTTGTACGAACTCTATTAGTCACTATATCTCCAATGACACATTTGCAAGGAACATCGCCCAACTGTGACACGCTAATATTGATGGAAACCTTGCACCGAGGTAAAGAGTATGAAAACATTCAAGTTGCATTACGTTTAGCAACTCGTGTTTGTGTTATGGAAGCGAAACCATTTTTTCCAATTTTTCGAACTGTTTTCAAGCTACCGCGACGGGTCACGAATGACTCGGGCATAGTATACGTGCATACAGGCACAGCAATTATCAGACTGCGGATCTTTACGCAAAATAAAAATTGTCCGCATCGATTGCAAGAAATAGAAACCAAACTGAACGTTATTTTTCCCATACTGTCTTTAACACTACGTTTAACTACGTTTACGGAGCTCTAGAAATAACTGTTTCACATTGATTTATAAACTTAACAAGAATATGTCCATCCAAATTTTTGGCCATTTTTCCAATAATATATTAGGTAGGAAAGAAAGTTCTTGCGATTTTTATTATAAAATTGAAATAACAAAAACCGTAAGAACTTTCTTTCCTACTGAATATATACCGAAAGAAATAAACTTGGTGAATAATTGCTGAGGGAAGCATCTTTATAATTCTTAATAATCGCAAATTTTAAATATTAGAATTCAAATTGCACATATCAGACATTAGAAAACCGTCATTTTGACGGATAACAGAGGAGAAATCATGTACTCAATTTTGCTATATATGCATAAACATCCACAGTCTGGCAATTACCAATGTTTGATGTCTACGTTGTCTCCATATTGCTGTCACTATCAATTATTACGTACTCGTGAAAATTACGTTCTTTAGAAAACAGTTTATTTTGCTTCGTTAATACATAAGTGTTAACTCGTGACACCAATTACTTGAAGATGTTTTTCGGTTCTTGGATACGCGATAAGCGTTATTTCCTATAAGCAAAAGTGGGCAATGTCCTACTTAATTAATAAGAAATTCAGAAGTATTAGTTCTTACTTTCAACTTAATTCAGAAATGTTAGTATCAAAACTGTAATTGTCGAGATCTCTTAAAATTTGAATTTGGCGATCATGAAAAATCACTCCTTCTATCATGAAAAATCAATTTTAAAATACATTAGATCATTTGATGGTACATCGCTATGCTTCGTGTTATTTGTCTGTTCACAGCTAATGGAATCTTCTACATTATTGGGTCTAACGAGCAAGAAGCGTCGCGGGACGATTAACTGGGACGATTCGTCTTACACAAACAAGTTGATTGTATATGATCCTTGCCGATTCGGGAAATTAATTCTTCGTTTTATTAGTGTCAATTACGCGCGTATCGCATTTATTTAACACTGGAACGAACGGAATTTACGTATTTGTCCAGAATAATTATTCTAATTAAATTGATACCTGGTTATCATAGTTATTTTATTGTAACCTTGTAGAAATATTATAGGGCATAGATCAATGAAAATATGATATTTCAGAAGGAAATCACATAGAACAGGCCTGGGCAACTTGCGACTCGCGAGCCGCAGACGATACCTCCACTACTCCTAGGGCCCCCCACCAAACTCCTGTGGAGTGTGGGAGGAGCTGGGGAGATTAGGAGTAGGGGAGTCGTCTGCGAATCGCGAGGCAAGCACGGTAGGGGTAATATAAAATAGTTGATAGTGGAGGAACCGGTGCACTGGTAGTGGGAGTCGTCAGGCGACAGCGGGGAAGAAGTTGCCCGAGCCTGTCCTAGAATATCGTTGGTGTTCGATATGTTACACTTGATGAATGGGACTATTATTTTGAAGTATACTAATTTAGGAATCTCCTTATGGTTTTATTTGTCGCCACCCCTTGTGCCAAATATGTAGCATTCCCCCCCCCCATAAATTTGGCAGCTTTCCCCCAAGTTTCAGCCTGCAAAAATGTATTAAAAGACCGCATTTACTTACACAGGCATGGGCTCCCCCTTTCTCGGCATATTAGCAATCGATGTCATGTTCGTGGGCCTGGCGATGCTGATCTGGAAACGAGCTTTCAAAGCTGGCTCGTCGAAGCATGGAAAAGCACGTCGTGCATCCGTTGCTTGGAACTGCGTGGTGGCGATCCATCTGTAATACAAAACCGAGGGGAACTTTAGTAAACAGCCATTGGGAAAGCCTTGTTTGCACTTGCATGGACTCTGTCCATGCTCAACCCATGACGATACCCCTGGCTGCCGCAGCTATCAGGGACAAGAATCGTGAGACACTCTTCTATTCAACAGGGTCGTAGGGCTTGGGGAGATGATGTTGAACTGTTTAAATTCACAGACATCTCCTGCACCGAAAAGAAATGCCGTCGGAAATAGAGGTCTCGTTGAAACGAAATGCTGCGGGTGGAGTCTCCCTTCTTTTACCACGAACCGTACCGGAGCTTGAAATATGACTGACGTACGTTGTTTTGTAGAAATGACAAGACTGAATCTACTTGGATATCTTGCAATTTTTGGAACGACGTGCTTCGAAGAAAATTTAATAATTTCTAGTGGAAGCATATTCTCTTAACAAAAGAGAATATTATCATAGATATTACATTTATATATTATAATATTACATAGATATAACATTTTATCATAGATATTACAATGCTCTACTAGATAAGTGTCTTTAACTTTGACCTTGAATGTCAAGGTCGAAAGGTCAACAATATTTTTTATTTCGTTGTTAGTTAAAACTTGTTGAGTTAAAACTCAATCGTTCTCTTAAAACTACGATAAATTTCTGTCATTATCAAACTGATTTTATTTATATTCTATTTTCATTCCTCAGTCAGATGGAGTTTATACAGTATGCTATTGACGAAAATATGTTAAATAAAATCAGTTTGATACTGAGAAAGCTTTATCATAATTTTTTAATCGTTTTTCATCCTTGTGACGGGCAGAATAAGATGCAATAAAAAAACATTGTTGACCTTTTGACCTTGAAATTAACTGTGCGGCAGCATTACACGAATCTCCACTAAACCGAGAGTGTCGTACAGTTTAATCGGCGAGGGTATTTACCTGATCTCACTGCCAACAGTGTAGGAGCTTCTGTAGAAGCCTTGCAAGTAATCGTTCAAATAACCAACAAACTTGAGATGCACAAAGTACTGCTTGCCCCCTTTCAACGTGTCTGAGGTTTTAATCACGTGAAACTGCCGTTCTGTGTCGTTCTTCTGCCCGACTATTCCGATCGCTTTGGTCGAGTTGCTTGTGGCAGAATATTCTCTGATATTCGTGAAACTTTCATCGATGGCCATGCTAACCGCGTGTAACGTAATGTTTTTCGTATCCTCGGTTACGTTCACAAGAATCTTCACCTGAAAAACATCATTATTCGTTCGTATTTACAGTGATTCGGAGTAATATTCGAACACTCTTAACTCATAACACTCTTAATATCATTATTCACAATATTGTTTAGATTATTAAATATATTGGTATCTAATCAATAGACAGTGGATTTTTATGCAAAATAATTTTGTACCTGAATTGCAACAGACTAGAATGTAATGTAAATATATTTTGTTTTCCGATATGTTTAATACGTTGAAAATAATAGAATCGTATTGTTTAATTCTCATAATGTTTTCACTGTTTTAAGTTTACACCTACTAATTTTTGTCATAAATGCATCAAAAATCCGCTGTCTACTAATCAATTACTAAACCTTTAACTATTCCATGAGGTGTTATATCAATTTCATATCCATACAATGAAAACAATTATAATATAATGGAATTATTCTAGGTCGGAACTTGAATTTTTTCGAAAAGGTAGAAAGATCAACTTACTCAGCTGATGCGAAAAAGATATTTCGATATAATCGCAATTGATTGGGTTCGAAAATTGTGAAATACTTAAAATGATTGAAATTATTGAAAAAGATGTCTATCTGGCTAGATTTTTTCTCGCATTGATGCAGCAAATGAAGTTTGCTCTGTAGGAAGTAAAAGTGGTTTCCCCGTCGTCAGACAAAATCGTTTAGAAGAGGAAGTGCTATGCGTACCTCGCCATGGTAGGTGAAGTTTCCCTCCCATATAAACGGTATCAACCTCAGCTCGTAACTATGTGGCAGGACCGATCTAGGCAATCTGACGTCCAGTTTCTTCTTGACTGAAAACTCCGTGGGGAACATGCCGCGCGGCTCGAATACGGAATTCCTGAGACCGTTGCACGATTTAACGAGCTTTTCCTCCAGGCACGGGGCGAAGTGATAGACCAACAGTCCCGTCACTACCACAGACGCCAGGAATGCCGCGCTCAGAAGGAAACCACCGCAAGGTGACACCGTGCATCCTCGTTTCCGGCCGAACGTTGTCGTGTGATCATCCATCATTCCTAAAACCTCGCGGGACTGGGTCATATCATGTGGAGACCTGGAATCATTCAAACACATTCTTCTTATAGGGTAAACGCACCTATTACTGCGGGTCTACGTTTTACCACGGTATTTTTCCCATTGAGATTGAAATAAGGCGAAGTGGTGTAAGTGCAGACTGGTTTTTGTAAAGGTGGATTTTAAACTTATGTAAATATTTTCAGTCTGCTATGTAAATACTTAACGCTGTCGGTATCAAACGCTTTGCACAGTTACAGTAAGGAGCATAACTGATTCCACACACTTTAAATCAGAACAACTTTTTTTATCAATGGACCAAACGACTTCAATTTCTCTGTAAGGCTAGAAGAATTATATAAATAAAATGCATTTGGACGAAATTATGAAAAACTATATAAAGCGAATACTTTTCAAATATAATCATTGAAACATTATTGCTTTTAAATAGTAATCAAAACCCATGAAATCAAACTTGGTTATTGAAATTGACTCCGATTCGTGCGTATATGTATATTGAACTTGATCCCATCCCTAGGTATTACCCACCGTGTCTTATTCTTCAGGCATAGGCAAACATTATTAGCGTCTGTGATGAAATAGACACCGCGCGCCGACTGTCATTGGATCATTGTTCTGGAGAAACTTCCTGCCCAGAGTAAACAGGGTGAAGGTAACCGGTCATTAAAAGTAATTTCACGTTCACAACAACCGCGTCAAGGAAAGGAAACGTCCAGAAAGGATCTTTGCAATTAGTCGTCGCCTCTTATTGACAACGAATCCATTAAATAGGTGTTGCAATCTCAATGGAATCAATCTAAGAGAACATCGATTGATTCGGTCGCCGGTAATGAATTCTGGCGTAGCTGTCCGCCATTGCACGGAATAGCCGTAAGGTTCATGGTTTGTTTAATACAATACAACAAAGTCATCATATCTAATCTACAAAATGTTTACTGCGTATATTTAATACTTATTTTATGCGGGTACCAACCTCATAAATCTCATGAAATTGAAGTAATTTATTTAATGAAATAAACTTGTTCTCTTTCAAACTACTTACACTTTTCAAAAGCAAATTTGGTACACTGATTTTATTCGTGCGAAAATTCATTTTCAAATCTGAATAAATAATTGTCTCCTATTTTTGGAAGACGTGTTCATTAGTGCTAGTCCATCTTTATTTAAGTATGCGTTTTAAATACTTTATTTAGATATATTTTTTATTACAAAAACTTTACATACAATAATTACGAATAAAATTTATTAATGTAGAGTCTAAGACTGCCTACGATTTGATTATTTGTTGGGATTACTTCTAAAATTATAATTTATTAGTTGAAAATAATATAGTACTCAGGGACTTTATTTTTCCACTAGGCTAGGAAGTATGGCTGCTGTTGCATTTCCTCTCTCCGATACCAAATGTACAGGTAAATGCTTACGGCCTACGGCGCGGCATATCGTCGCTGTGAAAACTTCTCAAGAGTTGTCTGGCACTGAGAGATGTCGCAACATCGATTACGCCTGTTCGAACCTCTTACTTTTTATGTTGTGTCAAACTCACTCTCTCTTATTGTTGGTACCTGACTAGGATATATTTTCCTATCACAAGGTCTTCGTACAACGTATACGTACACACTGGCCTTGAAAAAAATAATTCGATTGAACAAATCGAGCGTCTGCCATTGTAATTATTTATATTTCCAATCTGGAAAGTATTCTCATTAACGGTAAAAGCAAATGCAATGATCAGACAGCGCATTTTATGGATTTATGACAAAAATGAGAAGGTGCAATTTAAAATAGTAAAAATTTTTTAAGTGTTTGGTAAGAAAGAAAATAAATTTCGAAAAAATATACTACATGAAATTGCTATTATTATTTATTCAATATTATTTTTATTTTCAAATAATATGCTATTTGAAATTGCTATTAATTATTCAGCATTATTTTTATTTTTAAATTCAAATAGTTATTTCTTACTTTCATTTCAAATAAAATTTGTCCAGGTCTGCACCGACCTATCAATGCGTATAAAAAAGCTTCATGAATTATTAGAATTCACAGAAAAAAAGCAGAACAGACCAAATCAGCTTGGCTCAGTAAATTAATCGGTTTTTACATATTCACTTTCCAATGGCGCAAGTTCTGATACATAAGAGATCATTTCATAATCAGAATGTACGTGGAATGTATACGGAATGTAATTCAATGTAAAAACTACGGAATATAAATTTCGATGATCTAGTTCCATAGACAAGTTATGCTACCGTAAGATAATACATATATACAATGAAAATTGGGTAAAATATATCACTGTGCATTTGCCCTTACGTGTTTGTTTACATGTGTTTGTTTTCATGTGTTTCTAAGCTCCGATAATAATAAGTCTGCACGTTTGTTAAACATTTTTTCGTGAACATTTTACACAACGTGCTTATTGACAGCAATATTAATTTAATGAATTATTATTAATATCATGTGAATTCTTACAAGATTATTATCGCGTTTATAATATTTTTCGAACTATACCTACAACCACTGATTATATAACCGGCTTATATACAGTATTTTATAAGGATTGAAATTGTAAAAGATCTTTTTATGGGAACCGATTGAATAAACTTTTCGTATTCAAGCTGGTATAATAAAAATTGTTCAAAATCTAAATAAATTCCATCTTGCCATTTTTATAAAGTAATGCATACTAACCCTCTTTTAAAAATGTTCGATACAACTACATAGAAATATTAAATTTTCACAAGTATATTCCATAATCTAATACCATTTATCAACCGATCTTTTTTACAATGAAATGTAACATTCACGTGGCGGACTACTAATGGTACAAATTTATATCAAAGCACAAACAAATTGAATTCAGTAAAATTACACAGTCATTCCCTAAACTCAGTTTTTATATTAATATCTTATTTAGTTATACTCAATAATTCATGGAGAATTTTATAATGATCGACGAGTAACATTACAGTCGGAACAGCATGTTACATTTACTAATTCCAAGTTAATTCTTAAGTGGAGAAAGTAGAACAGCAAAACATTTGTACAGTCTGTAAGGATAAACAATGTTCATCTTTAAACAACTATTTCGTTCACTATCAAATCTTCGTCTACCTACCATTCACAGTCAGCCGCCGACGATTCTCGGATGTATAAAAATTCTTGCGAAGAAATAGAACAATTTTGAACAAACGTTAACAATCACCGAACGTCGTTTCGGAAGCCGTTAGCGTTAGAAGAACGTCAGATCGCCGATTATGACACCGGCTCGAACGATCGAGGAGCAAGATCAACGCGAATCGACGCGAGAATGTTCCGCTCCGGGCCGTGGTTAGCGCGCGACTGGCAAGGATCTCGTAGCATAGCGGCTTCGAAACTTCCTCCATCCTCTCCTTGCCATCCGAGCTTCCTGTCCTCCCCATCTCCCGCTCGCTGAGCCTCCCGTATCACCTTCCGTAAGTAACCTTACATCCTTCCACCTGCATACCGTCTTCCGGATCCTGCGAAATCATACGATCGACAGGACGCCACAGGTTCGATGAATCCTGGCATCAACGTCACCGTTTCTTTCTTGAACCATCGCTCTTCGCCTTTGTCTCTTACCTGGAGCTGTCGATTAACCCTTTGCACTCGGAGCAATTCTAACTCGAAAATTATACATACAGGGTCTGTCCGAAAAGTAATGCGACCACATTTTTTTTTTAATCTATTGAATATACGAGTACAAACCTTTGGTACCAGAATTTGATGCCAAATTCAGGGCAAAACGACGACAGACTCTGTCTTGCAATTAATGTGGACAATTTTTGTTTTGCATAAAAATTGTTCTGAAAATTTTGCTACGGTCACATCGTTGAAAGATGATATTCTGCTTCTCATTTAACTTAATATTTATCCTCTACTGTTTTTACATAATGCTAAAAATATCCAGACGACTCAAACGAGTTTCATTATCCACATCAGAGGTTTACTACATAAAAGTTTATGTAACTGAAAGAAATCGTTAAATTTATTATTACGTATATGGACATCTGCAGAGAAACAAAATTATGGTAAAAGCAGCAGCAAGCGTACTTACAGCTATCATTAATTTACGTAATATTAAGACCACATATTTCTTGAACAACAAACTTTTGTTTATTGTACAACAAACTAACAAAATTTTGATAGGCCATGTTGGATACTGTGTTGGATAAAACACAACGTTTATATCGTAATCCATTGTCTTAACTGAATTATCAAGGCCTTTGTCAATTTATGGTTACACACGAAGTCCAATAAAACAAATGAAAATATAAATTATTTAAAATATCAAGAACATAGTATAAATCTAAACCTATAATTTAACTTACACTAAATATCACGCTTATTCAACACTTAAAATTGGCTGATGTTACAGTCCTTAAGAGAATTTGCTTCTACAGGATGTGATTCACATCCAACCATAATTCTTGGATCTTTCATTTATTAGAAACGATGAATCGTTACTCTCATCGTCTCTTCTCATCAGCCGCGAATCCGTCATCAAGAAACTATGACACACAAGGCCAATAGAGTTTTTATTTTCCTTGTTTATTAACTTAAGAAAAAAACTTTTCAATTGTTTGCAAAACGGCGTCGACCATTTTTTCTCTGTGCGTCTGGCGACGTCGTAAAACGGTTCCCAAGATACTGCGTGCCGAGTGATTAAAGTGACCTTGAAATTCAGTCATAGTGTCATTCTTTGCACACGCCAACTTTCACACTTCGAATTTGTTAACCTATTCTTTTCAGTTAAATCGTTCCTGTAATGTCAATTATATTACATAGTAACATTT
Source organism: Lasioglossum oenotherae (assembly GCA_028455765.1). Classification (NCBI taxonomy): domain Eukaryota; kingdom Metazoa; phylum Arthropoda; class Insecta; order Hymenoptera; family Halictidae; genus Lasioglossum; species Lasioglossum oenotherae. Next base: position 1,053,260 of record CM052297.1, read on the forward strand.
TTAATAGAATTAAAACTTGCAGATTATGTCTTAATCGCACACATTCTATTTCAATATCTTAGAACTTAGGATGTTAATGTGGAGTCTAAATCAATAAAAAAAGGAAATTGCACGTGTAAAGTATAATTACTTGAATTTCTTTTCATTAAACTTGTTCATTAAACTTGTTTCATTAAACTATCGATATATTTCGTTTGTCATTATTCATTTTATAAGGCGTGTTTATTTATGTACTACACATTCCTTCTATTCCGGCGCAATTTATTCTTGGTTTTGAAATTCCAATTAATTGGAATTAGAGGGGCCAGAGGGGATTTAATCTGTGATTGATAGAGTAGCGGCACGAGGCTGAAGTTCAGTTAGTAAGTACCCAATATTCCTCTAAATCATCAGGAGGTGGGTAATTGATTCAGGCGCGTGTCCCTAATTGATTGAAATCGTCTTTGCTACCCGTGGCGACTCATGATACGTAAATCGTCCGTCACGCGAAGCTTCCACACGGAATTTGACACGAAATATTTCTCGCAATTGCTGCCACTTGCACATTAATTGCCTATAATAATTAACGAACTATTTTCAGAATGAAATATAATGATAGTCACACTATGTGTTCAATTAAAACATGTGATGTGTACCATAAGAAAAAAAAATAAGAAAAATAAGGGACACGCAAAACAAAATAATTGATAAGGAAATTGAAAGGATCTCATAGGATATCTTATAGCGGCTGAGAAAATACATTTGAATATGTTTAAGTCATTAACAAGATGGAATAAAAAAAAAATGTTTTCCCGATATAAAATAACGCTGAACTTGAAACAACTATTAAAAAGTAACCGGACAAAAGAAATTGTTCTCCTATGATATTCCTCCTTCGATACCATTTAAATTATGCCATAAACATTCTTTTTTGCCATTAAAAATAAAGGAGATATTTAGGTGGCCTCCTTCGGCAGAGGCACCCTGTATAATGTATAACTAGTTTTCTGGGACATCCTGTATAACAGGAGCACAACAAATCTAGTGGAATTAAAGGAATAATTCTAGAATAGAGTTAGGTCCTCCTATACTATTATTTTTAATCGTTTCGAACTTATAAACCAGTTCAATTTCGACGAAATTGTTAACATGTATCGCAATTTGTATAAATCTACAAAACTATTTTCTTAAATGTTCGTTACGTGTCGAAATGAAAAAACTTGTGTAACGTGTACGATTTAAGGTGCGTGCGATCAATTATATGAGACTTAATTCATTGACAGAGTACGTGGGTTACAACGATGGTTACTTTGTTTATTTAAACAGAACGTTCTGTCTGTTTGACGACATTTCATATGCACCTAACAGACAAGGTCTGAACGCAGTCTCAGAATAAGAAATGTCGAGTAGAAAGGAAAGTAATCGGATAAGAAACAATCTGCTTGAAGAGAAGGTTTCTCCTCTCTCGCCGAGAAGCTTGGTTCCGACCGGAAGAAGCCCGCCGAATTTCATGTCTGCGGCCGAAGAACGAATCTCCTTCGTTCACTCGGTTCGCGTTCGTTACAATAGTAGATGGCGGTGTTTTGTTCCGTAAGAGTACACCACAATGAACTGTAACCCAACCAGGTACTGTGTAGGTGGAGCACGTCCTGCATGTAGGTTCGAATTACGGGCACATACTCACTGGATTTTCGATTCGCTCCTATCCAGCCCTCGAGAGCTTCCCCAACAAGGAATTTGATACCTTTCCCTTCTACCTCGATCGCTTAAATATGTCAATAAACAAGAAATACAATTTTTCGATGAGGACGTCGCTTATCATTTTCGGGAATATTTGGAACGCCAAATGACAGCACCTCGTATAATGTCCAAAGGAGTAATATACAGGGTGTCTCAAAATTCCTTCAACATCCAGAAATGGGAGATTCCCGAGATCATTTGAAGCGACATTTTCCGAGTTATTAAGCGAGTTATTAACGAAAAACACAGACCAATCAGAGCGCGGCCATAGCGGATTGATTCTGGCTCGAACAACGGCGACGCCACGCTTAAGAAAAATAACGTGTTTGTTAATGCGTTATTATATCAAATGTTCAAAATGTTCAAACCTACCACGAGGGGTCAAATGGCCCATTTTAACACGTTTATATTAACTCGCTTTCTTGTCTGTCTGCCTGTGTTTGTTTGTTCGGTACAAATTTTGCAATTGATTTTAAACTAACTTCCCAATGAGCCAGAGACTTGAAATTTTTAGATTTTTTATTTAACGATTATTGAGATTGTGAAGGTGTTTTCATGGGGATTGATTGAATACATTTTCTGAAATATATATATAAAATGTATAAATAAATTTAATCTTGTTATTTTTATAATACCATAAACATTCGTCACTTTTGATGGTCGGTAGGTTTAGTATTAATGGCGCCTCATAGTTGCCGTTCGGGTAAGAATGGTTGAAAACCGTATTTGCCGTATGTGGAGCGATATTATGACAGTGCGTTATGTCAGTGTATTAAAGATTTCAATGAATTTCTAGCATATATGCGAGAGTCGAGTGGAGAAGGTCAGTTATCTGTCTCGATAACACTCCGCTAACTGGATAACTGTATCCATGTCATTACCCACTTACCTCTCGGTTCCTCCCTCTCCTCTACTTCTACATAGTACTCGTGTTCATAAAACAAATCGCATAATCGGATAACAAGTGCTGCCTCCTTGCTACTTGAATAAATAACGCACGTTGACTTCAGTCTTGAGGCCTGTTTAAACTTCTTCTTCTTCTTTATCTTGTTTTCCACGTTTCAAGAAACTAAGGAAAATTACAATTAAATGTTGCTCGGGTGCGCACTATCTTAATTTCGATCATCTAAATCTATGAAGCAGTAGACATTTTACATAACTTTTCCAGGTTTATCAAATTTTGAAAAATATTTCCAGAAATGATCCCGTCGAAGGGGGGATTTCTGAGACCGTTTGAAACAAAAATGAATAGGTCATATACAATATACCAGAATGCAGTCGGAGTTACATGTGTATTATACAAGAACCAACAAGAAACTGCAAGTAAACATGTTTATCGCTTGAACTTGACCGTTATGAAATTTCCAAGACATCTATCACTTGCTGAGTTATTATGTTAGTACACGTTCAAAATGGTGTCCATGCATGGCGGAACGTTATCCAAAATAAATAATTATTAGATGATAACACTGTAATTATACTGTCTCATATGTGTCTGTTTGACATTGTTAAAAACTTCCTGATTTCTGCTAGGCACGCATATTTTTCATTAGTTATACAAAACCTTCTTTCTATATTAGTTCAGTATTGTCGTACAAAATACTACTGCTGCTGAATAGGTGGCAGCACATTAGTAGAAACTGTTCTATAAGTGTCGCGTGAACGATTGAGAGCAACTTCCGCGAATTCTCTGTCGACTATAAAATAACATTTATTGTAGCACGAAACAGGATAATAAAAAAGAAACAATTTCGATGTACGTATTAAAACAGTTTTAATCTATATGCAATTACTGGACTGCAAATCTGTATGCATTTATGAAGAAGTTTTGGTTGGGTGAAATATAAAACAGTAAAAGATAATACATATTGTTTTCAATGTGGCGAAGACCATCAAAAGTGACTGATATGTATAGTATTACAAAAAGAACAAGATTAAATTTATTTATATTTTGTGCGATTTTTACTATAATATGAAAACACATTTGCAATTTCAGCAATTGTCAAATAAAAAATCTAAAATGGGTCATTTGACCTGTCGTGGTAAATTTAGTGTTAACAGGGATGAACTCAATTTTTTTATTTTATTCCTGCTTCCCAAAATATAAATGCAGAACATTTTTATTTTGCATAAAGATCCGCAGTCTAGTAATTACAAATATCGCGAATTATTGCAAAATTGTAACGAATAGGATTGCGGTAAAATCTTATCGTTCTTATCATATGAAAGAATCTGGAATTCCTGAAGTATCGTATATTGATATCTTTATCGGGGGATACCGGTTAGCATAGAATAGAGAAATAGCCACTTGACCTTATCTGTTCGTACGCTTGAATAGGTCATCGACACAACCCGTTAATGTAATCGTAGAAGACATGTAACTGTAATGTAATTATTGTTTGTCTACGCATCGATCCCGTTGCTTCTTTCGCCAAGTTATTAAATGAATAATATTTCTCTTAATTAAAAAAATATTATATAAATAGGTGTACCGTTATTTTGTTTTCGTATTCTCGGGATCAACTCATTTTTTCAGTGTGTCCTCGTGTATCTTTCTGTGACACAAAACGTACATTTATAATGAAGTTTATCATAAGGTATAATTAATTAAATTACGGTTTATTCTCTTCTGACGATGTACATTAAATGAAATGCATATAGAATTAGTAAATCAACTCATTTTTTCAGTTTGTCCTCACGTATCTTTCTGTGACACAAAACGTACATTTGTAATGAAATTTATTATCATAAGCATAATTAATTAAATTACGGTTTATTCTCTTCTGACGATGTACATTGAAGGAAATGTATATGGAATTAGTAAATCAACTAATTTCTTTGTGTGTGTCCTCGTGTATCTTTCTGTGACACAAAACGTACATTGATAATGAAGTTTGTCATAAGTATAATTAATTAAATTACGACTTAATCTTTCTTAATAATATACATTAAAGGAAATGTATATGGAATGAGTAAATGCTTGTGCACATACAAAAATCTTAATAAGTTTGGCAATGTTGTCTGCAAAAAGAGATACCAATAGTGAGTAATTTATTAAGAATTACAGTGATACGATTATTATTAATTAATATTCGTATATAGAATATCTTATTTAGTCTTCATAAAATGTTATTCAAAATAAGATTTGCGCCGGCATTTTGTTCGAATAACAGGAAAATTTGTTGGAAACAAGAAAAGGAAGGCTGCTTTACATGTCAGCTGATAATGCAACAATTGAAAATTATCTCAATGAAACACGTTATCAGTAGACTGCGGATCTTTATGCCTTTATAGCAAAACTGAGTAGATGAAATTCAAAATTGTTGGAAAATTTCAAATTCTAAAATCATTAAGGGAGGAAATAACATTCAATTTGGTTTCTATTTCTTGCAATCAGTGCAGAGAATTTTTGCACAAAAATCCACAGTCTAGTTATCACTGTCTTAACACAATCCCATAATGAATACAGTAATACGTTTAATCATTGAATAACAATTCTACTGTAATAATTAGACTGCGGATCTTTATGCAAAATAAAAATGTTTTGCATTGATTGTGGGAAAGAGGAATAACATAAAAATTGATTTCATCCTTTAACGATTTAGTTACATTAAAAACAACATTACGATATCCTGAAATTCTTCTAATCCTTTACTGTTTCATATTTCACCCAACCAATTTCTTCATAAACGCATAAAGATCCGCAGTCTAATAATAATGTTATTTAACAACGATCAAACCCTCAAGATGTGGCGTTACACCAAGCAGACAAATATTTACTGACATGAGGCCTGGGCAACTAATGCTCCGAAAGTGGATGACGTAAAATCGGCTACCCCCACTATCGCGTTGGCCGGCCGGATGGGGGTAGCCGATTCACGTCATCGATTCTCGTAGCACTAGTTGCCCACGCCTGTGTGCGACTTGCACCACTTTTGCATTAAACTAATTTAAATGAATAGATTCAGGTGCAGTATTAGGCCGCTAACACGCGACATTAAACTGAAACAAAGTACTGGAAACTAAAGCACTGGAACTAAGCGCTGTTCAAACGCGTTTGTCGACTTCTGGAACGGTGCGCCCGATAACACTCGGTAGCGTATAAATACAGATAATTATGCGCCAGCTGTATGACAACTACCAACAAGCTGATCAGTCATAAATTCGTTCGAAAGTCTACCGTAGCTATCAGAGTTCCATCCATCAGAGAATTTTTATTTCGCACCGCTACGACTTCATTATCTCCTACCAATAAGAAGTACACGGATTGTTCGCCAGAGCGCTTCGTTCACTTTCATCCGGTCGCAGACGGTTGCCTCCTTTCGGCTGTTGATCATTTGGCGCTTCAACAATCACTAACAATCACTCGTCGATTTTCAATTTTACCGTACAACCGGCGTGCTCGTGGTAAGTACTTTGTCACCGCCCGTATTCTCACTCTAATCACCACTCTCCCGGCTCACCCGTACCCTAAGCTACTCAGCACACACACAAACACACACACACCACTCGTTGGAGTCAACAGACAGTCGGTTAGTTATCACTAGACTGCGGATTTTTATGCAAAATAAAAATCGTCTGCATCATTTGCAAGAGACTGGAGTCAGATAGACGTTTAATTCTCATTTTAATAATCTTAAGCTGCAAACACTAGATTGACGTTATTAGATCATTCTAACTTTTTCACTGTTTTAAATGGCAACCACTCATTTTTGCCATAAATGCATAAAACCCGCAGTCTAGTTATCACTGAACAACAGTCGACTGTTAATTCACAACGAACTTTAATAGTTTTCCACAGTCGTCTGTTTACTGAAATATTTGTTTAATCGACCGTGATAGACTGAACAGAAGCGAACGCAATGCCACACAATATTTCATGGTCTCGCAGTGCAATAGAGCCTAGGAATCCATTTAAGTATATTGGATCAATGTGATTGAAGTCAGCGTTCGTGGGAGGTCTCGCTTAAAAATCCAATATTCTGTTGCGAACCGTTTTCGTTAAGGCAACGATCTTGCTAATGATGATCACATTGTCTTCGCTCATGGCGGGAACCATGGTAGCCCGGATAACGTGTTCAACCTTGATAATAGGTTCCCCTATTGTGGTTGTCGAATAAAGCAAGATGACGCCGCTGGCGATGAAAAACAAACGACTCAAGGGAAAGTACTTTCGCTGTGACAGTTAAGTGATACTGATCGATGGAAATAGTGGAAATAAGTGTGTGGTGGTTTCATTTTTGTACCGGAAATTGTAGACTCTAATTAAAGTATTGTATACATACTTCATATCTGCGGAAGAGTTACACGCGTGTTTATATTGCTTTGAAACCGATGCGAAAAATTTATTAAGGTCAGTTTATAAGGATCAAGAATGTTCAGATCAATGAGGTTTTTATGATGTCGAACTATTTCGGATCGGATACTATCCGACAAGAATAGAGAGCGAGTCGTATTGCTTCGAACTATGTATAAGACTATAGTAACCAACACGTTTAGACGGCTTCTGCAACTTCGAAGCTGTGCCGACAGTGGCCATGTGGTTCGACGATTAATGCAATATAAATATTTTGTTTATCTATTATTAGACGTGTTTTTACAAGAACGCGCGCTAATAAATGAATGAGATTGTTTTATGGAAATGATACCACACGTGACATACTATCACGTGAGTGTGACAGCGGCATTAATGTGTTTTTACGTTCGATGTCGTGGAGGTCACTGATGATCAACAACTGTGACACATTGGTGGATTGAATTAAATAACAAAATTCATTTTTGAGCGAAAAATTGGCCTTTAAACGAAAAAGTTTCAAACCGAGTCCAAATTTAGTTCTGTACTATTGTAGTTTACGAAATTACCGCGGGTTAAATGTCGGCAACTTTTACATAATCGGAAACTTAGTGTCTAAATACTTCATGGTAACACTGTGTATGTAATTATTAATTGCGGATCTATATGCAAAATAAAAAATGTTTGCATTGATTGCAAGACACAGGAGCCAAATAAAAATATTTTATTAAGCTTAATTTTCACATCAAATTAAAAGTAATACACTGATGTCCTTAAATATTTTTAATATGTCCACTGCTTTCAATTGTACGTACCCATTTTTGTCATAAATGCAACAAATCCGCAGTCTAGTAATTTATAACTCAATTTGTCGCAATAATTTATCTAATTTATCTAAGCTATACTGAAACAAAATTCTACACATGTAGAGGGTGTCTCAAAATTACCTCCGGAGCCGAAAATGGGAGGTCCCTGAGATCATTTCAAGCGACATTTTCCTTTGAAAAAATGTCGTCCGCGGCTTCGTTAACGAGTTATTAACGAAAAACACGGACCAATCAGAGCGCGAGCTAGACGCGTACAGCCCGGCGCGCCGGCAGCCGAGTGTCGGTGGCACGCCGCGATATCGCAACGAAAAGAAGTTTCTCGATGATGTGAATCCTCGCCAATTTCGATAAGCTTTAGATATGTTGTCAATGCCATGATTCTGAACAACATTTCCCTGTACAGTTTCTGTCGATCTGCTTTAGTTTACGATATTATTGTAAAAACTTGTATGTAATCGTAAATCGATCGATGTACTATTTCCTATTCGATTCCGATGAGCTTTATTTCAATGGAAAAAGATATTTAAAACATCGAATGTAGAAGATATGGCAAGGTCATCGAAACCGGTGTGGGCCCACATCATCGGCAACTTTACCCGAACGAGAGAAGAAGCAGAAACTGATTCAATTAAAAACTCACTTATTCAGCCGTAAATCCATTTGCTTGTTACACCAGTGAAACAGGAAACACCACACTTGCACACAATTACTGAACACTACACGTAGCACACTTTTCGAATTCGTGGTTATAGCGAACGAGAAGAAATTAGAGATACTCCGACGCGGAAAGAAAGCCATGGTCTTCGCGATTCCGCGCGAAACTGTGCTCTCCCAGCCCAGCCTATGGTGCCAGATGGGGTATGAAACCATGTCCAAATTTTCGGAAATACTCTCCTCCTTTTCCCCTTTCACTATCCTATTCCATCGCCATCTAACCGAGAATTGAGTGGGGCGAATGGGAGACAAGTTGCGCGTGCGCGATGGGGACGCAACAATGTCATGACATTTCGCAGGTTTTAGGTTATTGCCACGTAAAATTCACCCATTTACTTATTTCACATACCATGTAATTATTAATTATTTCTTTAACATGTGACGTTGCAAATAAAACATAATTTGCCAATTTATCGTGTAGAAGAAAAATGGGAACGATCCATATGATTCATTTCATTAAGTAGGTACAAATACATAATAGGTACGATACGATACGCGGCAATAACCTAAAACCTGCGAAATGTCAGTCATTGTTGCGTCCCCATCGCGCACGTGCAACGTGTCTCCCATTCGCCCCAATCACGGTGTATTATATAGGGTTTCCCAAAATTCCTTCAACAGCCAGAAATGGGAGGTTCCTGAGATCATTTGAAGTAACATTTTCCTTTGCGAAAATGGTATCCGCGGCTTTGTTTAGGAATTATTAACGAAAAACACGGACCAATCAGAGCGCGACCTAGACGCGAGTTGCCACAGTCGGCCCGGTGCGGCGCGCCAACTGTCTATTGGCTGCTATTGGCCGACTGTGGCAACTCGCGTCTAGGCAGTGCTTCGATTGTGCCCAACATTTTTCGTACGATGGATAGCCGCTAGAGGCGCTGCGCGGAAAAACAGTAACGTATCTACTATTGGGTAGATGAAATGGGGTTCCTTGAGCACCCCGCAGAATTAAAAAAAATTTGTATGATTTGATTCTGAAAAAATGAATGTATAACAAGTATATTTGTGTATATTTTGTAACTCGTAGGACACGTCCTGGAGTCTTTTTGTCCGGTAAGATTATTTCGATACATTCCCGCCAATATAACTGCCTCAGGGCTCTGGCCGCTCTGCTACCCAATAATAGATACGTTGAAATATGTTATAAATTCGGTGTTATAAATATCTTTTTCCTATGAAATAAAGCTCATCGAAATCGGCGAGGAGATCGATTTACAATTACAAGTTCTTACAATTATCTCGTAAACTAAAGCCGACCGACAAAAACTGTAAAGGGAAATGTTGATCAGAATCATGCTCTTGACAACATATCTAAAGCTTATCGAAATTGACGAGGATTCACATCATCGGGAAACTTCTGTTCGTTGCGACATCTCGGCGTGCCGCCGACACTCGGCTGCCGGCGCGCCGGGCTGTACGCGTCTAGCTCGCGCTCTGATTGGTCCGTGTTTTTCGTTGATAACTCGTTAACGAAGCCGCGGACGACATTTTTTCAAAAGAAAATGTCGCTTGGAATGATCTCAGGAACAATGATCTCATTTTCGGCTCCGGAGGTACTTTTGAGACACCCTGTATATAAAAAGGAAATTATATAGGTAAGTAAATAATGTTACGTTTTGCTAATTCTGTGAAATAAGATTTTCCAAAATAACCAAAAGTGAAGCAATAAAAAAGATTCCGATGAATTATGTATGTCGAATAAAAATTTCAATATCGAATCATAAATTGATATAATATCTAACGGTAAAGTAAAGGTTAAACGAAATTACGCATTTCTGTTCAATTATATTCAAGGAATTACAGCACACAACTGTACCTCCGATGTTCGTAAAATCTTAGCCAATAAAAATAGTTTTCCAAATAAAAAATCAACAGTTTTAACTTAAGTATGAATTAACTGGGAAACACGCATGCATGGAGGTTATGGGAGATTGATATGCCTGTTTGTGAAACGTCCTGAATATGCATCGCACGACAGCGAAATGTTGCTGCAAACTGGTAGTGAGAGAAGAGTCTCGAACGTCAATGTAATTACATGTTGTACAGAGTGTATCAAAACTATGGACACAAATTCTTGCTTGATGATTTTTTTTCATGATTGATGTCTTCAGAATTATTTATTGTTTATAATCCACGCACAGATGCAAAAAGTTCAAATCTCTACTAGCAGTTCCATCTGTTATTAGTAGACTGTCAAACTTTATGCAAAATAAAAATTGTTAGGGTTGTCATATATATTTTTTCTTTAACCTCTTGCTCTACGATTTATTTTACGGTTTCAGTGTTTAAAAATTTTGTAGATCGCAATTTCTTAAAAAAGGAGAAAATTTATATTTATTATATGACTACATGTTCTCCAATATAGCTGTACATTAACAAAGCCAAAATAGAATTTGATTTCGGTTTAAAGGAAATTATTAACACACATTTTTATCAGAATCTGTTCTGAAAATTCATCACGAGTCAGACACGATATTGAAAGGCAAGGGGTTAATAGTTTGGTAAAATGGAAAATGGTGTATTGATCCTTTCAAATTCTGCTAATTTCTCCTGAGTCCTCCCCACCAAACTCTTGTGGTGTGTAAGGGGAACGGATGCACTGATAGTGGGGGAACCAATTCTCTGATAGTGGGGGAACCGATGCACTGATAATGGGGGAACCGGTGCAGTGGTAGTGTATTATCATATATGTATCTTAATAAAACATTCAAATGTCGTTTTTAATAATTGGTTGTTGCTTTATTACGAGCAGCCTATCAAATCTCATTCTTATACTTTTAATAAACAGTGTGAAATTTCAATCGGTTCGTACACACATGAGTGGAATTTATCCTCGTCTTGAACGTCAACAATAAATGAGTGTTTAAAAATCGGCTACTGTATCGAAGGTATTATTACATCACCGCTTTGTTGAAATTTCAATATATGCCATAATCTAGCACATGAACGAGGAAACATGACCCAATCAGTTTTTGGGATTATCAGAGTTATTAATTAGGGTCATACAGAAGATAGTTACGATAAACTTCCTGAAAAAAAGAAAATTAACTTTGTCTGAATAAGTTTCTGTCATTTAAAATTCATTGTCTCATTCGTATTATTATTCGTTGTCTAAAACATTCCTTGGAAATATAATGAACATAATAAATATAATTAACAAATGAACAAATCCAGCTATTAAAAATAATTTATATAGTTATTAATCATTAGGTATACTTTATAAAGTAGTACAAAATTCCAATTTTTGGTCAGTGTAAATTATTTAAAAAAAAAGTCAAAACGATTTAAAATTACGGAAGATATCATAGAATTGATATGGATACAATAATTAAAATACACACTGCACTTTTGAAAGTCTCCGCGTTTCTGAAACAGACTGTAACTATACACTTGACTCCTCTACACCGTTAAGCAGATTTTTCTTCCACCGAGTAATTCGGCATCATCGTCCAGTCCCCTTTTACAAATATTTCCTGCTTGGCAACTATCCTGGAATGTCGATACATGGCTCGCCTTGCGGTTCTTGCGAGATTGCTTGCCACACCGGCATAATAATGATTCCGTTTCCTGGATTAGTTTACACGAGATCGTAATCACTGTATCTTCACCTTCAACGCGAATAGTTAGCTTCGATAAAGCTACGAATCGCGAATCTTTCGAAATATCATGCGACTGAAGTATAGTCGGTTTGATATAATTGATGGCACACGATGTACACCAGGATAATTTTTTTATAAATGGAAAAAACCACCTCTGTAATGAAAATTTTTGAACAAGTGTACTGAGTACCGAGTACCTCAAGTTTGAGAGATATTTGTTAGTGTATTTATTTGTTATTGTATTGTACTTTTATTTAACTAATCTTCTCTTTGAGAAAATTTCCGAAGATTTTTTAGGTACACTATCTGTGATATATTTTAAATTTTTTAAATGCTGTATACTTATCTTTTTAAAATCAATAAAATTTCACAAAAATAATTATGCAGACAAATTTTCTCTTAACATTTAGCTCCAAAAATGTATGGGGTCCAATTACACCCCTGCACACGGTTACCATTGAGGTGTACACGGTTAATGAGATACGTACTTTACGATAGAACAGAATTCGTTATTGCTATATTTATCATTAAACTGACGTCGCCAAGTAAAACTCATTTTCGAGCAGAATTTCATTGGTGTAGACTTACGCAAATGGAAATCTTCGAAGTCTAGGACAGTGTCAAATTAGCATAAAATAAACGCGTCGCGTAAACAGTGAATAGCTAGCCATCGGACAATGACTTTCTCTTCCAAGAATCGTTGCCACATACACTGAATATACGTGTTGTAATTGTTCCTTTCCAATCGGTTGCTTTTAATTGCGAAAATGCGTTGTCTTTCCAACGAGACGACAAAATATGAAACACGTTTCTCTTAAATAAAATACATTTGGATCAAGCACCAAATTGATCCATTTTTAAAACTAAATCTACCTGATAAAAATGACAAGATTGATTTTATTTAGACCTTGCGCAGCTCCAATTGTAATATGCGCTGCACTAAAGATATCTATACAATCATATCTTATAAAATTATTTTTATTATAAATATCAATAATCGTAAAATAAAAAATTAATACTGTTTTCGTTCTTTTCGTTGTAATCGAGGAAAATACTCGTCTTAACAGATACTTCGATGTAATTACCTCGACTTCAAGTACCCACTCGAAACTCACAAGACCGAGTACACGTGCTCCGATACACACACGCACAACTGTCGTAACGGTTTGCTCCAGTTCCAGTTTATCTTGCATTCGACAGATCAGTCATGTTCAACATTCCTCGGCGAACAATCAAACGACCGAGCATCGCGAGACGATAGCATACCTTCGCATCCTGATTTGTACACTCTGAAGTACAAATTGGGGAACGTAATTGGACAAGGAGATTGAATGAGCTTGAAGAAATGGCGGCACACTGCTGATCCTTTAATTTCTCTCGGCTTTTCAGTGGCGATTTCAGAGGCGAGATCGAAAATGTAAGTTTACAAAAATAATTTTTCTTTAGTTTTCATGCACTGTACTCCCGGGAAATTGGTAGCACTACAATTGGGTATAACTGGATAAGATGTTCAGAAATGCCTCGAAACTCGAAACTAAATTGATTTTTGGTGACACCATTCCATAGGGCAATGGTGGGCAAACTGCAGCTCTTTGACTCTTCCACAAAACGCGTTTAAAATAAATCTATTTTATTTTAACTTGATAGAATTTTAATACAATTTTTTCAACCTGTCAGTGTGTTATATCTCAATTCAAATGAAGTGTAATTTTAAATTGAAATAAAGTAATATATTTAGTTTTATTCAGTATGCCCAGTTTTAACCGGCTTCTAAAAACAGGATTTTTGTAAAGTTTGGCTGTTCGGTTATTATACATAATCACCAATTTATTACAATTTGCCGTAGCATACATATATACTACATAAAGTACCCGCAGTTAAAGGATAAATAATCTAAACAATGGTTTGAATAATGGTATAACAATCTTTAGTGACGACTCTGAGTCACCACTCGAGTGCTAAGGGTTAAAAAAGTTGTCTTTTCAACAGTGTTCGAATATTAATAAGAGTGGTGGTGACTCCCCACTCTACCGTTCCCCTTCTACGACGCTATTCCCCTACGCCTCCGTCACGTCCGTCCTGGTCATGTGACGCGTCTAGTCTCTGTCACACATGCGTCACAATGTCACGTGACTAATACAGTACTGGCAAGAGCTTACCGCTACCGCGACGGGTCGCAAATGACCCCCACATAACATACGTACGGTCAACTTCGGTTTTTTACAATTGGTATGGACAATTTTTATTTTGTATAAAGATCCTGTTCATTATTATCGTTTATGTAACATCGTTCTCTGTAAATGATTCAATAATTATCTCTGTTGAGAGAGCAAGTTCCGTTGAGGAATGATTATTCAATATTTTTCACATGCCGATCGAACTCGGCCTGCATAATTGCCAGTTGCATTAATAGAGTCGCGGAGAACGTTTACACGGATGCATTTCTCAATCCATTGTATACCGGAGGCGTGATAATTTATGAACTTGAGGCCAATGATTATATGCGGTGTCAGACTCATTTAATTTCCATTTATGCTAACGATAGTTCATTGGCACCCGATCCCCTAGCTTGGTACCCCCGTAAGGTGTACAGCGATCATGAGACACTGGTCCGTCCACGCAATACAACGTGTCGAAAGCAATACACCGCATCGTGTGAAAGTAACGCGGCAATATGGCTGATTGATATCCACCGAGCCATTCACAAAGTGTGAAACGAAAAGGTTGGACGCGTATTAGGTCGCTGATGAACGTGTGGAATTATTTCGATGAGAATTTCGTTGCGTGGGGCACGTTAAAATAGACCGTGAAAATTCCAATGGACGGGGACCGGTTATTCTGAAGTTACATTAGGAACACGCCCGAGGCCCTTCAGGTATGGACAGTTTACAAATTAATTTGACATGATTTGAGAATTGGGCATGCGGTTTTTTTTAACATGTTAACACCTATTTGGAACAAATCAAGTCTACCTTGGACGAGTGAACATTATTTTGTTAGTTTTTAGTGTAGTATTATTTAGTAGCGTCGTAGAAGGGGAAGGTAGAGTGGGGACACAAGTCCTGATCTGGCGAAAATGATTAAATATTCTACATATGGAAACACATGCGAATGTGAGACTTTCGAGACGACTATTTGCAGAAACCATGACGCCTTTCTAAAACAAATTATTGGATAAAACCAAGTGTTTTATGAACTGTTAATCACTCGAGATTTCTTTCTTCTTGATTACGACCCTGTTTGCAGAAATGAAGATAAAGAAAATAGAAGTATCCATATTATCCGTATCATATTAAACTTGACTTTTAAGAACAGTATAAATAACTAAGCAACAGCGTGAGTTGTCTAAAAATTAGAAACATAAATTGTTATTATTAGACTGCGGATTTTAGGCATTTATGACAAGAATGGGTACGTACAATTTAAAGCAGTGGGCATGTTAAAAATATTTAAGGACATCAATCTATTAGTTTCAGATTAATAGGATAATTAAAAGAAGAATACAAATTTTATTTGGTTCCTGTGTCCTGCAATCGATGCAATAATTTTTATTTTGCATAAAGATCCGCAGTCTAGTTATTATTATTGTTCATAATAATTAGAAATGCCCAGAAAATTTCGAGAATTTAGTACTTTTCTGTGATAACAATATCATCTCTATTAATCAGAAAACGAAAAGAAGCATAAAAATATTAAATGTTTCAATGATTAAATTTTAAAGAATACAACTTTAGTAATCAATTATGCATACAGTCATCATTCTTTTCTAATTGTAGAAAATTTAATCATTTCTTAATTTTAATTTAACCAATCTTGAACCAAATCTTGAACCAATCTTTAAAATTTAACCTTTGAATTTTATTTTCAAATCGGGCACGAACTCGTGCAATCATCTGATAATTCACATATTGTTTAAATATTCCACTGAAACCAACGAAACTGAAAACATTCGGAAATACATTTTTCAAAGTTTAAGAGGACAATGAACCATACTTTACTTTTACATTTACTGTAAGAATAATATCAGAAAATTTTATTTTCCTATCCTTTAAACTACTTATCTAAGAAAATTCACATTTTCGTATTAGATGCTGAACAAGCGTCGCTGCAACCGCAGTAGGTCGCAATCAAGATAGAAAAAGCAAGGCCATGGCAAACTAGCAATATTCCGACATTTACAGGCATCAGAGCTTATCTATTGAATAACGTTATCAAATGGGAAAATTCTTTCGAAATTCGGGTAACCAACCCTACTTCCACTCGATGAGAACCATCGTTATCGGTACGCGTGATAAGATGTTACACACGCGATTATAGACATTGGAGTGTGATTTTGAGCTCAGTCGAACGTCGTGCGTCTGGTTAGAACTTTCCGAATCTTTATTAAAAATTGAGGTGAAGCTTAAAAACGGAGGAACAATGAAAATATCATTCGAAAAAAAGTTGTCGGCATATTTCTCGTAAAATGCTTTATGTATGATTAAACAAAAATTATGCTGCCATGATTTTCACAATATAAATCCTGAATATGACGTATAAGGACACTTCGCATGCGTAATTACTACCAAGAAGAAACATGAGCCTATCAGTTTCTTAACCGCAAATATTAATGTGAGAATGGTACGCGATTTTCCCGGTATACTGGGTGTCTCATTCACGATGGATACTGTAATTATCTTCACGATGATTGAAGCTGAACAGAAATATGCAAGGAGGAAATTATAAGACACATTTAGAGACCATAAAATATGTAAAAATGTTATTATAAACAGAATTCAATAATTTACCTGTCAATGCTAAACGATCTTTGTTATAACAATCTCATTAAGTGCTTCGTGCTGAAAATTATATAATTTAATATTTAAAGATTTTACGAGTTTGCCAGGAAATTCTACTGAAAATTTTGGTCCATATGTACTTTCGATGCAACCAGATTTATATTGCATATATACCATTTGTGTTTGATTGCTACATGTTTGTTTTCAGACTGACGATCTCCGGAATGATTTTGTTCGGCCAACAATAACCGCACGAGTCGAGAGAAACAGTGAACAAGAAATGTGCACGTCGAAGATCGAAGGCCGTCAGCAATTTTCGTAGAAAGTGAATCCAACGCGTGTACCCGGCTCACGAGGAGCTGTTGTTCACCGTACCAGCTTCTGCGAGTGATCCAGTTCGCCGTGGGCATTGGAACAGACCACTTCACAGGACCGTGTAACCACATTACTTCAAACTGAACTATCAATAATTCGTTTCGTATGCTAGAACGTTCTCGTCAAGTACTAGCAACATTAGAAGCGCGCGGTTCACATCATTATAATTATAATACAAAAGCAAGAGGACATACTCCAGAGAACCAGATGGAAGAAGTTGTGCCGCGAAGATACAAGAAACTAGTCAAGAAATTATAAGAAGATCAGCAACGGAAGAATAATAATTTCAAGTGAAAGGTGTAGGAAGAATCCAGCAACCATCGTAGAGGACTAACACAGAAAAAACGTGAAAGTTTTATAATACCAAAGAATTTGGAAAATAGTGCCCGAGTTTGAAGCTAGATCTAGAACAAGTGTCTTCTTCTCATCTTTGTTTCTGGCAGACATGTAACGAGAACGTCTTCGACAACTATCCACACCTAGTGAAACCTAACATCGAATTTGAATACTCGATCACTCCCTTCATCGCTGCCAATTCCATCCAGATAACATAAACCATGGCGAGTGTCGACAGGAACCTCGAGGAGCTCATGTCGCATCTGGGCGAGTTTGGCAAGTACCAATGCTGGCAGTTCTCCCTGCACATTCTTGGTGCGTTGACAGCAGGACTTCACATGCTGACGTTGCTAACAGTAGCAGCGGTTCCTCCCCACAAATGCAACATTCCGGGATCCTTGGAGTCTCTGAACGCTTCATCAGCCGGCTGGAACGCGTCGTTGCTGCTCGAAGATCTCCCTCGGGTGGTGGACGCTTGCCATTATTTAGACGCCAACAATACTGTACAAAACTGCGACTCGTGGACCTACGATACCCAGTACTTCCAATCGTCCCGTGGAATGGAATGGAATTTCGTCTGTTCGCAACGTTGGATGGGCTCGCTGGCCCAATCGACCTACATGTTCGGTGTTTTCATCGGTGCAGTGACTCTGGGCAGCCTGGCCGACAAATACGGCCGCAAGATTATCTTCTACGTGTCCGGTGTAGCTCAGTTGATCCTTGGAGTGACCGTGGCATTGGTGAACGACTATTATTTGTTCCTATCTCTGAGATTTCTTTACGGGATCTTTGGATCGGCCGGCGCTTATATCACGGGATTCGTGTTGACCATGGAGCTGGTCGGCCCGTCGAAGAGGACAATCTGTGGAGTGATGTTCCAGTTAGCGTTCGCAGTTGGATTCATGCTGGTGGCTGTCTGGGGAGCCGTGATCAAAGACAGGATGTCGCTGCAGATCGTCTATGGGCTGCACAGTGCTCTTCTGATCGGCCACTGGTGGCTGATGGATGAGTCGCCTCGGTGGCTTTGGGCTCAAGGCAGAGTCGGCGAGGCCCTGGTAATAGTTCAAAAAGGTTTGAGGATGAATGGGAATGACGTGGACATCGATGCAGCTAAACTGATCAGCGAAGCCAAGGTCCAGCACGTGAGACAAGAGGACAGATCCTACGGAGCTTTGGACCTCTTCAAAACACCTAACTTGAGGAAGAAGATGTTGAACGTCTGCCTGAACTGGTTCGCTAACTCACTCGTCTACTACGGACTGTCGCTAAATGCTGGAAACCTCGTCGGCAATCCTTTTCTCATGCTGTTCCTGAGTGGCCTTGTCGAAATACCGTCTTACATCCTGATGATCTGTTTGATGGACAGGACTGGACGAAGATGCGTGGTTAGCACGTTCATGCTGATTGGCGGAGTCTGCTGTATTATAGCCTCAAGCGTGCCAACTGGAAGTAGCCTAGCTGCTAGTGCGATCGTAGCGATTGTTTTGTTCGGGAAAGCTTGCATTGCCGGTTCATTCGCTGTCATCTACAATTATACAGCCGAGTTGTTCCCCACTGTGGTCAGGAACACCGCTCTGGGCATCGGATCCATGTGCGCTAGGCTTAGCGGAGCTCTAACGCCAATGATCATGCTGTTGGACTCGTTCAACCCCAAAGTTCCGGCTGTTTTGTTCGGGTTTGTGGCGTTGGTGTCTGGATTCTTAGCACTGTACTTGCCCGAGACGGTCAACCAACCGATGCCCGAGACCATCGAAGATGGGGAGAACTTTGGGATCGGTGACACTTTTTTTTGTAACTTGCTTGGGGTCCAAGAGGAAAACTAGTGCTAGCTACGAAGTGACGATGAACCAGCTGGGAGAGAAGGACGAGAAGGAGAAACTTAATCAAGCCGAGGCTGCGAAGTAAATTTACCAAGGATTTTTAATGACCGTGGATTATGAAGGTGATGATGGACTCCGAGATATCTCCCAGTGGTTCTCATTGAAGGTGCACAGTGGGTAATACTAGTTGCAATACTGATACAATTTTGTTATATATATATAATTTATACCATCGAAAATCAGCCCATAAATGAATTAGATGGAAAACAATAGAACAATAATAGAGTGAGAAAAAAAGAATATTCCATCACAATTAACGATATGCATAAATTGCATATGAATTCTAAATATCGTCTTTGTAATTATTAATAAGTGAATTTACGTAATTTACTTAACTTGTAAAACACGTACATTCTAGGTACACTCTTAATTCGCTTGTTTAAATTTTATGTGAGTACCAAAGTATTGAATTCGTACATTAATTGTATTTATTGATGTATATTTACAAGAATATTTACAAAGATGTACAAACTTGTGCATCGAATGGAATTTAAAATTTCACGAATGTAGAAAATGATTAACTAGTTGATTAAATTAGTAAATTATTATTGTCCGGTAAATTTGATCAATTCACAAAACGAGTGCCTTGAATGTTTTATCAATAACGTAGATCTCACCGAAAATATATCAGTGAGGCCGAAGATAATGTACTTATGTAAGTAGTCGTGAGGCAGAACAACTAATTGTTTAAAAAAGGTATTTTGTATTTTCAAAAGATAATTAAAAGAAATGTTAAATGTATGCCCGCTTCATGCATATCAGAAAAATTAATTTTAATATTATCTTCCACTGTCAAACTTTCTGCCTCTCATCTGCCAACCAGTGAAACGATTCTTTAATGCAAGGTAAGGAAACAATTAGTTGATAATTACTGTATCCGGTAACGAGAGTTACATTTGTTGCAGGATTATTTTGTAACTTAGTGGCGTGCGATTTGCGAACTGCGGGTTTTCAATTGCGATCGTAATACGACTATATGTAGGAACACAGCAGTGCTGTCTAGCGATAATTTATGCGTGGCTCTAATCGCGCATGCTAAATTGGAATACGACATTCCATTGGATAAGGTGAACGCAGTGTCGCCAGATCAGGGGAATTGCCTTAAATTGAGGGGAATACAGTTACCAGACGGAACGCGAATTGTGCGCGCGCATAACGTCACGTGACCGATCCAAAAGCGTGGAGATGCCGGCGAAAAGTGGGGGAAACGTAACAAGGGGAAAGGTAGAGTGGGGGAAAACGTAATAAGGGGAAGGGTAGAGTGGGGGCAAGTCTTAATATGGCGACACTGGGTGCACGTGAGACGTTTTAAACAATAAAATTTGAATATATATATTTTTCTATTATTTTATATCATAGTAAGTACAATTAGGAACAATCTCAGCTGAATTCATATGTACGTATAATGTTTAGATTCATATTGAGTAGTAAAATATAGCTATAATTTTCACTATCCTAAATACTATGTAGTCTTTTCTTCAACTTAAAGAAAACAAGACTCAAGTATCACTTATGTGAAAAATATTCTATAAGTATTGTCTATCTAATGAAACGTTCCGTTTTCTTTTTTTTTTAAGTACGTGTGACTCACTGTTTGACGTATACGTAATCAGCAAAGTCTGCGTACAACTGTTTCAACAAAACGCACAATTAGGCAGACAGTAATTGGCGTTGTTTCTCTTTTTATGATTAAGAACGTAATTGGTTTCGTGCAAGTAAAGGATATGACGTCGTATCGTATTATTTTTTATACAATATTTCAGTAATTATTTACAAAAGCGCATTGAAACATGTTATCAAGGTCATCATTCCGAACAACTCTTTTTTTGATATTTGCAGAAAATTGTTGGGACGACTATAGCAAACATTTTCCAGCGACTAAATTGCCCCTATAGGTCAGGGGAGGAGCGGAGTTTTCTCTCACCCATTAGTTTCGAGTTAATTTTTAGTGTGAAATAAATGTTTGCGAGGTTTTCGTTGACTTTTGTTTATATCGACCGGGTACTCAGCTCAGTTTAAATTCACTTAGAAATAATTAATTATTAAGATACTATTAAGTATACATAGTCATTACTAGACTGCGGATCCAAAATTGTTGGAAAATTTGAAATATTGAAGATGTAAATATATGATTTCCCATCCATTAAAATCATTAATGGAAGAAATAACGTTCTATTTAGTTTCTATTTGTTGCAAAAGCGATGCAGACAATTTTTATTTTGCATAAAGATCCACAGTCTAGTCATTACTAGCTTGTTATATTATTTGCTTACTACTTTGTCGATTTCTGCCTTTGAGATATAATTAGTTAATTCAAGTACACATTGAGCCTATTCACATTTAAATCGTCGCTATATTGTCTCTTGTTGTTTATATGTTTCTGTTATATATACAGAGTGTCCCAGCTAACTTGACCACCTTGAATATTTTTTTGTTGTTTTTAAAGATACGTCAAGTACGACAGTAATGGTATTTTAGGGTCTTTTAAATCGAAACATCTCGTGGACTACTAACTTTTCGACATACATAGGTTAGTACTTTTTTATAACGAATGTCCAGCTACATTGATTGATGTATTAAAAAATACCTCATTCCAATAAAATAAAATGAAGGTGACCTTCATATCTCTAAAAAAGATTACATGGAAAAAAAATTTTGTTGGTATCTTATAAGCCCCATTTTTCCATTCAACTTTGTCCTTCAGACATTTGACGTATCTTTAAAAAACAACAAAGATATTCAAGGTGGTCAAGTTAGCTGGGATACCCTGTATACTACTGTCTGGATACAAACCACTACTTTCTAAATCCACTTCTAAAGAAATGATCAAATTGAACCTGAATGGACCCTTGTCAAAATATTTTTATGTTCGAATTAGCTATGTATAAGGGCTCAACTATGTCTAAATTTGAATCATGATTAATTTAAACTGATTATGATTGGTTCAAAGGTCATTGACAATGAATTTAGGCTACCCATTATGATTAAATTAGGCCTGTGATGGGTTTCGTTCATATTATGTCTGAATTATATTTGCAACCAATAAGTAATAAATTTAGTTACGTCGTTTCTTGATATTTATATATAAAATGTTATTTTACTGAACATTTAATATAGGTTACTTAATTACAGATTAATTTCACAATAAGCACACTCCTAACTAAATGTTAATTAATTAGTATGTAGTCCATAAATAAGGTGGCAATCTTTAAGAAATCTGTAAATATCTCAATTATGATTGATTATAACTAATAATTTTAATAAGCTATATCTGATAATGTTTCATCAATGATTAACGTTCGAGACGTCACATCCTTTAAAAACACATATTGTAAACGTATCGAGTTTCTTAAATCAACGAAGCAATAATGTCAATAAAAGAGAATGTTTACTTAACAATTAAAAGTATTTGTTTTTACAATCCCGATTATTCTTCTTTGAATATTCCCAATTAATAATCTTCTTCTATTTATTTAATAACATTGAAATTACTGTTATTGTTGAAAGATTGATCGCATTTATAATAGTTTACGAGACCAAGATATTTGTGTACTCATGTATTGATTCATGTTCATATTCATATTATTAATAGGTCGTATATATTCATGTATTGAACGATGCAGGGGTGTTGATGAAGTATTAAAACATTTAACATTTCGGCAGAAATAAGAATTAACGCAATAAATTGTTTTATCATCCTGTAACCAGAAATAAGATCTCAAATCAATGAATTGTCATTACCCGAACTCGATTTAAATATATTTTGCTTATCGTGATAATTTATTGTTCGGTGTTGACAGATATTTTAAGCTTCACACTGTTGAAGTTTTTCATTCGAGGATTTTTTTTAAAGGTGAACGACTCGAGTTCAAGTTTAAAGGCCAGTTACTTTCTCGGTATTAACTGAACCTCGGATGGAGATCTGAAAATATGGCGGATGCAATTAATGAGGAATTCCATGATACTAAAAGCAGCTGCGTTATCAAAAAGTCGTAATACCGCAATCTGTATATTAAAGAATATTATTGAGACCACCAAACATTAAACATATTTTTATAAACGCGCTGTTTTTAGATTTTTCTTTCATTTATAGACACACACAGATGCCGTTTTTCAGAGCCTTCAGCAAAGTTCTTATTTTATTATGTAACATATGTACAACGTATATATTTATTTTAATTTTGTTGAGTGCGCAAAAAATATATTTCTTTCCAAGTTCCATTAACACACACAGTGGTGGACACAAAAGTATTCGTGTACCCTTCTAAAGAAATAACTTTTCCAAAAATAAATCTTCAATTTTTTTGAGATGTTAGAAAGATGTTCACTATGTGTACAAAAATAATTTTAAAATTATTCTACATTTTCAACCTACTTTTTAATGTAGGACCATCCCCTTTCCGACTGTACCACCAGTTATCGATCACCCTGTATAACAATGATTGCATTTCCGATAATTTTTTAGGAATTCTATATTTTAGATTAAATTTTTTTTTAATGTAAAATCATCCTCTTTTCTACTGCACCACCTTCCTTTCTATTGTTACCAGTCACCCTGTGTGCAGGGTGTATCACCGATTTGGCGGGAGGTGAATTTATATTAAAAAATAAAACGAAAACAAGAATCATGATTTTCTGTTTAAGGTTTCGTTTTCGAGAAAATCGAGAGTATGCGCGTGCTATTAGATAGCCCCTTAACCCGCAATATCGAGTGAGACTCGTGGTGAGAAATTCGGGTCAAAAATAAGAAACACGAGCCTGACTCGTGGTACTTTGATCAGACCTAACGTAAACAATACGAGCCTGACTCGTGGTAGTACTTCGATCGGACCACATGTTAACAACGCGAGTTAGGCCCGTGGTATGTACTTGTTGATTGTGACCCGCGCTGTCATGACTTGGCTAATAGGACAAGGGATTAACCTTTCTACTGTTCTAAATTGTAATACCTAGTTTTACCTAATATTATTAGATATCAATTTTATTCACAGAAATTCCTATGTCAAGAGTAAATCCACATTTTTATGTTGCTTGTTTAAACAAGAACAGTTACAGAGTGTTTGTTGCATGACATAAATTATAGTGTTTGAGGATACATAAATTATTAAATTCTGGTCTAATCAAAATGATTTTTTTGATAACAGTAAAACAAGTTTTTGGTATTCTATGTGCTAATTTGAAGTGCTAATTTGGTGCTTACATTTCCCCCATAAGTTTATTTAGAAGAAGGGGATGTTTGTTTAACGTTACTGAACATACTTTTTGATCAATTTGCTGGGTGAAATATAAAACAGTAAAAGATCAAAAATATCCAAGAATATTGTAATGTTGTTTTCAATTGGCTGATGAAGACACACTTCATGACTACGCAAACATAACAGACCGCCAAATTTATTCATCTTTTGCAAGAACATTATACAATTGGGAATAGTTAGGACCATTCATAGCTTTATTTACGAATTTTTGAAACAAATATATTGTGAAGATATTTCTTGTACATTAATCTTTCCGTTTTTCCTAATTTAATGACGATTTTAATATTCTGGGTCAAAATAGACTCGGGCACCGCATGTCTCTAAGCGGAAATGATTAAGGTGATCAAATTTTTGTAATAGTTTGTATTCGAAAAAAGTATATTTGTTAATATATTCAACAGCTACTATAATTTTGTCATTATTATTTAACTGTGCAATTTAGACAATATTTGCTATATTCTTGTCAAATTATACAACTCGTGGAAATAATGTGTCTTCACTAATACCAGATTAATATTGATAGAATCTTGAATGACTCTATTATATGTATTAAAAACAAAACTTCTAAAAAAGCACATTATAAAAAACATTATTCTACATTATTCTACAATAAATAAAGGATATTGCGACATAAATATTTGCATGTAAAGCGTCCATTTATTGCTAAAATATTCGACACTCCTTTCCTGACTCCGCCCACCACTCTAATACTTTCACACTCTCTTTCTCTCCCTCTCTCAACAAATCTCTCGGATCTTACTTTCCCCTCTTCCTCCAGCAATCTGTTCCCCTTCGTGCCGAACTTCAAATAAAAAGGAAAACCTTAAAAACGCTCGCAGCCGATAAACGGTACATTTCTAACGAACTGAACTCGAGTTTCCGGTTTACAGCGTCGGCCAATTAGCAAGATTCTATTTAAGCTCTCGCGAAGTCAGCACGGATACATCCAGATAATGTGCACTCACCTGTAGAGATGAAATGCACGACGGAACGTACGGAAAAGCGCGCACTAGACCTCGCAGCATTGACGAACGCGACTCGTGGACTGAACTCGCTTGCAATTCAAGCACAGAAAGTCGTTGCACAAGCGCGCGCAACTGCATGTATGTATGGAGACCGTGTCTCTCCCCTCGTTTTTCCATGCCGGGAAAACAACGATGAAAAATTGCGCGCGAATCGGGAAGGTATTTCGGATCATCGAAACACAGTGCATCCAAAAATTATTCGAAAACAGTAAAGGGTATAGTCCTTTAAATGGAATGGCTGGTGGACCATTCGATATAGTATCGAAAAAACCCGCGTTCCGTAAAATTTTAACCCTGTATCTCCAGCGCGAGGGGGTTGCTATGGGGTCAAATTGGAAAAGATTAGCTTTTGACCCATTTTCGCTACTTAGTCAAATGCGAAAATTGTGAAAAAAGTCTACCAGGCGTCAAATACCCAGATACATACAGTAATAAATTTTTAAGTACACCATCCCGGTTGTAAACAGTCAAAAACCTCCAAAAATATCGAAAATATACAGATTTCGCACAATGATTTGGCATCATTCATATTTTTACAATATCAGTGTACAGGTATAAGTCTTGTTCATGAATTGTTTCAAATTCTTTCGTTCCAACTTTTATGTTTTGTTTGTAATTCAAACGAAACGCAGTTTTTCCAGAATTTTCATTGCACATCGTCTATCCAACTAATCCGTCTAGCTGGGCAGAAAAGTCAAATCGTTTGGTTAATTTATAAAAAAGTTATTCTGATTTAAATAACATTTATAAGAAATTTAAAAAAAACAAGCGCATGTGTATTTTTGTACAGACCGATCATTAATTGATTTATCTTCTCCGCCAGCAATCGTCCAGCACTCCTCTGTTACCATTCATATTCCCCTCTGGACATTATGGGTTAACGACGATACTAACCGATTACTCGGCACGCGCCTTCCACTAGACGTAGGGCTACATTTCTGGGGTTCGAGAATATTGATGCATAACCCCCCATCATTAAATTCAATCGAATTCTTTTTCTACAGGGGGACTGTGCTTTGCAGAAACACACTCTTCCGTAAAAATACAGTTGGTGACAAAAATAAGTGGACACTCTTTGAAAACGACTTGAATTTTTTTTAATGTTAAACGAAGCATCAATGGTTCAGAAGTTATGCTTGCTGAAAGTTGAGCAGTCTGCAGTGTTTTTAACAGGTAAGGGCGCAGCCATATTGGTTTGCAGCGACGACCGCGAAACGCTTACCGAGCAGAACCAATCATCAACCAACTAATTATTATTCTCCTCGGTAAGCGGCTCGCAGTCGTCATTGTCGTCACTACAAACCAATATGGCGGCGCCCTTACCTGTCAAAAACACTGCAGACTGCTCAACTTTAAGCAAGCATAACTCATGAACCACTGATCCTACAGGATCGAAACTTCGATCTACAGTTGCCCCGGATACAAATCTACTGGATTACATGCCAAATACATCATAATTTATAGGAGAAAGGCACAAATTTTGAGTCCGGTAAAGTAAAGAGCAGCCAATAGTTTTTATAAGGCGTGCATACATACTGACGTTCTAATAAATAATTGCCGGAGTCTAGGTAGTAGGTAGACTCACCACCAGTAGGTGTCGTCGCAGTTACTTCCGGTCTTGTAGCAGCCATCGGGCTGGAAACTCTGGCAACAAGTCACAGCACAACACATTCAGAGTAGAAAATCAATGAACTCTTTTATTTTTGAATTACAAAATGAACTTGCATCGTCGTAGGCTCGTCACCGAATGCCTGGATACATCTGTCCTCAGAGAGTAATCCATTCATCGAACCTTTCCGTTAATTCAGGGAGGAGGGTGAGAGTGGTCTCACGGTGGCCTAAAGTTCTTGGGTATAAGGAAAAATCAACCATGCCACATGTTGACGAATACTCCGACATATTTATAAAGTAGTAATGGATTAGGGCGACACAGTCAATTTAATACAAGCAATTTGTTAAAATATAATTATATATTGTATATATATATTTGCATCACTCTTCTTTCACGTTATAATAATATAATTGACCTGTATTGTTTACACTTCTAACAACGTTGTTTTGTTATCAGTTGAGGAATGAAATACTTTCTGCTGCTCACACGGGACAATTTGTACTTTAACAATAGTATATTTACATGCTATCCTTCTCATATTCTGAATTTCCTGTCTTTTCTTTTTAACAAGAAGGCATGTAATACATTATTATACTTTGTTCTGATATGATGCATCCATTAAAGGTATTCCACCATTCGTAAAATTTGCATTTACATCGTGTACCTATATGTATATACTAACTATACTATTATGCTCGTGACATACGTTTTCTTAACAGAACGTGCTTCTGTATACAATTAGCTTACGTGTAATATTGTTCCTTTAAAACTAAAATAAATCTTTGTAGAATTCAAAACCGTTGAAAAATCTCGCAACAAACAATGTTTTACTTCAGTTAAATCGAAAAAATTGAATGATTACTTTAGTCAAGATATTGCCAATATAATTAAAATATAATTGGTGAAAAATCGGCGAGGGAATTATTCGAGCAAATATGGCAGGTAGGAGAAAACAAACATTCAGTAAAATCATACCTAAACAGAAAACAATGAGGCACATCGGGAGATTTTCTTGCTAGAGACAAAGTACATGTAAAATTTGCATAGGAAAGCCAATATGCATTACAGGAGAAAATGGGAGAAAGAGGAAATAATAAGAAACTCGTCATAAAGCATTAAAAGATATAAAGAATAAACATTTAAAAAAGAAAAGACGTCAAAAAGAGGACGAACAAATATGGGCAAAGAAGAAGGTAAAAGAAATTTCAAATTGAAAAGTTTGTGTTGCTGCTTCCAATAAGAAAACTTGAGAAAACTAAAATATAAAAGTCTGAAAGTACAATTATATTCTCCGTAAGTTATGAACATATTATAATATTAAATGCTGTTAAAATATAGGGAAGAAAGGGGTTATAACATAAAAAACATAAAAAAACAAAGACAATGGAAAATTAAATAAACAAATGTATAAAACACTATTCGGAGTTATAGAAGAATACGATGGGAAAAATAATAAAAGCTTATAATAGAAACGAAGAAACAAACAATGGCAATTAAACCGAAAAATTAAAAACAGCGCGTGTAACAAAGTATTGGAAACGTTACAATACTTATAAGAAGAATACAAGTGTATTAACAGGCAGAATACCGTGACAATTACGTTTCCAGAAACGATTGGAGAGCAAAGGAAGCAAATGGAAGCACCAAATGAGTAAAAAACTTGTAAAGTTAGTATCAACAAAATAATTACATGCACAGCTCCTTGCTCAGGCTAAAAGATGCAAAAATAAACGTTTACCACTACTCCGAAGTAAGTTTTCTGAAATAGAATAATTTTTATTTCAATCATTATGTTTGTTCGAAGAAAGAAGATATTTTCGCTCAAAAAATAACTTTGTAATTTGATTACATAATACAAATGACTGTCGAATCAGTGTTGCCGAATGTAGAATACATATATTCATACATTGAATGGTGTGGCCTCATGATTTTAACGAAGGAACAATATTTTATACAAACTTAACACACAATCGGATAACCATTCAATTTTGTAGAAAATACCTTGCCAAGAACATTTTCTATTTTTTTTTCGCGTGTTATAATTTATAGTTTTCTGTTTTTTACAAAACTGAAAGAAGTATTCGCACACGATAACGGTTTACGTGTGTATTCAGAATTATTATTACTGTTGACCAGATGTCGTCTATTCTTCGGTCTCCTCTGCATCTAAAATACTTTTGAAGGAAAATGGTTGAAAGGGGTAACCTTGACCATCGTAGAACTTACTCATAAATTCCACCCTAAAATAAATAATTTACAATAGTTAGCATATCAAATACGTATTACTTGTCAGCATAATCCAAGATATTATGCAGTAGCTATTTGTAGTGCGAATGATTGAATGAATGAATATACATATTATAGTCTTATATTTAGGCAGGAATCATTGGTCTTCTTGTAAATGAAATCTACCTGGATCATTCCATGCCAAATCGATCACTTTTTGCAGGCACCATCGTCGATTTTGTTCTAAATAAAAGAATAAAAAATAAAATTTTCGAGGTTGAAAAAATTATCTTGTAATAGTTCAATCCTTACCGAATAAAACAAGAAAAATGTAGCTCAATCAGACAAACAGTTCCTGAGAAAAAAATTCGTAAGTGAGACCCGTTTTCGCCAAAATGGGCAAAAATTGAAAACTTTGAAGGTCTGCCATTTCTAAAAAAATTCGAAACCGGCAAAATGATGACTTAAACCCCCCCCCCCTAATTTCACATGGACTACAACATATTTCATTTAAAACAAAATCGACGATGGTGCCTGCAAAAAGTGATCGATTTGGCATGGAATGACTCCCATACACGTCCTTCTACTGAACGCTGATGCAATTGCATTTCTACTTACCAATGAAGTCGAAGGGTGTGAAGGAAAGCAGACAATCCTTCCATCATGACCAAAATGGCGAGGGTGAAGAATGCCCAAGCAGCAAAAGTGAAAAACAATACCACGCTTGATACATAATTGCCCTTTGAAGCGCCGAGACCTGCACTTAATACCATTGACCACAATACTTCTGATAGTTGCCCGTGCGCTAGCGACAAGGCCCACAAACGCAAATAAGAGGCAGTGTGCGATATCGTCGAGAGAACATATTCTATAGTATGAATACTTTGGTGGATCATAAGTTCACCGAACGAATCTTCCTCGTGTTCGGAACCACCTGCGGCTGCTTCACTAGTCGAAGCTATCGTTTGCGTAGCGTCCGACTGTAACTCGATGTCTTGTGCTCCATTGTTCTGAAACGTTTGAATCAATCGATTATACAGGGCGGTGGTGCTCGCTTAAAAGCCAGTTGAGATGGTCAAAGAAATTCGTTGCATTTGCTTTGGACTGAGAGTATAAAGAAACGATGGGAAATAGAAATAAAGAGAGACACTTTCTCTTGCAACGCTTAGAAGACCAGTCTAAGCAATGACATGGATGTTCTTATTATATGCACTTACTTGAACTTTTCCTCTGGATTTACTCCTCTTTGATATTAAGAAATAAACAGGTTTTCCAAAAAGCATCACAGGTATACACACTATAGCAATACCAATGCAGACGTATTGTACAATGGCCTGACCAGGGAACATGTACTGGCTACACCCCTCTGCCATAGTCGCCTCACCTTGCAGTATCATATTGATAAACGTGATCAAAACGGATGGAGCACATGTTGGGCTATAAGCATGGTCTGAAAATTCAAATACAACGGGATGGGTTTTACGTTTGCACTTACATCTGAAAAGATAATAAAATAAATTGAGAATACGATCTTTACCTTCTGAAGCAGCATTATACAGGACCCATTTGACGAACATCAAAACTACGAGATAGAAAAACAACACAATAAGAAAGAGGAGCTGTGGCAAGAATTGGAGAAAGAAATTCGAATACTTCTTGAAATACCTGGAAACAAAGAAATATCGTTATGAATGCATTCATAGAACATATGCCTGGGTACTGAGCATGTGAACTTGATGTCTGATGAATTAAATTCCAATTAAGCCAACATCCGATTCCCTTGTGACTATACTTCAGGTTTGAGTTAGGTTCTGGCTACTTGAACTTGAATTTCATACGAAATTTAAAGAATTTTTCATTACCCACTAAAGGTGAAAAAGGTAAAACCTCGGATGTTATGCGTACCATAATTTGAATAATTAAACTTACATAATATTGAAGACACTCATGCAGACGCCAAACATCATATGCACAACTCCAAAGATGATGGACAGCTTCATTTTGTACGAATTTAAGAATATAATCTTGTTCTCGGCTAATACCCAAACTGGGTCCAGACCGAACGGATATGGTGTTTGTTGATAATCATTTTTATCAGCCGGATTCAACGTAAGGGCATGAGATGCAGCTACGGTAGGCAGATCGTACGATATGGACCAACTAGATCCGAACAAGTTAATGGACTTTGAGAACACATCGTTGTAGATGAGGCCGGTATAAATAGAAAATATACCCATCAAAAGTATAATATAACGACCGGCAAAGAATATATTCCAAATTTCGGACGACGATTTTTTGTGCCATAAATTTCTTCTCCTTCAGTACCATAAACAGTCCAAACAGAAGCATAATTACACCTGCGTTCAAAATACACGTTCGATGTTAGTGTAAGTCAACTATCCGTGTAACAGTTTCATTAATACTTCATTAGAATCTACTTACCATGGCCAGCATCACCGAACATGACACTGAATAAGAACGGGAAAGTGATAATTGTATAAAGTGCTGGGTTGACTTCACGGTATGATGCCACTCCGTACGCGTCAATCAGGTTTTGGAAACCTCTCGTGAATTTATTCGTCCTGTTAAACGTTGGCGGACTCTCGTCTGTGTATATAACATTGAGGAAAGACGGCATCGTACTACCATAGATACGCTAAATGAGATGAAACAATAACAAAACTAGGAACGATATAACAGAAACTATACATATGTACTGATTGTCCAGCAGGAGATGGCAGGGATTTCGATAGTGGAGCGCATGGGGGTCTGCGAGACCCTAAGCTTGACACTAGGTTGCGGACTCGAATCTTGACGCCAGGCTGCGGACCCCAATCTTTACACCAGGTTGCGGACCTCAATCTTGACGCCAGGTTGCGGACCCCACTTTTGATGCCAGGTTGCGGACCCCAAGCTTGACGCCAGGTTACGGACCTCACTCTTGACGCCAGGTTGTGGACCGTAATCTTGACGCCAGATTGCGGACCGCAATCTTGATGCCAGGTTGCGGACCCCACTCTTGCGCTTCCAATCACACTATTCGGTCAATTGCGAAAGAGACGTGTAGCGCGGAGTAGGGATATCGCGTGGTCCCTACAAGTTGCTCACTGCCATCTCCTGATGCAAGATCAGTACATTGTATACAAACATCGCTACGAAGCGCTGTTTGGATAGCAGAACGTTTCAGATATTTGGGGCAGACCTGGGCGACGCTGAATCAAAAAAAACATGTTGCTGCTTCTGTCCTTCTCTTGCTCGGTAAGACAATCCCCACCACGTCCACTCTGACAGAGGAATAGCAGCAACATTTGTTTTTTGAATCAACGTCGCCCAGGTCTGATTTAGGGTATTCGGGTATGGAAGGCTCTAACTGTATTTTGGACAATTTCATTTGAAAACTAACCGATCCTTCGGCAAGACAGTTTCTGACGGTATTTAGGTCGGGTATTGGTACCCAACATTCTCCTATAAGGCACTTTTTCGAAACGTCCATGTTGAATAGATTCATCGTATGGTAAATCGCTTTCATCTTCTTAACCATGATGGTCCAATTGGGCAGCTCTTTAGCTACATTATGCAGCACACGTTGACGATGATCTCGTGTTTCATTTAGAACCTAAGAAATAAGCAAAGAGATGACAAAATTTCACATTGCAATACAGCTCTTAATACGACCGACCTCTGTCAGATATCATTATAAAGCCTCTGCTTTTATATTAATCGTTCTGCATTTTCATTAAATTAATACCATGCTCTGTTTTTAAACAAAATTTTTAAATTTCCTAAATACTAATCCGATTCTAACAATAACCACATCAAGAATATGATAAGAAAAATATTTAACGAATATTACAGCCTCACCATGTTCAAGTCCGATAATCTGGTGCGCACGCCTATCAGCATTTCACTGCGTTCCGTAGGACTATGCGGGCATGGGTACAAAGAAGCATGGAAACCACTGCAGACTTTCTTAATGCGACTTTTCAGCTGCTCTCCTTGGAAGAAGGCAACAAAAGCCGTTTTGTACATATTGTTCCCCTGAAACAATTATGGGCTCACGAAATTAGATACTCTAGAGCTCCGAGGGCCTAAAGATACTGTTTATCCTCAGTGGGCTAAACTAATTTAGTTAAATTAAACAAATTAATGCAATAATACTATAAAAATAAATAGATTTGTTTTTAGCGAATATCATGTAAATAAAACGTTCTTCAAATGAAAACTATTATTCAAAGGAGAATAGAAAAATATGGACTAACAGTAGCTGGGTCTTCTAAAGGCTGGTCCAGTTCTACTTGACGCAAAAATACGTTTCCACGGGATATCCGCCATAGCATTCTCTCGAAAGCTGGTACACGTTCTCGGATTATTACCCCAGCAACAAATCTGGAAGAAAAGTCTCGTCGAAATGAAAACAGATTTTTCAAATCGTTACTTTCAAATGATACAAAGTGAAATATGATGAGTAACGACCATTTGTTAATAATCGTTTGTCATTACCACTTTGAATTAATCTACATTGTCTGTCATTTTTTTCAAACAAGATCACGCGGACGGATTTCCAATTCATTTCTGATCGGAAACAAAATGAAAAAGATATAAACACGTATTGGTAAATTGCGCGGTATTATATTCTCTTTTAATTATTTAGCATCGCGTCAATGCGGGTTATTAGTAGACCGCAACGCAACGATAAACAATTTGTCCATTAATTCTTCATACTTCAGTTGTATCATGTCAGAATCTCAACCATTAAAGCGATATAAAATTGTGCATACTTATGCTAAGTGTTTATTGCTTTTTCGTACAGCCTTGTCAACGAATCATTGAAAATAAACACAAATGACATGAACAACTTCAAGATCTGAAAAAGTTTAGTAGTCACAATCCCAGTCGACAGAACTATGTGCATAGATTTAATTCGATTAATAGTGCATTTTGTTAATAACGTGATGTCAAATCATTTGTACACAGCCAAGTGTGGTTTTGGATTCACTAAAAAAAACGTTATGTTCGAAACAAGGGAAAAAACTTTTACTATAGTTGTGACCGTGGTGGTTACGGCTGTTGCCACATTTTTAGCGAGACGTATTACAATGCTGTTCTGACTATTACAAATTATGATTAGATCACGGACTTTATGCATTCGTGACAAATATGATTAGGTATAATCTCAAAGAGTACTAAACTAAGTTATTAAAGAAAGAATTAAA
Organism: Lasioglossum oenotherae; assembly: GCA_028455765.1. Taxonomy (NCBI): domain Eukaryota; kingdom Metazoa; phylum Arthropoda; class Insecta; order Hymenoptera; family Halictidae; genus Lasioglossum; species Lasioglossum oenotherae. The sequence continues at coordinate 1,088,112 of CM052297.1, forward strand.
TGTCCATCTGGATCTCGTATTTTGCAATTGACGAAGACTAATTTTATTTTGCACAAGGATCCGCAGTCTAATTATGATATTAGAATCGGATGAAAAAGCAGACTCTTCTCTGAAATGTGTGACACGCTGCAAGTAAATCAAGCCCGAGCAACTTCCTCCCAGCTGTCGCTTCACGACTCCCAACTACCAGTGTACCGGTTCCCCCACCATCAACTATTTTATATTGCCCTAACGTGTCCCCGCTCTACCTTCCTCTTCTACGACGCTGTTCCCCACGCTTCCGCCGCGACCCGGTACTGGTAGAGAGAGGGTAACTTTCTCCCCTTAATTCGTGCTCCCTCCCCTCATCTGGCGAGCCGCAAGTTGCCCAGGCCTGAAGTAAATGGTATCAATGCCATCAATTAAGCAACAATACACAGCTCCCAAACACGAACAAATTGAATCGCAAGAGTTACATGGAAGACGGTGATCTGCTGTGCGCGTGGAAAAAAGCAGTGTAGCAAAAAACGACTACAATTTTTCGAAAACTCTTGTTTTTAGTTACATGAGATTTTAAACGCGTTTGTCTCGATACCAAATTTCCCAAATTGGTACGCAGCTTGATTCAAACATTAACAGGTCGTTTATACTCACATAAACATATGTGTTCCACTGTTTTTGAACCTGAATTCGTAATTACATGATCAAAAATCATTGTTTTCATCAGATCTGCATCTTTTCGTAAAATTAGGTTCACATACTCTGCAATTTCATTAGGGATTCAAAACTGTTTGATTTTTTCCATTTTAAGCTAGTGCAAAGTACGCTACACTACAAATTCGCGAAAGAACTTAAACGCCGGGATCGCGTGTGCCGAAATATGTTTGGATTAAAAAAATATTTTCTAGTTTCAAAGATGTGCGATAGGAAACCCTAACTTTTCATACAATATTCGGTATGGTTAATAGAAAAGCAACATACTCAAGACGTCCCCGGCTGGTGATGGTCTGATTCTGTGCTTCCTCGTTAGTTAGCGTCCTGGTGATCGAGTCATTGGCCTCTTCCTGTTGATATAGAAGAAGATGAGACGAATCTTGACTCTCCGTCAGAACGGTAACATCGATTACACGAAGGAGGACGATGCTATGAGCAAAAGCTGCAGAACTACTTTAGCTACCTCCGTGAAAAACACTTGGGTCTTCTCGAGCACGTGTCGTAATTCCGTCAACTCGAGATAGTTACTCTTCAGGTTCACCGCGTTTTGGCTCAGCTCTAATATGTCGTTCCCCGTCTTCTCGAGATTCGCCTGCAATAACAATTAATAAGAATGTACAGTTTTTCTTCGTGCAGGAGGAAGTTGCCTAACCTCTTGCGCTACAATCGAGCCAGACTCGTGACGAAAACTTCGAACAGAATCTAGTAAATATGATGCAGCCATTGGAGAATGCATGGGTATAAAATAAGCGTAAATATTCTTTTCTGTTCCTGGTAAATTATAGAATAGATACATTGCTAAATTTATTGTTTCTTAATATTCAGAGAATACAACACTGTTTCAGGTAGAAAGAGAAAGTTGAAATCAGGATCTTAAATAATGGTGATCAAACAGGGTGAAATTTTTCGACTAGAACAAGAGTGTTGAACAATTAGATCTGCAAAAAAAGCATGTACCTCGAGATCTATAATGGCTCGGGGGTTCGGCGCGCGTGGCAACTCAGTCAGGTTCTCCTGGATTGGCACGCCATCCTTTCTGACTTCCGCTTCGATGTATCGAAGCTTCCGCTCCATTTCGTCGCACCGGCGGACTTCGTTGACGAACTTTCGTTGAAAGTAATTGACATCGCCGTTGAGCTATGACGACACCAATCATGACATCAATAATTACGATTATAATTACTCGTGTAATAAGCGATTAAAGTTTACGTTATTATAGGACAAAGGGTTAACTATCACTTTTCTAGTTTCAACTTGTCAGATATATGTAAGCAATCTGTAAACATTTTTCATACTTGGCGGTGGAGAGTATGCGCAGAAAAAACTACCAATCAAATGGGTGCAAACATCTACCCTGCCTCCTCCGGAAAAGAAAACACTATAAAGAAAACACTATATTCCTATATCCATGGGTTTGGTCGACACTAACACGGTCAAATCGCCAATGAAAACAGTGTCGGTCAAATGAGTTGTCGACCAACCCAGGGTAACCCTTTTATCGAGGATTCTACTTTACTGAGTCTAATTAAATATTTTGCACAATATCTCATCACTGACTGTAGAACGTGTAGAATTGCCAGATCAAGACTTCTGTCCCGATTCTACCTTCCCCTTCCACGGCGTTATTCCCCACGCTTTCGCCACGGCCCGGTCACGTGACGCGTTTCGTATCTGTCGTGCACGTGTCCGGTACTGGCAGAGAGAGGGTAACTTTTTCCCCTCGATTCGAGTCAATTTCTTTGATATGGCGACTCTGAGACTGATACGCAAGGACATAGAGAAGCGTCCAGCAACGCGATCAAATTTTATCTGATACCGTCGCAGGGACTTTGACATAGTCCGGTTTCTTTTTGATCACGCCTCGTATATAAAAGAAAATTGATAAGTTCAGACTTAGCTATGGCTATCACTGAATCATCAAAAGCGAATGATGTTACTAAAGTGATGACAGGGCGGTAGATTAATGCCAGTGATAAAAATGAATAATTCGAGATCGTATCGAACAGAACTTACATCGCGAAATTGCACAGTACCGGTTTCTCCAAGTTCAGAGACGGATTGATAGGCAGACTCTGGCTGAATAAACAGCTGGCAGAGAGCCATCGCCTCGCTTCTGAACATCGACCCCATCTTGTAGACGATTTATGTTTTGTCCTGTAACGAGAAAGAATAGCAAAACATTAATTATTGCTACGTTGTATTCTCCATGTATTTATATGTAACGCTGATACACGACTAACTGTTTAATGTCACGTACGATCCATTTTTAGTCAAATATTATTTTTCATTGCCAGACAAGTTCGACGAGTAAAATAATATATTTTATGCAGCATAATTACCACATTTTTTTAATATCTTCAAAATATATGTATGCACAGAATACATATACAGGGTGGAGGTAATTTTATGCGATTATCTTTCTCTTGTATTAGGGTACGTAGAGGACACATGAAGGTCTTTGTTTTTTTAAATGGAATCATATATTTTTTGTTAGGTTAGTAGATCTAGGATCCAGCTCGTCTTGCTTCCTATTACAGGTTCTTAAACAAATCTTTCAAGATTATGCCATTTACTCAGCATCATCATCATCAGGATCAGCAGTCGACAGTGGTTCAGCAAATATCGACATGAGATAGTAAAATAGTCTTACAAAGATTCGCTACTAAGACAGTCACATAAAGAGATTCTATTGTTTATCTTTCATTCATTCTGTACAATTCGAATTCCGTAAACAAGATATTCAATTATTCCCGACGTGACCGCAATCTGATGATTATACAACGCGGATGTTTATGCAAAATAAAAATCGTATGCATTATGCATCAATTACGACAAGCAGGATTTCAATAAAAATGTATTTTTATTTGTTAATGTAATAATGTTAATAAACTGTAAATACTACCCTTATTATTATATGGGTAAAGACTACCCATGTTAATAAAACGAAAATGACATAATAGTACTCGTTATTCCTTCGAATGTTTTCAGTGTTTTGTATTATACTGTAATGATATTTTATACTACGATACTACTATCAAATTTTATGTGATACTTATTAATTAATCAATTAAACTTTAAACGGTACTATTAAATTTTACGACGCGTGTCACCGACACCGAAATTTTAATCCCACCACTGTCAAGACGGGATACAACAATCGGGTCACAGTACGAAATTACCTATCAAGCTTTATACGAAACGATAATCGAGTTTATTACTAAATATGTAGATAAAGTGATAACATTAATCACCACGGCTTTGCAACATGTAACAGCATACGCCATATCCGCACGGCTATCAGATTCCCTGCCGAAAGGAAACAATAAAAGGCTATATCTGACGGTTATATAATACGAACTATTTGCTTTATAAAGATCTCGCGCCGAACGTGATCCACACTTTTTCATAGCTGATTTAATATCAGGTCGACTACGTCTAAACTGGAAAATGGTACTTGCAGAACACCCCCAATTGTACGTGTTGCTTGTAATTGTAATATGCTAATTGTAATGGTTGCTGCATTTTCAAATGCAAATCTTATGAAACGCTTTGATCAAGAAATGCTATTACAGTCTACAGCAGACCTGGGTAACTTGCGGCTCGTGAGCCGCAGATGATTCCTGTCCCTACCTCTCGGCCCCCCCCCCCCACCCAACTCCTTTGGAGTGTAGAAGGAGGGGGGACTAAGAGTATACATACAGTAAGCCGCACCCACGCAGTCATGCGAGGCACGGTAGGGGCAATATGAAATAGTTGATACTGGGGGAAGAAGTTGCTCGGGCCTGACATAAAGGATCCTAGTATAATAATTCGCCCCTTTTGGTTCTACACTATAAATCAACAAAAGGTATAGCCGGATAAGATGCCGAAAAATGTGCTCCAAACCAAATCGATTTTTGGTTAGACCATTCAATATAGGGCTCCCAAAGAAAACCCTATGTGGCAAGTTTCAAGTCGGTACCCCTACCACAAGGGTAGTTATAGGGTGAGTTTTTATTCCGTTGTGTTTAATATATTTTTTATATTATTATGTACTTATTTTGTTGTGTTTTTATTCAGTACTTATACAATCTATCATGTTTTCTCCACGAAGTTCTCTCCGTAAAAATTTATTTGAATATGCTTGAAAATGTATCTTATTTTTCAACCGTTGAAAAGTACACAACTCTTTTTACATTTTCCAGTCCTCGCTTTATTAATGAAGCAAAATAAAAGAAACTCTGTTCTGTTTCGAATTGTCTCATTGTCTGCTCCAATTTTTTATTATTCCCCGATAAAATGTAACTCGGTAAACTGATATGTTCAGATTAGTAAACGGCACGGTATCTCGGTATACCTTTGCACAGCAGGTTTCGAGTTATACGCACAGACGTATACATACTGTGCGTACAGGACGTTTCATACAGCAAAACCATATCGCGATATAATAGTTACAATCTACAAATTAAGCTTAGATTTGTATTTTTACGCAAAGTAAACATTTTCGAAGTTAATTCTAGGAAACAGAAATTAAATAAAAATGTACTGTTTCTTTCGATAATTTGGACAATCCAAAAGTAGCTTAATGGCGTTCTCAAATTCTTCTGATGACGTCGAAGTTTTGTATCTCACCAATTCACCAATTTGTATCTCACCTAAATGTTCATTATGGACTGGTAACATAGAAGAATGAACAAAGACTAAAACTTTTGCATACACCTGATACGTTTCCATAACTGTCCTATTCCTATTTTCATTTATGCAACACACTTCGTTGTCTACTCGAACTGGAGACGTCCTGTATGCGTCTCTGATGCAATCTTATCGAGGAGCAAACGGAATTATCCTGCGTAAGAGGACCGAGATAGAAACTAACCTAAAGATAAGGAGAGTAAATTCTGTGTACACACAAACATCGTGCCGATGTAAACGCAGGCCTTAAATTACAATGAGTCTGGGTTCTGACAGTCTACTTCCAGATCGACTACCTTGCATAAAATTCGCGATAGTATACAGGGTGTTCCAAAAATGTACTTCCTTGAAAGAGGATATTCCCGAAGTCATTTCAAGTCACTTTTCCCTTTGCGAAAATGTTCTCCGCGGATTCGTTAAGGAATTAGTCAGGAAGGACACGGACCAATCAGAGCGCCGCTACAGCTGACAACTAACGAAGCCACGGAGAACACTTTCGTAAAGGAAAAAGTTTCTTCAAATGTCCTCAGAAATCACCCCTTTCATGGAAGTGCAACTAATTAATTGCGAGGATTACCAATTAAATTGTACACCTATTAATGCTGAAAAAGTAGAGTTGTCAGGAATCATGGTTTGTATCAAATTAGAGTCAGATACAATCGAGCAATGGTAACGACTAATAATTAATTTGTACACGTAATAAAGACTGAAGGGTAGCGCTATCGGGAATAATGTTATCATCATTAGCCTTTTACATGCATCTGAAAAGTGGATTGTATCGAATGTTTCCCTGTCCTTGCTTTAAATTCCCATTTACTTACTCGTCGAATTAGTAATGACGTGGGAACGAATCAATGCCATTTTATAACTATGTAACGCGCAGAATTATGTATACAGTTCAGTCATACGGTAGTGGCTATCCTTCGTAAACACGATATTGCATTTTGAAGTAAACAAGCAGATCAATCAGGTAGAGGTGTTTCCGTAAATCTCAAAGGTACGTATTAGTACATTGAAACGTATCATTTGAAACCTGATCATTTAACTTTGAGCTGAAAGTGTAATTATTTATTGTTTTCTGCGATATTTGTCCATGACATAGCAGTTGGAAAACTGAGAACACGCTTTTGGTCGAAAATGCTACAAATTGCATCGTCTGTAAAAGCGTAAAATAATTTAGTAAATATTTCGAATGGCATTTTTTTATTACAGTCATATTTTATGTACAATAAATTATGTAGATGCTTCTAAATGTTCTCGTTTGTGAATCTACGAAATAAAATAAATATTGTAAAACTACCTTACTTGAGAAAACGTGCTGCAGTTACTACATCCAATACTTTTTGGTGCAAGGTTAGAATCTTACGAAAGCTATGTGTATTTTCAATTTTAAAATACATTCAACTTTTCAAAATGCATTTAGTACAGATCCAAATCCAAATATCACCTCGTCTTCTGTAGACTTTATAATTGGAACGCGTCACAATGAAGGTGTGAAACAGTCTCGTGGTGTATCGATAAAGTTCAAGAACAAATATTTATCATCCGAGTGCGGATTTTTGCGCAAATAAGAATTGTCGAGATTTAATATTCCAAATCATTCCATCTAGCTGAACATTCCTAAACGTTTTGTTGCTCCGAATTTTCGACAAAAATCCTACAAATTATACAATCTATATGAATATACAAAATCATAATTTTAGAACATTTGATAAATAATTGAACAAGAACGCAGTTTTCCTAGTGAATACCGCAGATATTCAACAACGATGGATGTGAACATTTTTTACTCTATTAAAAAAAAATATGTACAAACATTCTGAACACGAATCATCTCATCTAAAATGTTATTTGACGACTAATTAATAATTATATCGTTCACGAGCCAATTAAATAACTGCATAAATAATAAGATTTAATTTGTTTATCAATCTGTTTCGATCGTTCTTGTCCCAGATACAGGGAACATTATTATGGATCGTATCAATATTTCCTTGAGATAGCAGAGAAAACAGTATTGGACGTATCTGTTCAAATCTATCGATAAGAATCTCATCTAAACGTGAAGGGAAACAAAAGAAAAAGAGGGACAAAGGTATGTGTATCATCAATGACCGTTCCCTATTCAGATAAGCATGTACGCGATATAATACAGACCTCTCGGTGCAAAGTCCATTGTGCACCTTGAGAAATGAACGAACGCTTGCATAGAACGCGCACGTGAAAATCTTCAACAAATTGAGCATAATGAGCGGATAAAACGAATTGCCCGTGAGCGGAGTCGCCAGATAAGGGGAGAGAACACGAATCGAGGGGAATACAGTTACCCTCTCTCCGTCGCTAACGGATCAGTCACGTGACATTGCGACACAAGCACGAGAGAGAGAGAGACGGAACGCGTTACGTGACCGGGCCGTGGGGAATAGCATCGTAGAAGGGGAAAGTAGAGTGGGGACACAATTCTTAATCTGGCGGCTCTGCCCGGGAGTCGAAACTTGGACGTAGCTCGCGTCGGTACTAATTGACTACGAAGAATGTCTTTCTTATCGGTGTAGGTACATACTCCAAATACTTATCGTCTGGAGCCCAGTTTTATCTTTGTCTGAACAATTACTATAACGACACGTGTTTCATCAATCCAACGTAAACTTTTATATTTCAGCGATGTGCAGTATGCGGTTAAAACCCTACTGCAGTAAATAGACTACGGATTTTATGCACTGATGACATAAATGGGTACGTGCATGCAAACAAATGCATGTGGGTACGTGCATGCAAACAAATGCAAACTGACAATGAGGTAATGATCAAACAAGCTCTCACACGCCAATGCCACATTTAAAAGCAAAAACAATACAAGTCTTGTATCTGTGCACTACTAACCAGCATATTTATTCGGCCTACTCTGATTAAAAATTATGAACCTAACCTGAATTGATGAATGCATTTAAAGCATATAATAATTGTTTGAGAGTATTATTATCATCAACTATATTTGTTGCCATTTTGTGTAATTTTGAAAGAGTTGTTAATTTTGTGAATATTTTGCAGATTACTACATAAGGAGCATTGTATTCTATTTATATGCTATACATGTATGTCTATTTCAAAAAACGTAACCAGAAACAAGTCTAACTTTGTTACGGTTAGTCATAATTAAAAACTACAAATTACTCTATCGCGTACCTATAAAGTTATGTTTCGCAAACAACCTGACACCGATATATCTTCCACACTTTCTTCTGTTGCCGATATATTTTAAAAGAATTAGTGTGACATTGCGTATGGGTGCAGGTGCTATCGTTATCATTCGACTGTAAAGCCGAAGACTTATATCCAGTAGTGTGATTGACTTTCTGCAAATCTAGTTATCAATAGCTTTATATACGATCAATCAATCATAAAGCTTCTACTTATCTATGACAGAGGTAGCAAAACAATTAACCAACAATAATAATGCCTACAGTAGTCAAGAAAACGTCCACGAAAAATCGATTCTCGGCAACAAATTTTTTGCTCACAATAAGGCGATAACATATTTTCAAGCAACAAAAAACGCTACCAATTAATTCAAGAATACTCCCGAAGATCGACAACCGTCGTGGGTCGGCGAGGTCGCAAAGAAATAGTAGAACTACGGGATCTAAGGAATAGTAGATCTACAGGATCTAAGAAATAGTAGAACTACGGGATCTAAGAAATAGTAGAACTACGGGATCTAAGAAATAGTAGATCTACAGGATCTAAGAAATAGTAGATCTACAGGATCTAAGAAATAGTAGAACTACAGGATCTAAGAAACAGCACGGACACGAGGGTTCTTCTTAAGCTTTTCTTCTTCACTGTATGTCGCGAAGAATTTATAATAGGAAACACGACGATCCTCTTTATGGAGGATGTACGTGCATTACGCACGTGTAGTTATAAAATGGAAACTAAAAGTTATCTTCTCTTCTGCGATTTTATGTAAAATAACAACACCTTCATTGAAATTCGCCGCTCTTTCGAATGGAAAAACGACAAAGTGCTTCACCGTGCAAATTTTAATGCCGGAATGACGAATTGGCACACGAAATAAATCAACAATCTGTCACAGTAAAACGTATGTCAACGTGAACACGTCTGGCCACAAATCATTGAACAGCTCAAAACAAGATAACACTTTCTTGTACTCTTAACATGAATCTTCTTTAATCCTTACAGTTTATTAATAATGTACTTCTTCGAAACGAGTCTAAATTACGATTATTCTTACATATGTATGTATATCAACTGCAAGCGAAAGCTAAAAGAACAGCGAAAATCAACAGTTCTTTGTTTTATGAAAATGAGAAGTCATTAAACGAATAATATGAATAAACAAACATATTCCTTTTTCTGGATATTTGTTATAGTATACAGTAATTGTAAGTAACGCGTTCCGCGTATTTCTATTGTACTATTTCCATTATCACCGGAAAATATGGATTTTGCATCATCGTTATCATCATCATCTACGTACAAACTCTTATCCGTTTCAATACAATAGCTAACAATTTTTAATATAAAACGCTGAGACATTCCTTAGTCTTCGATAAGAAATTACGATTTCTTCTAACAATAAGAAGGACATTATTTTTATAGTAAAGTAAACGTCAAATCAGACCAAAAATTTAACTTCAACTTATCTCCGATATAAAAAATCCATTGCAAAACACAATAACAATGTTACATCTAGGATCTTTATGCAAAATAAAAATATTCTGCATCGATTGTAGGAAGTAGTAGTTAAATAAAAATTCATTTCACCCCCTAATAATCTTTGTACGTTGAAAACAACATGACAATATTCTCAGACGTTTTATATTTTTTAATGTTTTATATTTTACCCAGTTAATTTTGTCATAAATGCATAAAAATCTGCAGTGTAGTTACAACCAAAGTGCAATTAGTAATGAGTAAACTAAAGCTGTTTGCACAAACTCGTACTGTCATAACTGGAAAATAAAAATTGTTTGCAATAATTACAAGACACATATGAGCTACATAGACATTTATTTATTTTCTTAATAATGTTATTCGATGTAAAACAAAGCAACAGTGCTTCTAAGTTCGCTAAAATATTCAAGAAATTGGCGAATATTGCAAACAGGTTTGAGCTAATAAAAATCGAATTTTTATCGTTAATATAGTATAGTAACAGCTGGGATCAATCTTGTATTGATTGATTATGTTATCCATAATCATTACTAAGATTACAGCACCTCCCGTAATTAAATAGGATTGTACACAGTTGCACGTTTTCCGATAGTTGAAAGCGCACTTGTTAGAGATATAAATCTTGATACATTTAAAAATCAAACGGAAACAAGTGTAAAAACAGAGATAAGGTATACAGATAATCGTAATTTTCTTAAAGATTAGCACGTTCCAAATATTATCGACAGGACAATGATAACATTTCAATTAAAAAAAAAAAAGAAATCAATAAAAATTCAACAGCAATTCTCGTTTGTGTTCCGTCGCATTTGAATAATTACTCGAGTTCCAATAAACCACCTGCCTATTACTGATCTAACACAGCTATTTCGTAATTACGAATGTAATTATACTTTTAAGCAGCGAACGCTTTCTACAATGGAACCATGATTAACAGAATTATTCATGACACACGCACTGTTTAGATTACTGAACAATTCCGTTTCATAAAAACATTTATTTTTTCACTAGTTCTTTGCAATTATTGCGAATGTACATTTCGAAACAAAATTAAACAGTTGTAATCGCATATTTGATCAACCCTCCGGCGATGCGGTCCGGATCGATTTTCACCCGGAGTATCGAAATCGTCATTGAATCACTTTCGAATAAATTAAATGGACAATTACACTAGGAACAACAGGAAAACTACAAGCAGTGAACATCCTCAACATCCTACGACTGACGTTTGCCGTTTGAGGGTTAAATTGTGATATAACTACTTCTTGATACTTTGTTCAACCCTGAAGCTACTACCCCCGACGAATTATTGAAGAATGTTCAACATTCTTACGTTGCAAAAAGTGCACTTTAACAAACTCTACCATATCAAACGTTATATTCCACATACAATGAACATCCACTGTGTACTCTGTTAAAATTAAACATTTCCCTCCCTCTTCTCCTTCTAATTTTTCAATTACATAATTTGATTACAGTCTATGCTACAGATTTGCGAACACCCCCGTAATCCTGTGGAAAATTCGTTCACGAAGGTGTAAAACAGGTAAAAACTTTCCATTAATTCGAAAAATGTATCGACTCACCGGGACGACGCAACAAACAGCCGAGGAAGCGCAGGATCTACTTAGCGGTCTCTTTTCTATGTTTGGGTGGAGACCAGAGACGAATTACATAACAAAAACGAGGATCTAGTGATTCGACTCGATCCAACACAATACCAGATCTCGCCTGTCGCGGACTCACCGACTTACTTTACTGAATCTAATTCAACGCTCGACAACGTCCCACCTCCAACGAGTTTTGCGTGATGGCCGCGGTAGGGCGGGAGAGGAAGCGAAGAGAACTCGTGACGAGTTGTTCATTGTACATAATCGTACACTGTGAAGAGATACACTTATTCAAATCAATTCGCCGCAACAGGTAACGGGGCTATGTGCAACGCGCGGATAATTAGATCCGACGAAATCGTTTCAGTAACAATTAAACTGTCGTGCTGCGTTCGAATTGCACGAAATATCCACGGTTATTTAGTTGCTTTCAGCCGACTCTCAACATCCCCAAAAATTAGTAGCTCCAGGTTTTATTATTTTACAATTATTAACATTTTAAGGATGCTTCCACAGGAAATCGTACAAATTTCTTTTCCTTCTTTTTTCGGGTTTTTTTACCCTTGTGTCAATAATTGGATATTTCTTTTCAAATCTTCTTTTACCCTTATACGTTAGGTCAGGGCAATTTTTATACGAAATGAAAATAAGAAATAACTATTTCAAATTTTGTTCGATACTGTTATTTGAAATAATGGCAATTTCATCCGGTTAGCTGATGGAATTTTGAAGAATGCTTCACAATTATCTAAAATAATGATTTCACTATAACTATGAACAAGTAAATTTATTTATTTGTGTCCCAACTCTACCTTCCCCTTCTACGACGTTATTCCCCACGTCATGTGACGCGTTTCGTCTCTGTCGCGCATGTGTCGCAATGTCATGTGACTAATCCGGTACTAGCAGAGAGAGGGTAACTTCTTCCCCTCGATTCGAGTCAATTCCACCCACGTTGACGAACGTTATCGACTTAATATTTTCATAATGACGACCCAACCAACCAACTCCAAATCAGTGAAGAATAATAAGTATTCAATAAACGATTGATTCAAAATTCAAGTTTTCGTTCGAAAATTTGTTCGGAATATTCGCCTTGACAACATATGTGAAGGTCAAGGTCAAGTGCTGCCCCTCCCCTAAACGTAATATTTACCAAAGTTACATAAACATCCGCAGTCTTGCGATAAATTTTCTGGTTTTCAATTAAACTGGAACTTTCTCATTTTCGGCGGTAATATCTCTCGTCACTAGGCAAAACAGATAGCAGGTATCTCCTTTCGGCTTTATTACACACTTTAACATCAATATTCTTATCTTATGATTGCTTAGAACGTGTACCCGCGCTTGGTTGCATACTTATTTCACGAACGCGAATTAAATCGGAGGACCATTGTGGATTGAATATTTTAATCGTTTACGCTCTACCTTTTTTCTAGTCTAGCGTTGCAGTATTTCTCTACATGATTAAAAAATCAAGTGAATATTCAGATTGTTGTTAAATGATCTTCCAAGAAGAAGTGTAGAGAAGAATATAGAAACTTATTTTTATAACAAACTGAATTAAACCAAATGACACTTAGCTCCGTAAGAATAACAAGAAATACTATATATAATATAATATATATTATTATTATTAACCTATTATTTTAGTAAACTTTATTTTATGCAACATAAAAATTATCTGTCTCCATTGCAAGAGACAAGAACCAAATAAAAATTTGTTTCTTTCTATAAGAATTTTAATAAGTTAATAATACTGTCTTAATACATTCCTTTTATTTTTCTACTGTAAAGTAGACTGTAAAGTAAAGCGACTGTAGGTCGCTTCACAACTCCCACTACCAGTGTACCGGTTCCCCCACTATCAACTATCTCATATTGGCCTTACCGTGCTCTCCCTCATATGGCTGCGAGGATACTGCCTCTTATGTATACATTCCTAGTCCCCCCCCTCCTCCTACACTCTACAGGAGTTTGGTGGGGAGGACCCAAGAGTAGGGAGAGCAGTTGCCCACAAGTTGCCCAAGCCTGACCTAAACAATGACTTTTCCTCTAAATCCAAAACAGATATATTCCTAGTATAATAATTAGATAGCGTTTCTTTATGCAAAATAAAAATAGAAAATTATTCTCTTTCTTAATATGTTTGACAGGTTGAAAATAATTTAGCAGTACTTTTAAAATTCTTCTAATGTTTTTACTGTTTTAAATTACATCTATAGTCACTTGTCCTAAATACATAAAATCCGCAGTTATTTTATATTATATTATAATTGTCATCGATAATAATTTGTTGTGATTTTAAACAATTTCATGTACTTTATTGTGCACAATGTCGCACGAAACAGATGACGTATTTGTACATCAAACAGCGATTTTCAAAACAATATAGCAAGAAGATTTGAAAATTCGATAGGATAAAAAGAGGATGAAGAACGCTGTCGAGTAAATTCGTTCATGGTTCCTGGATTATTTCGAAGTGATTTATAGCTCAATCTATTTGTTTGGATTTCATCGCGGCTTGTATTACCTGCACTACATACTCAAACGTCGAGTTCAAAGCGTTACGATCGAAAGCTGATCATTCTGTATCCATTCGTTGAACGTGAAACATTTCGTGGCACTTTATCACAGATGTATCTACACGGTAAGTAATTACTCTGGCGTGGCTACATAACAATTACCGGCGGAGCCTAATTATTTTTAAGTACGTTACGTACATCAACTTCATCGACTTCTGGCAATCTTGTCGTGATTGAACGCTATCATTTTATGTGTGTGGAGTTGATGTTGAACAACGATGTTTTTTTACCAAGGGGATACATTGCATACTCTCCTTGTTAAAAACAAACACACAAATTAATCTTACAGAAATATTTGAATTAATTGTATTATATTTTTAAATTTGTACAATTTTTTTCGAATATAAAAATGTTTAATAGTACACAATACACCTACAAAAAAGTAAGGAGGAATCGAAAAAATTTATTCTAACTTTTGTTAACGACGATGCAATTTATAAAAAATTCTGCAAAAGTCACGAACAATTGTTTCAATAATATCCGACTACTAAATGTTTATAAAACTAGTATCTCAGAAAATTCGACACGAAATATGCATTATCTTTGAATGTTTGGAGATTTTACAGCCAACATTATAATTTGAACGTAGTATAGTATAATTTATGCTTCCGGATTTTTTATCAAATCGATTTTACAACCAAAAATTCTGAAATAATTCATTGACGTGGGTGCTAGTAAGAAATAGAAAAAATAATTCTATAAATAATTCTATTTACAGAAGAAATGGAGCACAATTCATTAAACCGTGCTCACCTAATAACTACGCTTGTGGTAGGGGTACAAACTTGCAATTAGTCACAAAGGGGTTTCTTTGTGAGCCCTATCGAATGGTCTTGATAATTGATAAAGAATGAATTCGGTGTGAGTGAAATTTTGATCATCTTATCCGGTTATATCCTTTTCACCAAAACTTTGTGGAGAATGTTCAACTGATTGTGTGCTACCAATTACTACGTCTCTATCCAACGAATGAATTGTACGTATTTAGTTCATTGGCACAACACAAAACCATTTAATGCAACTTACGAGAAAAACGGTCGCGTAACCAGCAGTTCAACAAGATAATTCTGTCGCCGACACCAGCAGTACAACTGCAATATAGCTTGAAAATTCTACAGTCTGGGTTTTAAGATAAACGTCATATTTTTCCGTCCAAAAGCCGACGAGGTACACGTGGAGCACGTATTATCTTTATAATGCCCAATGCATTATGAATCCGATCTTTGTTTAACAGCTGTTTAATTTTCATACTAATTTTATAGTTATGAGACTGCATGAGAACAGCGGTTTTCAACGGAAATTAACTCCAAAGATTTTGTCGGATATTTTTGTTTACCTTGATTTATTTATTCCTGCAAAATACCTATATAGTAAAAGAATCATACAATTATTTGAGCAAATGCATCTACTATTCTAACTTATATTTGTTCCATAAAAATCTTGGATTAAGAATATTCGAAAAAACTTTTGCTTGTACACATACTTTAATGATATCCTCGTGTATCTTGCAAATCATTTTTATTTTCCCTGAAAATCTGCAGTCTAATAATAACGCAAAGAAAAGTTTTCTTTTTCCAGAACAGCAACCAGAAATGGAATTCCCAGGGAAACCCAAGAAAGTTCTTCACGTTCAACGGAAATCGTATCTAAAAGACGATAGGAAAGGATTATCGTTATCTAACGTACCGTCAGACCTATCTCTGAAAAATTTTGTTTGCTATGCAAAGCTTCTATGCTTACTATTCGTCAGACACCAACCTTTATTCCCAAATATAGAAATAACTGTTGGGAAAGTGACGTTAATTTGTCTATTCTTAAACGAAATTATTAATGTAACGTCGTTTTTACAGATTAAACATTGCTACTTTATAGGAGCACTACGTACTAATCAAATTGATGTAAAGGAACTATTATTTGTAACTTTTTGTTCCGCCATGAGTAGATTATTATTAGTTAACTCAGATGGTACGGTCAAGTGACTCATCCTATACATATACGTTTTGGTACAAATCCGGAAAATATTGAATTTTTTCATGATATGAATTTAAAGTACTTTAATAACACTCGGATTAGCTAACTTGCTCTCCCCGGATTGGTAGAATCGTTGTGTCTGCAGTTACGTGTATTGTAGGATGGAGCACCAATTATAGGCGCAATTTAGTATCGCCAAGATTTTATCTGCAGCTAAAACGCAATTATTATACGTCATGCACATGACACACACGATACCAAATGTCTTACGTAATCTACAGTTTAACAAATTTGAAAAGAGGAATGGAAGAGGTTCAAAATGATAATAATAATCATGCTAAAAGTTATTCCTTGTTCCAAACGATTGTTTAAGTAATAAACGAAAAGCAAAGAGGCAGCTAATTCATAAAACAGCATCTAGACAAATTAAACTTTGATTATGAATTTACTTTATATTATCTTACAAATAACTGTACATTATTTACCAGCAAACGAATTGAACAATTTATGTTTCAAGGAATACAACTAAATGTTAATATTTGGAATAGAATGATTATATAAAACAGTAAATACATATAAACTGTTAAACTATAACATTGACTACAAGTTCTAATTCGAAAGATTGTGCGGAAAACAAAGACATACAATAACAATTTTAAAAGGTATTTCGTCAGTGCGTCGACGATTTCGTGACACCAGTAGTATCACAAACTGTCACAAGATGGCAGAACTTTCTCGCATGTACAGATGAATACGTAGTCTATATAAAGGCAGCGCAGCTGTGCCTCTTTCATCCTTGTCTTTGGGGAGCAAAGTATTCAATGATCGTATGTGAGAGTACTGTTGCTGGAACCATATTATAAAACAATACCGCATCCGCACATTTTTGTGTGTGATGCAATTTTTGGAGGCCTCTTTACTTAATAAGAGGCTTAAAAAAAGAAAATAAGTGGTTTTGCAAATTTTCTTAATAGAGGGAAACTTTTTTGATCCGAGAAATATTTCCGTTCCAAAAATAATTTCATAAACAAGGGGGAAAAGATATCGATAAATTTTATTGAGAAAAAAAAGTTGTTTGTTTAACGTTGTTACTTCTCTGTTTAAAATTCAGATACTTCATGACTTCATGAAACTATTTAATTACAGTTGAAATTGTGTAACTAGGTGAGAATGTGTAAAATTTACCATTGCTCATCAATGAATTACAGATATGTATTGAATTTTCTGCGTATGTTTATTTTATTTTTAAGATATCATTTTTGAGTTTTTACTATCAACGAATTTATATTTATACTACCTCACATTTTGATCAAGCAACAACAACAAAATATATATTTTATTTTTAATAGCTGGGGTTATGTGACTACATCCAGTCTCGTCATACTTGATGTGCATAAGTGGACGTGGACATTCATACGTCACTCATTCTGCTGAAGGCTGAATAGAAGTAAGTTGGTTTATCTTAAAAGGCAAATACTACATTCGTGCAAGAGAGATAAAGAGGACCTTCACAAATACATATTTAAAAAATGCATGGATTATAGGCATCTTAAAAATGAAGTTGATAAGTGAGAATTATTTGCCATTCATCTTATAAAACAATATATCCACCGACACGAATATCGTCAGTGGTCACTTCAATGCTGAACTTCATTTACCAAGTGCTACTTTGATACTCGAGAACGCTGTTACGTGGTAGATACGGACTTGACTAGGTTATTCCTGTATGCTCTCCAGTTAAGTTAGTGGACATGAATTGTTCATCATTGTGAACTTAAAATTCCCGCAATCATAATACGCGATAACAAGAACAATGTGGAACAATTATGCAATTGAAATAACTGAATTCTCTTCGCCAGCAAGGTTTTGCGAGAAGATTCAAAAAACTTATAATTAGACTGCGGATTTTATGCATTTATGACAACATTGAGCACGTACAATTTAAAGCAATGAACGAATTAAGAAGATTGAAGGACATCTGTGTATTAATTTTAGCTTAATAAAACGATTAAAAGAAGAAAGAAATTTCTATATTTGGCTCCTGTGTCTTGCAATCAATGCAAACATTTTTTTATTTTGCATAAAGATCCGCAGTCTACTTATAATTTACAAAAAAAGATTGTAGAAGCATCAAACTAGAATTTCGTGAAATTCCAACTTAGCTTATTGTTTTAAAACTCGTTATTCTCACATGAGAAGTAAAATTGTATTCTGTTTACGCATACATATCGTATGTTAGAAATTGTTTTCCTGCTTATTTTCGAATGTGATTGAGACAATAATCGTAAACTGCGGAAGCAGCAAGCACATGACAATTAGAATTTATAGCGCAACCTTGAAACAGCTAAAAGAAACGGAGAACGGAATTTCTATAAGCAGTAAAAAGAGTGAAATCACAACTTTGAATGCATTTATTTGTCTTGAAAACGTGGACTAGTTTTATGACATTTAAAGGCCGACTCGAGAAATCGGCTTAGGTTCCGCGAAAAGATCAGTGAAAACATTCAAGACCACGAATAAAAATGGAGTAAAAAAAAAAATGAAGATAGAGATTCTGAAAAATTCGAGTTGTCCTTCATTGCGTTGCATTACGTAAATGTTTAACACTAGTATTTAAAAAAATGTTTCAGTATGTTTGTTTCGAGTGTAGCACTTCGGAGATCTAATAAGTAGACTGTGGATTTTATGTATTTATGACAAATATGAGTAGGTGTAATTCAAAACAGGGAAAAGATTAAAAGAGTTTAACAATGCCGATATACTATTTTTAACATATAAAAATCATTAATGAGGAAAATAAATTTTTACTTAGCTCCAATAACTTGCAATCGATGTATAAGAACTTTATTTTGTATAAAGATCCGCAGTCTACCAATAAGTAAATTAATTATTATTGTCACTATTATACTGAATCTTTATTGTTACACTTCCATCTTACATTTTGACGGGAACTAAATAGAAAAAACGAAACCGTATATGCGCAGTACATACGTAGTTAATAACAGTCGTTATGGTCAACCGTATGTTATTGTTAGTAATAGCTTGCAAACCTACCCATCCGTGAATGCATGTGTATTCGTGACACTGATTACATCAATTCACAATCTCAATCACGGTGGGCATTATGCAAATCATGATGTAGGTCGCTGTTACAATTCGTTGCTTTCTTTGTTCAACAATTGCCTGTGTTATGCACATCTCATAAATGGTAGATTTTTATTAACTTTTTTTCTGTGACTTTGAAAACTGTGGACAATGTACTTGTCGCGAAAAACACGGACCAATTAGGCGGGGAGAGTCCGGCTCGGCGGCAGGTTCTACTGAGCGTAGCGTTGGAGCCGTGCCGCGGTGAAGCAGTGAACAAGGAGCGGAAATTGAAGAGCGCTTTGATTGGTACATGTTTTTGGTTAATAACTTCTTAACAAAGCCGAGGCGAACATTCTTGCCGCTTTCAAGGTTGAACGACATTGTTGGGACACCCTATACACTATTTTAAGTTAGTGGTATAATTATTGCCATAATAAAACATCGCGATAACCCTGAAACCAGCTCGCATACTGTTAATTGATTGTGCGAGCACACGTCACCTCGTGAGCAATACAATTTTCACGACGTCGATGACGCCACCACGAAAATGAAACACATTTCCATGAAACTTTCATTTCTTACCGAAAAATTTGATTTTGCATAGAGATCCGCCTTCTAGCTATTAGTGTTATCAGCAAACGAAAGCATCCAGTCAGGTGGTTGACTCAATAACGATATCGATTGCAGTTCTACTGACGGTCACCCTTCGGTTTTATTCCCCTCGTGAAAAAAAAAAATCGATACCTCGCTTTATTTATATCTCTTGTTCGGCGACAGAACGTTTAGCCAATGAAATCACAATAGATTAAAAAGGAATTTACGATTGACGAAAATATTTGGCAGCTAGACAGTTCTGCACTCGCATTCTCTCTCGTTCGTTCGACGCCCTCTTTGTCAAACTTGTTTTGTCTGCCAAGAGACTCTCTGCCGTGAAGCTAGACACTGGTGACATTCATGACCGCCTTATTACTTCAACGTCGCTGATGTAAGACACAGGCGCCAAATTCTATGCTTTGAAGACTGCCCGCACTGTGCTGCACGTTCCAAAATTAAAGATTAAAAATCTGCATAACTAGGAAACTCGGTTGTTCCAATTATACGAAATATTCCTATTGTAATTTCAGAATTTCTAATAAGAATATTTCATCCTTTATGTTAGACGTGTTATAATTTTATTTTATCATTTGTCCAGATCACATTAGTCTACCTAGTTTCTATAAAAATATATTCACTTGCGTAAACATCCGTAAGTAGTCTAGCTATCTCTCTATTTAACTCCCATTATTTTTAATCTATATGGAGAATTTTCAATTTTGCTTGAAGAGCCACAGTTCAGTTATATCTGTTTAAAATAGTGTAGTAAAATTAATACATTATAAGTTTTTTTTGACGACTTTTCATAGTTTGTAACCATTTCAGCGTCATTACTACACTAAAAACCTTGATGCATTTACACTAAATTAAACAAAACGTGCGTGTTTGTAAAAGCTATAAATTGTACAGTTGACCCAAGAAATTTTGCCGCATTTCAGTTTCCGTGACATTAGGTACGGAGTTTGTAGAAAGATCTGCAGTCTAGATATTATAATTGTAAACTGTAGAACTAACGTGTATAACGATGTTTAAACACGCATGCATTAGTTCGTAACCCCGTTACACAAAAACACTTTCTTCAGTGCAACAAATAGAAACCGAATTCGTCTCGTACGTCTATTCTTACGTGCATAAGGTTATTTACACCTAGTGTCTGACACCATTTTGGTAGCAGGGCATAGAATACTCGGGCCAAGCGTGGCTGTACGCTAGTTAGAACACCTGAAACGCTATTGGAAGATAACATTTTCTAATACAGTTCACCATGCCGGAAGCTATTGTTATAACTGGACTGCGGAGTTTATGCGTTTATGTCAGAAATGAGTAGCTGCAATTTGACACAGTGTACAGATTGAAAGAATTGAATAGCATCAATATATATTATTTTCAACCTAGTAAAATTATTGAAGAACGAGAAATGTTCCTAAGTGGCACCTATTTATATCTTATAACCAGACAGCGGATTTTATGCAATTATGGCAAAAATGAGTAGGTGTAATTTCAAACAGTGAAAACATTAGAAGAATTTAAAAATACTGTTATATTATTTTCAATCTATTAAACATGTTAAGAAAGAAAATAAATTTCTATTTCACCATCTATTTCATCATCAAAAGTATGCAAAATATACTCATGAATGGCTTTCATTGCCAATAGATTGTTGTATTTCGAATTTCTTGTACTTCTGTCTCCCATTGTACCTCCAGAACATCCTTAAAAAGCTGGCAACATCATACAAATGCAACTCTTCTAATATCGTAGGCGAGTTAAGATGCATAATTGTAAAATATAACAAATTCGAAATGTTTGTAGGAAAGAGATGAATCAAATAATTCGGAGAAATACAACGTAGTCAGCTGTTCCGTGTGTGACCTCGTAACCAATTCTTGCCTAAAAGTGTATATGGTCCGCAACAAGGCCCCATTCGGTTTCGAACTACCCGTAGAAACTACAAACTATTAAAAAAGAATATTATCGATCCACCTGTACTAAGATTTGGTTGACGAAGAATAATATTGTTTAATTTTACGTTATTATTCTATTACTACGTCATTGCAATTCCAGAGTCCATGAGATACGTAGATCGCTCCAAAACGCATATCACGTTCTCACGCAGTTGAAATGTCTAGGCCAACCACCTATTTATTCGTCGCGTCGATATATGTATGTATCTATGTACACTGAGGAGCAAATTGAATGAATGAAACCGCTTTTTTTTAATCAAATGTAAACAATTTTATGTTTACTTGTGAAAAGATTTTACTATTCTAATTCTATTACATTTCATTTACTAATTGCAGTATTTTATTCTCGACTCAATTATATTTTGTTCAAAAACTTCGATAGAAAATATCAACAATAGTAAGATCTGTGTGCGCTAATCATAAAATTTTTGGGAATCTGTCTTAATAAATGTATGAATAATAATTATTTTAAAAAATTATGTCATTAGACAATTTGGATTCCTCGCTGTATGTTCTTTCATCAATTTTCTGTACGCTTTATAATGTGGGCAGAGTTGGGCAAAAATTTCATTTAAATAAAAATGTCGAATAAAGTGAGTTTTTCCAAGTGGGTTTTAGACCCATTTCATTCGAAATTTTTATTTACATAAAATTTTTGCCCAACTCTGAATGTGGGTCTACACTTGTAGGTCTACGTATATTCGAACACCCTGTATGTTGTTTACAAGCTAGATTTAATTGTGAGACTCTTATTAGACTTGATCTTGATCCTCTATTAGACTGTAGAGTATGGAGAAGATACGAAGAGTGCGAGATACATAAACCGCGGATAGTTCCGCATAAGTGCTCTATTTACGGATGCAGTCATAAATCAGTTCAGTTTTAGCTAACCAACACCATAGCGAATGATACGTTCAAGAAACCACGTGACACTAACCCATAAACCCCTCGTCTCTTACACTATTCTGGACCTTCTGATACTGCGACTAATATCCAATAGCATCGAATGAGAGCTCCACTAATTTAGACAGTGTTTCTTATCCTAACCTTCCTCCTATCTAGGTCTACTCTTATTGACGCCTTCTACTTGCCCCAGGCTCGGTCTGCCAAACTATCCGATGTTGGTTAGAGATCTGGTAAGACAATCTCCACCGCACGGCTAAAATAAACAATTTTGTGGCAACGTGCGTTAGTGTTGGCGAATCTGCAGCGACTCCACGCCCGTCGTTCTGTGACTAATATACAGGGTGATTCAGCTAAGCTTTAGCCACCTGCATTACATCAGACCTGGGCCACTTGTGAAATGACATTATCCGAGATATTATTTCAAATAACATGTTGTTTGATTTATTGCAATTACTTTCAGGCTTGTGATCCACTTTTGAAATAACTACGCAGCGGATATCTTTATGCAAAATAAAAATTTTCTACGCCAATTGCAACAATCTGGAGTAAAATAGAAGTTCCTTTTCTTTTCCAATATGTTTAAGTGGTTGAAAATAATGTAACAGTATTTTTAAATTCTTCTAATGTTTTTTTGCCATACATGCATAAAATCCACTGTCTAAGAATAACACGTTATTTTATTTTGAAGTTGTTTCAGATAATTAGTGAAGGCGAACTATAACCGTCTTAAAGCTCTGTCGGAGCCATGTTACATCAGATAACGAAATTGTAATCAGACTAATAGAACAGAATAATCTAGCTGATCACGTTCTGCGGTTCACCTTGTCCACCGGATGTCCCATCTAACTTGAGCACCGCAAATATCTCGCTTATTATTGACAGTAAAAAAGGGTTATTATAATATGCATAATAATTTTCTAAAAATAAAATTGATTTCAAGGCCATCACTGTTTTTCTTTTTAATGGGACAGTATGTCTTCGTTGCGTCATGCTGCAGCCAAGGTCAAGAGAAGTCAAACGACCTACAATATTGGGATCTTCGTGCGACATGTTCGAATTGCATGCGAAAACATTAGTCCGGGATCAATAAGGAGGATCAAGGAATCGTTTGCTCATCGTCTGCAATACTGCATTCGAAGATAATGTGGACGTCATTCTCTCTCTCTCTCTCTGCGTACTTGCTAGAACAAACTTCCTTCACGGACTTCTCTATCAAAGTCGTTACTTAATTATATAAATTTCCATTTATTTTCGGTACTTGGTCACACGAAGATCACGATATCATAGGTCAATGAATTCGTCTTGACCTCGGCTAGAACGTGACGTAACAAGAATAAACCGTCCTAATTTATAAAAAAAGAAACATCGGCGACCTTGCCCCTTTATTAATTATTAATTTTTCGTCCGTTAAAACCGAATCGTGTTCTCATTATTATTCTTTTCCATTGTCAATAATAAACGAGATGGAAGTTGATCATGTGTATATTATATAATGCACGTGGAGAACAAAAAGCTATTGTACTCCAAATACTCGTAAATACATGTACTAAGTCTGAATGCAAGAGTTCAATAATTCTTCCGAAAAAAGTTCCTACAAATTAGTGAAAGTCGACCTTGAAAATCAGACTACGAAACACCGACTATTTTACATTACTTTACAAAAATAACAAGAATGTGTCTGTCCAAATTTTTAGCCATTTTGTTAGATGAATTAAAAATATTAAAATCTTTATCTAACGAGACGAGGCAGTTAAACGTAACCACGCAGGTATTCTACTGCCTCGTCTCGTTGAACAAGGTATAGTATTCAAAGGAGATGAAACATATGAGCATTTCACCTTACAGCAATTTTTAGAACTGTACTATCTTTTTGTATTACTGTATTATTAGTTTTTACGAAATTACCACCAGTTAAATATCGAGAATTTCTCCGGAATCGGAAATTCAATATTCAAATACTTTTTGGACACACTGAAAATTATTTTCTGATCTCGTTAATTAGGACAGTTGAAAACCGTATGTTAAAAATATTGCCCAATATCAAGCACCGTTACTGAAAAAAAGCATCGCGTTAAAGATAAAGGGTGATAAGGGATTTGAAAGAGGAAAGAAGTCGGTTACGACTTATCGAAAAAGCTTACATTTGCTAGCCAAGCTGCTACGTAACGTGCAACGCAACAGACGATTCGAGCGATACATATATAGGGTGTGTCGTCTCGAGTTTGTTTGAATAATAAGCGTCGAATGCTCCGGCAGAACGAGTTTCTAGGTAAGAATTTGTTTGAATAAAGCGTCGTTCTCGAGATGATCGAATTTGATAATTCGCCGGATGCTTGAGAATTTATGAACATACATACGGTGAAATAAATATAGTGACTTCGTTGAATGGTGCCAAACGTTAGTTTCTCAGTGTCGAGCATCAACATCAACAAATCTAGCAGTGATGTTCACCTTTTCTAGGAACCAACATTCGAAAACAATGTCTTTTCTGCATTTTCACAACTTTAATTATAAAGTGACAAAAATTTAATGGTTCAGGCGTAAAACAGTAAAAATATATTCAAAGGATTTAAAGATACTGTTGTGTTATTTTCAATTAATTCACAAGTAACTAACAATGGCGATAAGGTTAGAAATCGAAATTTACTAATAAAAATAGCACGCAGCGTTAAAGAATAACGACGAACTGTTCAGTAAGGCAATACACATTTCGGATTGCTCTAGAAGTGAAGACTACATTCGATAGAAAGTAATTAATTACCCGTTGCAATTAATAACTAAGCAGCGAAAAGCCCTCGTGAATGCCTGGTTCCATCACCTAATTTAATAGTATTCCTCTATCGCCTAGCTACACGCAACGGGGGTATTGCTTCAGAGGTTGCTCAAGTTTCCCAAAAGGTCATCAAGTTTCGCAGACAATACACAGTGCACACAAATGAATCACTTGGCTATTATCAGGTCACTTTAAAAGTTTCTTGTATACAAACACGTATACAAATTTTCCGGAAAATTCACTGTTCCATACGTCACTGACTTTAGACTGCGGATGTTATTTCACTTTTTTATCGTAATTGTTAAACAAGAAAGTAAATGTATTTCGCACCTGAAGGAAATTATAATAAAACGTGCAAGAGCTCCGGAATGAAAGTATAAGTAGTTATAAAAATTTACCATTAACTAACTAGTCATGACAACAATGTATAAATGATCATCTCGAAATAATAATGTTACTACATCATTCTTACTCTACGTTAACTAATGCACACCATCTATAAACGATAGTAAACGTTGCAATAATTATTGCATCATTCGAATATTCAACTTCTAGCATTGAAAAAATATGATTGGTTACGTACGAACGTTACAAACAAAAAGAAGTCAGATTTTTGTGATAGACTAATTGAAATGTCA
The DNA here is from genome assembly GCA_028455765.1 of Lasioglossum oenotherae. Lineage (NCBI taxonomy): Eukaryota > Metazoa > Arthropoda > Insecta > Hymenoptera > Halictidae > Lasioglossum > Lasioglossum oenotherae. Next base: position 1,114,302 of record CM052297.1, read on the forward strand.
AAATTCAGTCGAATGTCTGAGTTGAATACTTAGAGTTGTTGATCGGAAGAAAGTATTATCGTCACGTGGTATGTCATTAATGTGTCCAAATGCATTTCTTAATTAGATAGGAACTTATATAAACAGCAAAAAGGTTATTTAAATCAGTCCGCTTGTTAAATTAATCGTACGATAAAAATATAGACTACTCCGCGATAATATTTTAACGTTTTATTCCCTGTCGAGTATCCCACGCGTGATGGACCACCGTGTATACGATTTCCCGTCGTCTAAATCAAATAATTCATATCGAACGACCAGTGAATCGAATATGAAAATCGAGGAGACCGCAGTAGATTTGTAAATCAACTACTGGTTGATGGTGTAAATATTTTGAAACGGTAGATGTTAGTTGACTTACCGGGCTGGAGCAGTGTCGAAACGATTGATGAATCATTTGGCGTATTCAATAGTGTGTACCGAGTATGACTGTGAAACTTTCACCAATGAACTCACGAATGACTAGAAAATTAAGAAAACTACAAGACAAACGATAGCGACCGGTCGAAAGACCGCAAGGAACTGGCCAGTGGCCGCGACCCCACCATTGCGGTACACCGTCGCTGAGGACGCCAACGAATGTAAACATCGCCACAGCTGATCATTTTGACATACAGGGTGGTCTACTAGAAACAACCAACGAATTAACGTTCGACGGTCGGCAAAAGAGTATCGGCGCACTACGAAATACCACGTACAAACACTTATAAGGAATCCCCCTAACGCCGGATGGCGCCCCTAATACCGGACAGTAGTTTTAACATTTAGAACGTTACCGAGCTGTTGCATAGTGCAAGCTATACAGGGGAACAAATACAAACAACGATCGCGTTTCAACGCGGTTCTTTCGCGTGATCAATTGATTGTTGCGACTGACAAGAATCCGGTGCACCGTACAAATCATACACTATTAAATCTGTTGATTCATTTTTTATTCCGTTGTATTATTTTTTGCCATTTTTTAGATATTATATAATTTTATCTTTGAACTTTAATTCTCGTTCGAACCCAATATTCGTTTTTATGGTCAGGAGACATACATTGAGCATGGAGTGTATTGGTTTTTTAATAAGACGGTTTTTTATTCACTACCGCTACTACCGAATCTCAGTCAGTGATGAAATGGTACAATTTCAGTGATGAAAAAATACACCTAAGCAACATGAATAGTAAGCAAAAGGGTTAAAGGAAAAATTTACCTTTCCCCTTTCACGATGCTCTTCCCCACGCTTCCGCGGCGGCCCGGTCACGTGATGCATTTCGTCTCTGTCGTGCCCGTGTCACAACCTCACGTGACTAATCCCGTACTGGTAGAGGGAGGGTAACTTTTTCCCCTCATCTGACGACTCTGGAAACCGTACACTGTACACTATACACTGTACTGTATGTATGATATACATAAATAGCTCCATCTATGACGGTACGTATGCAATATTATATGCACGTATACATACGTATGCACAATTATATAAATTAATAAAAATTGAATGTAACATTATTAACCGAGTAACTGTTTTAATATCCAAATCTTTTGCTCTGTTTAGTTCGGATAATCTAGGTTCTTGATAATGATTCTTACCTTAAATTGTACATCATAATTAAAGAGGCAGCCAAAATCACACTCAACGTTGCTAGCCAGTGAATGAACTGGAAATTAATGTTATCTCGATCAATTTAATTATTCACAGCACGTCAAATGTTATTGGATCACAATAATAAAGTAACACAAAAATAAATACAAATAAGCACAAAAAAGGTACAACAACCATACTACTCCACGTTGGAATAGGATAAATAAAAAAAACTTTAAAAGTGACAGAATTGTAATGCAATGCACGATCACACCGACTTAAAATAAAAAACAAGTGAAGAACATCTGCTTCATAAATTCGTTTCTCGCGCTTGTATCGATATTACCGACCGTATATCGAATTTCGCATTTTGAATTTGAATGTACATAATTTTCAATTTGAATGTATATATTCAAAATCCGACGTATTTAAGCTCCAAAAAATTGATTTTGTAAAATCAAACATTGTATACATACCAACCTCATATGTATTTATTACGTAGCACGATAAGTAGCCGCCAGATACGTGCCCGTTAGAAATGCCCCACGCTCACACGAATTACTAAACACTCTCACACACGCGTTTAGCACGACTGTGTGGCGTGCCATATTCAATTTGCATATTTCTAATCGCGGGAAATATTACGAGACATATGTTTTATATAAAATAACACCCTTTAGAATATAAATATCTCAAACAATATGTACAAAAAATGATAATATTAGGACAAAATGAAGTATATCTAAAACAATAAATCAGGAAAATAAATGCAAAAACATATTTTACCTTACATTTCAATGTTTTCAACTGTAATTCACATCAAATGTATTTATGTAACATACAACATTTGTGAATAAACTTTTTCATATCCCTACAAACTACGAAAATGATTAAAGTGATCCAACTTAGTGGCCCAGCCTATGTGTGGTCTCAGCGGGAAAGCAAACACATAGTCTGCGGAAATAGTGCTCGTATTATTGGTCACCCGATAAGTAGTAGTTTCCAAAATAAAGGCCGCCTACAGAGCCCCAGAAGTGACTGCTTATTAAATGGTAAGCTATATAAATATTATTTTTTTTATTTATTGTCCTTGTGTTAGGCTTTACAACCAGTACAAGCTTAGTTAATGAACGAGTTACAAGTGTATATTAAAAATTATAAAGGAACAATTTTTCTTTGGCATAGTGTCAATTTGTACTATGTATATTCTTAATATTAATTTGTACTATATTCCTATTTTCTTATATTTATTTTGTTACTATTGTCTAATATCACATTCTCTCTTAGTTGAGTACATTAACTTATTGTTCTAAACACAGTATTCTAATTGTCATTGCATTTTCAGCAAAATAATGTAGTCTTCTTACACCATTTGTTCAACCCTTAAGTGTTCCTTCGAAGTGTACATTAAAAATGTAATGATTCAATTAAATAAAATTTAATATTCATCTCCATCAAAATGGTAAATACAAACGTAGTGAGTTTGTAACATTTCATCTAAACCCATAAATAGTTATATGTATAATTTTTACTTAAGGGTTAATCATCTATATTTCTGGTCATTTGCTGTCACATATTCGACATAACTCTTCTTCATCTATGCACTGAAACATTCCCTCTACTGCGAGAATTTTCTATCGCTTTCATTCTTTTAGACTTGCAAACTATATAAATAATTACGTATATTGTACATTTGAGCAATACAATTATAATCATTACTAATATATATATATATATGCAAAATAAATTTGAATATCGAAAAAAACACTTCACACAATTGATATAATTATTTAACGTGAGCTATACTAACAAAGTAATATCAAACAACAACTTTCCTGAATAATTGTATTTTATGTATATTAATCGTTACATTACTATTTTAAATTGTACAAATAAATGAAAAAAAAAGAATTCATAACATTTACATAAAGTGTATATACAAAAAATGATTTCTTACTTAATTTATAATATCATATTTTTAAAACAATGAACATCAAAAGTATTAACCCTTTGCACTCGGTTGTCCCCTCTGAGGCACCACTAAAAATTGATGTACCATTATTCAAAATATTGTTTACATTATTAAATATATCGGTATCTAATCAATTACTAAACATTTAGGCATTGTAGAGGTATTATACCAATTTCATATCCATACAATTTCAAAAATCATAGGGAATGGAAGTATTCTAGATCGGAAGAAATGTTTAATTTTACAGTTGAAATAGCTCCGAGTGCAAAGAGTTAAAACCGAGTTATATTATCCTAATGAACTCAATTTTGATGACAAAAAGGTCTTATTTCACAATAGTAATGTATCTCATATACATAGATTAAGATTAAATTATAATATACATATATTATGTACATAAACTATCTGATATGAAAATAGCGTATGTCTCAAATTCAAAATTGTTAATTATTCAGAATTACAAATAATAAATTCTTCCTAAACTGACGTTACTTGTTTTCTTTATTGTTGCATCATTAACTATGTATATATAGGGAATGTTTGTAAATGAAAAATTTTTGTTACAGAAATGTTAAATTTCTACTAACTCGAAGCTATTGTTTGTAAGAAGACATGTAGATTATTTTAATACATTTCTCAACTGAAACGTTTATTGAAAAACATTTGTGTAACCCTTTACAATCTATGGTAACTACCACAGCATAAAGCTAACGTGTTATGTAAACTTTTATGAATTTCGTCATGGTTTATCGCAAGTACTGAATTAATGTTAATTTCTCCAAAAAAAAATAAAATTAAACTAACATATAAACTTCACCATTTACCATGTTAACAAAAAATATAGAAAAATTATTCAATTTAACTATCTGACTAACTATTTGTCTAAAAACTATCAGGTACAGCAAATTCGAAAGATCATTACTCAAATAAACATAATTTTCTAATGTCAATTTGTATTTAATAATGTTGTTCCATAATAGTTCACATTTTCCTTAAGTGGTTCTATACCCATTGTCCATACCACTAACGAGTCTGTGTCGATGGTTACTTTAGAAGAATTATCATATGTGTTCGAAGAGCTTACCACACCTCCAAACTCCAAAGGCGTATTGTCTGGAAAATAAATAATGTTTTATACTTTACAACATCTTTGTTCTGTAATATTCACTAAGTGATTCTTAGAGTTTCTCATTCTAAAATCAAATCCGAAAGCAGAATTGCTCTATCATGTATTGTTTTTGAAAAACAATCGTTTTTATAAGAATATATGATTTTTATTTTAGAAAATAAGCTATTACATAGAAGCTAAACATGCAAGGAAGTTCAGGTTTAGAATGAGAAACTCTATGAGATTCGCCTAGTGAATATTGCAGAACCAGAGAAAATGTATTAATCTGTAGGACTGTCATTTACGCATGTTACTTTGAACACAGAAAATAAATATATGTTATCATTCTGGTATGTGTGATAATGAACAAATATAGACGCTTACTTAAATTCCATTTTAAACCAGTTGTACTTATATGGTTAACAGGTGAACCAATTGGTAAAAGTCCACACCAACTATTACTTTCCACCAATATATTAGGAATTGATATACTATGAAATCCTGGCCTCAGAATCCACGTTAATGAATTATTAGCAACTTGAATAACCTATGGAAAATAAAATTCAATAAATAAATGTGCAAAACAATATAGTTAGTATGTTATATTTAATTAATAGATTGATTTTCCTCAAATTTGTTAGTATATAATGTATTGTATATAACTATTGTACTATAAAAATATTGTTACCTGTATCTCACCAATAAGTTTGTCACTTTTATAAAGCGTATTAATATTTGCAAGAATATGATCGAATCTTCCTGACGAATCTACGAACACATATATCGTTTTCAACTGCAAGCAAAAATCTTTGTTACTATCTGACATTATTTAAGACTACAAAATTTTATAAGATATCCATTATTACGTTTATATTTCTTTGGTTGGCGTATTGTTTCAACTGAAATAACGCTTTTGTATAATCGGAATGATCCTGGTCGGGTGTCTTAATTATCATTGAACCCATGGATTTTAATTTCTCAACAATTTCAGGTGAACAACTATCCATATCACCGGTAATTAGATTCGGCATGTACTGAGAATGTTTCCCATCTAAAAGATCTATATTATGCGTTTCCAAGTAATGCAACCACCTATGAGTTCCACCATCAACGGTAACCTTAATCTGAGCTGAATAACATAGAAATAATTACTCAGAAAATTAAAGAAATATTAAAGTGATTACAAGACATAAACACACAGTTTAAGTAAACTATAATTTGTATTATGGTAACAAGACAATTGTTAAGGAAATACCTATTCCTTTTTTTTTGTAAATTTATACATATCATATACTTTATGAAAATATGTTATTCATAGCTTAGAGACTCGTATACATGAAATATTTTCCAAACGTTATATGTAAAGTTTAAAACTTACCATTCTCCCAAATTCGAAATAAGATATCATGGTTCCAATGAAGTGGACGATTCAATATAATTACAGCATATTCGTTCTTTAGACAACACTGAAATATCTTAAGAGGGTCCCACTGTGATTCACTTAAATTCGATTTATCTTGCATAATTAGACCTAATTTATATTTCCTAAAAACTGGAAAATATTTGTATGAAGTTGGGTTAGAGTATGTAAACTTCTCAGATTGATTGAAAACATTCAATCAATGTTTGCAAATGCTTGAATTATGAAAATTTTAAACAAGAATGTATGTAAGTAAAGACAACTAATGTAACATTCACTACATACTTCTGAGTAAACACTTAAATACGACTTACATAATAATTGCCAGATTCTATTCCCGACAAAGCTCAACTTTAAAATACTCGTTCTAAGATTAAACATAACTTATATATAATATGTATATCCACATATAATCCGTATCAGTGAAGATAATGAAAATTAAGTGGGGAGAAAAATAATTTTTTGCATATTTTGTTAATACTTGTACTCCAGATTATTGAAGGTCATTAAATAGAACCATTTACGATAACCCCTTATATGTGGAAAAACGGTTGTATATAAATATCCTTGAAGTTATACTCTCTCATTCATTGGAAAAATAGTTGACATTGATTTTTTATTTGAAAACAATTATATCGTAACGTTTTTATATAGCTCTGTTTTCACCCGAGCACATTTAATACAGACAGAGAGGACATTGGAGGACATTTCCTCTCTGGTATCTATTTATTTAAATAAAATCATTTCGTATATGCAATGTAATCATTTGTTTGCACCTGAAATATTTGAAAATTTGTTATCATATTTATATTATTTATCTTTTTATTATTTCTTATATCCGCAACGTCCAATGAAAATTAGTTGATAACTTTATTAAATTAAACCCAATCATTACATTTACGATTCATTTGAATGATTATAATTACTGTATTATAGACTCCACTCGTAAATAATAAATATACACTTCTATAGTACCATATTTTATAAGTATTACTTCCGTCATTTAAATATACGCGCGGTTTCTCCTCCAAATAACACAACACGTATATTATAATTATAATATAATCAAACTAACTCTTTGACACAATACAAACACTGGCAAACACCCATATCACCACATGCGACGAATACCTCTCGTATGTGATAGTAAATAGATAGTAAGTAAATAGATTCTAACCATTTCACGAGGATGTCGCTAGGTGGTGCATAATGGTACTGTACATTTGCTAATAGCTTTAGCTTTTCTTCGCAGATGGCGTTGCGAAGGTCTTAACACATTAATTATAATTGTATGATTGTAAACGCGACAATCGATAATTTATCATTGCACAGGAGGTATTCAACAGAGAAATTGACCCTATTGAATATTGAATAAAACATTGTAATTTAAAAACAAGACTATTGAAATTATCTATATAACAATAATGCTGTTATCAGTCTATATTTTACATTTTATACGTATGAGAATCCCAAACAATGAATGAAACATAGCTAAACTTACAATTAGCAGGAAAGTAACATAAATTAAAGCAAACAGAAAGTAAATTATTTTAGAAAATTTACTTACTTCAAATTATAGTCTGGTGGAATTTTTTTGTCTCGTTTATTTGGATATATAGACTTCTTATTCGCGATGACCTTGTGTTTAATCAAGTTTCACATGCTTGCGAAATGCAAATTCGAAGGACGTAAAAGAAATCTCCATTGATATAAATGTTCCATCATTCGCATTAATATTCAATGGTCGTAGACATGTTGCATTATTTACGCGATCACAAATCTTTTAAATAATTTTCATATTCGATTCGATTTACGACTTTTTAACCCATATGCGGTTACTAAATATCAGTTCGCTGATGTATGCAACTTTCTCCATCGAAAATGCGAGCGACGATACAAAATATGTTAGTCGAGAATTACACAATTAGAACATTTGAATTTTCGCACGCAAATATTGTTTACTCGTCGTGGTTCAAATTCCAGAGATTACATGATATTTTTTCGTAGATAAACGACACTATGTTCTGGTCGATACTCAACGAAAATGATCAAATGATGTAATTGTTCTTGCATACGCAGTGATCGTTGATGCACAATTTACGGCCCTTTGTAAAATACAGGAGCGGAAGAAATTTAGACAATTTGTGAATATTTCGTTCATGCGATGAACCTGCTATGATAAACTATCGAAAATAACTGTATGTATGAAGGAGTTGCGATAACACATACGTAATTAAATTTCATGGTCAAAAAGATAATATAGATAAATATTTTCTGATCGTACGACACCGTGAAGATCTCGAGAATAGCGGAAAGGAAAAGTAGGCTACGTTGCTAAGGCTGCCATGTTTTCGCCCCACCGTTTCATTCGAACGAATCTGCATTTCATAAGGAGTGCAGTGAGCATTGAAACGGCTAGTAACAGTGCTACATTCTCACGAATATTATCGTCAAAAGTTCGGCTGGCTCACGATCAGACGGCACACTCATTCGTTAGAACGTTCAGTGCTTCATCCGTAACAATGGCTAAAATAAAGGTGAGCGGTTAGCTAGTAATGCTATGTCACTGACACTTGTCAATCTATATATATCTGCACACATATATATTTCTACGTATATACATGCACGTATATAATACATTTTTATCGCCATAAATTTCGATTTCGAGCGAAAAATTAATTGTTTTGACTTTTTTCATAAGACAAAATGTTGTATTTTATGTATATTTTTTGTAATTTTTTTCCATGTTTCCATTATGACATATTTTAGGCTGGACCCGTCGTCGATATCCTCGGAGATGAAATGACTCGAATTATTTGGGATTCTATCAAAGAAAAGCTGATTTTACCACATTTAGATATTGAATTGCATACTTTCGACTTAGGCATAGAAAATCGAGACAAAACCGATGACAAAGTTACCATAGATTGCGCAGAAGCTATTAAGAATTATAATGTAGGCATCAAGTGTGCTACTATTACACCCGATGAAAACAGAGTGGTAGAATTCAAGTTGAAACAAATGTGGAAAAGTCCTAATGGTACTATTAGAAATATTTTGGGTGGCACGGTTTTCCGTGAGGCCATCATCTGCAAAAACATTCCTCGCTTGGTAACCGGTTGGAATCAACCAATTATTATTGGAAGACATGCCCACGCTGATCAGTATAAAGCAACTGATTTCATAGTACCTGGACCAGGCAAACTTGAAATCACATGGACTGGGGACGACGGAAAAAAAATTCAGCACACAGTACATTCTTTCAAGGGTCCTGGAATCGCGCAAGCTATGTATAATACAGATGAGAGCATTTATGCTTTTGCTCACAGCTCTTTCCAATATGCTCTTTCTAGAGACTATCCTTTGTATCTTTCTACGAAGAATACAATTCTTAAGAAGTACGATGGTAGGTTCAAAGACATCTTCCAGGAGATATATGACAAAGAGTACAAAGCCAAATTCGAGGCCAAAAAGATTTGGTATGAACATCGTTTAATCGATGATATGGTAGCGTATGCAATGAAGTCGGAGGGTGGTTTTGTATGGTCTTGCAAGAATTACGATGGAGATGTTCAGTCCGACTCCGTGGCACAGGGATACGGATCTCTGGGTATGATGACTTCGGTTCTAATTTGCCCAGATGGTCGTACAGTGGAAGCCGAAGCTGCCCATGGTACAGTTACCAGACATTATCGTCAGTACCAACAAGGCAAAGAGACCTCAACTAACCCGATTGCATCGATCTTCGCGTGGACGAAAGGTCTGCTTCATCGTGCGAAATTAGACAACAACGAACCTTTAAAGAAATTCGCAGAAACCTTAGAGTCAGTCTGCGTTAGTACCATCGAGTCAGGTTTCATGACCAAGGATCTCGCGATTTGTATTAAAGGCATGAACAATGTTACTAGATCCGATTATTTGGAAACATTCGAATTTATGGACAAGTTGGCCGACAACTTGACCAAGCAGCTCAAGTGACTAAACGGCGACTCTGTTCGTATACAATCAAAGTATTAAAGATATATAAAAGAAACAACACATATTGATGGTTGAGGTAAAAGAGTAAACAACGGGCATAATCTAGCAATATCTATAAACTAGATATGGAATATTAATATATGTATATGTATACGTATAAAAAATCAAGATTAATATATTAAAAATTAGCATTGGAAATTTATATTGGAAGAATATATACTTTTTTACATTGTGTACATTTGTATTTTTTGTTATTCTTTTGTTATCTGTAATTAAACAATTGTAAATGAAATCAAATATATAATTCTTTATATTTTTTATTACACACTACATATTTATATGGAATAATAACCTATCAGTTATTCCCCTCATGTTAACAAAGAAATACTTACAGCTATAATTATATTACGAGCCGCGCGATGAATCCAGGATTCTACAATTTTGATTTTTAAAAAACGAAAAATGATTAAAAGTTTTATTTCGTGAAACAAAAGTCTTTTATCTGGATATATTATCAAATTTCATAATTATTATTACGTAAAATTGTATTGTAATTTTATGCAAAAATTAAAAATGAGAATAGTACTTCGGGCTCGATAAAATAATGAACGAATTTAAATAAAAAATCTGTACAAAACAGATATCAAAAGACCGTAAATAGAGGCGTAGGCGTAGACATATGTATATCTTATCGAGTTATTTTATCTTATCATCATAGAGCATGAGATCATACTATTTTTATGTTTCCATTTTATAAGTATATATAAATTATTCTTGGCACACAAGATTTTCTCAATAAATATTTTTATAATAACAGTCAAATAATATTGCTCATCCATCGCTCTATTTATTATAGTTACACCTTCTTAGGTTAATTGTTTGGTGTGAAACGAATAAATAATATTTCGACTCTCAAGCAATTTAATTTCATTATATAGTAACGAATTATTGTTGCTGTAAGAAACTGAGAAAAATGTATACCTTGGACATCTATTCTCTTTTTCTTTCAACGATTTCCATGCAGATATGTAAATATATGCATACCGTGACTTTACATGTTTGCACATGTTTGAATGTATGAGGAATAACGGTGTGAGTGTACAGTGTACATTTACATTCGGCCGCGCGGCGGGAACACCTGACAGTTTGAAACGACGCGCCGTTACTGCTCGAGCTCCCTGCAGGTGATATCCGCGCCATTGCGCGCATAGGGGCCCGGCTAAAATCGAGCCGGTGTGCTATCTTTATAAAGATGACTATCACAGATTTAATTTAGCAATGAGATTGTTCCTATGAATTTAGGCGAGAAGGCTGCGGAAGAAAAAGAAGAAGATGAACCAGTGATCGAAGAACTAGATGACGAAGAGAACGAAGAATTGGCTGACGACTGTATTAGGTTTGGCTAGATAACTATAGTTGTTGTTAATCTGGGCTAAAATTCCAAAAACGTTCATATGCTCAGAATTGGATAAAATTTTGGGAATATAGGTTCCTTTTTGACTAAAATGACTAAAATGTTAGCCGTTTCTTCTCAGAAACACTGTGGGGTGTGTGTGTGGTGTCCCCATAATATATACTCATTCTTCATCATCAATTAGTTTTTTTTTTGCTAGTTCTAATCCATGCTAAAGTGGGTTCTGTTTTCTGCTAAAGATAGGAGCTGTTCCAGGCTAAACATGATGCGCAATTCGCCGACAAAAGTGGCACGGCCAAAACCCGGGCATGAGCACTCTCATACTCTCATATACTCTCTACTGCTCTCTGCTGCTCTCTGCTGGCAGTATCAGTATCATGGTATTCATGGTATCAGTATCTCGACGTCTCGACGAGATAATCTCGTCGGTGACGAAAATGATAATGGAGCTCTAAGGCCCAAACATGATAAAATCCGCACGAAAATTATTAGGACAAATCGTATATGTCATTTGTGGTTTCAGATTCATGAATGTCAGTTTTTGAAATGTCTTCTAAAATTTGTATTTGGAAGAAAGTACCTGGTATTGCTAGTCGTTTTAATGATATAATTTATTTACATCCAAAAGCACTACCATGTCAAAACATTCTTGTATATTTTGGCGGTGATGTGCAGGTCTGAATCAGATTATTTTACAATTGTTTATTTTTATTAATAAAATAATGTTGTTTTGTTGCTAAGGTATATATTAGTGCAATTTTTTAGTATAATATTAACAATTTCTATACAGGATATTGAGGAATGTATGGAGCGGCATGCTGATAGTAAAAAATACGCAGATTGGAGTCTAGAAAATACCGCTCGAATACTATCAACAAATTTTCCAAATAAACATGTACTCGTCATTCGGCCATCTAGGTAAAATTTGTAATAATGAATATGTGACATTACTTATTGTCATGTTAAACTTTGTTCTAGAATACATGATACAGGAAATGCCAGCTTCAGCTGTTTTGATAATTTCGTACCGTCGAACGAATACGGTGTTCCATCATTTTCTCCAGCTTTCAACGCTTTAAAACATTTGCAAAGCTTAATGACATCTTCCTTACAAAATTTAAAAATACATAATAAGGATGAGGTATACTTAAATGTGAAATCCAGCAAAACTATAAGTCATAATATAAACTTAATTCAAATATGTTTCTATTGCTAGAACCTTACTGATCTTATTAACGACAAGACAAAATTAACATTAATGGGCTTCAGTAAAGGCAGTGTTGTGTTGAATCAATTCCTTCACGAATTTCATGACCATCTAAATAATTCAAATCCTGACCAAGAAATTACGAACTTTATAAAGCTAATCGAGAGCATGTGGTGGTTGGATAGTGGACATGGAGGTTCTAGAGATACATGGATCACAGACAAACCCATATTAGAATCTTTTGCAAAATTAAGTAATATATTTAACAAAACTATGAAAAAGACTTTCTACACTTATTCAAATTATGTTTAATAATTACAATATTCTTACAGAAATAGATGTTCATGTACATGTCACACCGTATCAAGTTTGCGATCTCCATCGTCCATGGATTCGCGAAGAAGAAAATCAGTTTTGTAGTATTTTACAAAGTATGGAAGTTCCTGTAAAGCGGATGTTACACTTTTCATGTAAACCAAGAAGCTTGACTCTACATTTTAATGTTCTTAAAGCTATTGGAAAATGTATGCAGTGACATCTTATTATTTAACTTGTATAGATACACTTTAGTATATAATAATTAATTCTTCTAGGATGGGCTAGTTGTTCATGGCTATACTATCGTTGTACAGGAGAACAAGCTGCGAGTACAAAGGATGTTACATATTAAGGAAACTGAGTTTTTTTCTGTTATATTGTGCAATTTACCATGTGTGACAATTATTTAAATCCTAATGGAAAGAATTAATTATAAGTTATATCTAATAATGTACAATTATTGTTAATACCATCAAGGATAATACTCATATAAATTATGTACAGTAACAAGTCTATAGATAGTCATTGTATGACGTAGTAGTTGTAGTCAGTGTTTTATATATTACCATGTCATGCATTATTTATCCAGATTGCTTCTCCATATCTATGTTCATTTCAAATTCACTAAGTAACGATACATTATTGCATAAAATTTTAGTACTTAGAACAGTGTTTATACAATAAAAAATGTTACATACATCAGCAGCATAGTTAATACAGGAGACTGATATACCTATGCCAAATAAATATATTAACGTCCATGGTGTACTAACATCTATTTTGACATTTGGACTTATAACTTATGTTCCTAGAGCCTGAAAAACAAATGATACACAATTAGTAGAAATCATAATAAACAAAATTTGTATTCCTTTTTGAACTATCGTCACCGACTAGGTATAAGGATAGAACTATCATACAATGTATTTTTGCGGACTGCTTTTCGAGGGCCACGTAATCCCATTACCATTCTCATTTCACACGATTTAGACGAGTTTATGTTAGAATCTTCGTGTCACAAATAAATATTTAAGTCTATTACTGTTCTGAATCATTGTTTTGCATGCTGGATCGCTTACGAATGGAGAACGGGGTTACGTGATGCCACAAAAGTGGGCTGCAAAAATACATTGGACGATAGGTCTTATCCTTGTACCTCGTTGACGCTATCGTTATACTAACTATCATTATGTAAATCTGATAATTTCACTTCTGCCCATTCATCGGACCCATCGCAGCAGTCACAAACTCCATCGTTAACTTTATAAGATGATATCTTCACTGAAATTCAATCAACATTGATTGTTAACATTGGAAGAAACTTGACTGTATAATAAAGAGAATAAAAAATTTAATATATTTACTTTCAGAAGACAGCATCCTGCAATAAAAAACACCATTGTTGCATGCATTGGTACCGGGTTCATCACTACCATCTTCTGGGCAATCACAGTAATTGTCATTAATTTTTTCAAAATCTATCTCTGTTTTCGAGACAAAACAGACAAATTTTCCTTGTAAATTTGGTACGTATTTTGAAATGTCCATGTCACGTGTTCCATGTAACGATACAATTCGACCATTCTTGTCTTGAATAAGTTTAGCATTCATCGATGATTCATTTCCTTTTGAGATGATCTTATTGGTAATAATATACTTAGATGTTCTCACCGAATCACCAATTAACTTTCCTCTGACCGCTTGGTTAAGTTGTTTAAAATAACGTAACTGATGAATAAAAAAAATAACAGCAACTATAAATACACAGATTAATGTGTACTTGAACTGTTTCCGTAGAAACCGGCGTTTCCAAGACACTTCAGTTTTCATAATTTGCCGGTTTTCTGACTGCGTATATGTTACTATTATCTAGCAGTTCGAAACAACTTTGTTTGTCATGTACAATCTTCTTTCGGTACACGTTGCAAGTTACTTTTTTGTATTCCAACCATTTGTTATCGATTTCTCGGAATGACCTAATCCGGCAAAATATATATTTCTTTTTCTCGCTAAAGATCGTATTGCGTTTTGTTTACAAGAACTATGTTGAACTATGTATAATTTCTGCTGTCTGGACAAAGTCTCTGATATAAACTGGTACACAAAATGAAGTTGTCTGCAATTCAATGATATCGCGATCATATCGAGATAATTTGAATTTAACAACAAAAGACTATAAAACTGTAATAAAAGATTGTAGTTTTATTAGAGCGTTGGAATGTTCACAGATATAGAGTGAACAAGTGAAATGGAATCTTTTGAAAATATACATGGATTTTAGGAAGAGTAGAACCTGGTAGAACAATACGAATATATATATATATAAATAACTGTGGCATATCATTATTTCTGATATATTGGTTAAAATATGTATGGTGTTATGATATGTTTAGCAAGTATCAAAATTAATCTACCCTACCTCCACCCCGGCCTGGTCCCGGTCATGCGACGCGTTTCGTCTCTGTCGTGCATGTATCAAAATGTTATGTGACGTGACTAATATGGTATTGGCTAAGAGAGGGTAACTTTTTCTCCTCAATCACCCTCAATTCGTGCTGTCTCCCCTGCTCTCTCCTCACCTGGCGACTCTACCTTGCCTTGGGAACGGTTTTGACAGCACGATTTCAACGACAGGATAAGGAAAGCCGTAAATTAAACTTTAAGAATGATATTCTGATATTTTCAATACCCAAAATCTCAAAGTGTCAGGCAATCACATGATCAATAAAAATTGATATATATATTCGTAATCGGACATGTTATTAAACAAAACATCGTATTTAATGGTACCAAATAATTGATAAAAATTAATTAAAATATATTTTTAAAAATGCGTGCATGTGAAAACATGTATTTAACATTCATATTTATGAAATGTTTGAGACTATTAAAAATTAAAAATAAGTAAATGATAATCGCTTTTGAACGTTGACACTGATAATAATAACAGGTATATAATACATGAACAGTTCGAAGCATACAAACTTAGTTTAATTATTCCATTTAAAATAAAGTTATGTAATTAAATCATGTTTTGGTAATTTGGTAAATGCGAAATACAATTGAATGTGAATGTTTTTTTACAATTTTAATGACAAAATGTTAAAATACTTGCAAAGTTTCATGAGGACTATTGTTATAATGTAAGAAAAGAAGTACATATGCATAAATCGTATGGGATATTATAGTAGCTCGTAAGAGTATAAACAGTTTTGTTCCAATACATCCAATGCGTATATGCATAAATAATATTATTAATATTAAATTCTCAAGCTTATCATTTCTGTTCAATGAATAAAGCAAGTTTTACATCGGTCGTCCCATACCACGACCCATTTGAGGTTGCGAATCCTGACTGCTCTTAGGACTCTTGATAGTTTCGTCAACAGATAGAATAAGACAAGCTGCTTCGGTCGCGGCAGTAAGTGCATTAATTTTTACGACAGCAGGTTCCCATACGTAAGCCGCCATATTATCTCCAATATCTTCATTGTTAATATCAACACCATAGTTATATATGCCTTTGTGTTGTTTCTGTCTTAGTTTGTTCAGAATGTTTGTTGCGTCGAAACCAGCATTATCACACAGTTGCCTAAAATTGGTGTCATTATGTTTCATATAGTTCAAATAGTAATTAATAAACAGGGGATTTTAGCGTAATTTAAAATAGCAAAACATTTAAAGAATTTAAAAATATTGTTATGTTATTTTCGACCTATCGAACATATTAAGACAGAAAATAAATTTCTATTTCACTCCAGTTTGTTCCAATCCAGGAAGAAAATGGTTATTTTACATAAATATCCGCTGTCTAGTAATTAAACAAGATTGCCATACCTTGGTATAACTTCTAAAGCACGAGCTATCGCCGCAATTAACAGTTGCTCTTTGCCTGCCACGACACGAGAGTAGTCCCTCAAGGTTTTCGATAATTTCATTTCAATGGCTCCTCCACCTGCTACGCAGGCATTAGTTTTAACCATACGCCTTACAACCATTATCGCGTCATGTAAAGATCTTTCAGTTTCTTCCAAAAACTGCTCAGCTCCTCCACGCAATATAAATGTACATGTCTTTGCACGCACTCCTTCGTAGAATAGATTGAATCTGGAAAAAAGTACTTTCGAATAATACGAGTTAACAAGTTAAATATACGAATATATAAATTCTATATATTCAAGTACCTCTCTCCGCCGATTTGTTTTTCCTCGAACATTTCGCACTTGCCCAAATCTGAGTCTTTAATGTCATGTACTGTTGTTAAGATACAACCACCGCAAGCTTTCATAGTTCGTTTCAGGTCCTCTTCAGGAACTCTGCCTGCGCAGAACATATCTCTATCTGCGAAATATTGCGTAGCAACATCGCCAATAGGTAATTTGGATAATACAACTTGAGCACCGCTCTTATGTATCTTATCTAATTTGTTATATAGAATTTGCCATTCAGCATCAACTATCTTTTGATATTCAACAACATTATCTACTCGTATTTCTGCATTGTCTCTTTCTGCTTTCAATTCTAATTCTATATTCAGTAAAGCAATTTGACAGTCCTTATATTTTTTAGGCTGCATTTCAAATCCAGCATATGAGAATGTTTTCTTAAAAGCAACGCCTTTAACCAACTCTGAATCCTCTAAAGCTCCACCAGACACCTATATATCAAATATATCATCAGAATAAAGTAAAAATTTAAACGAATTTTACTAATTTCTCATTAGCTTAAAATTTGTTTGTAATCACCTTTTTAATACCAATCATATTGAGGGGTAACATATCATCGAGCATCATAACAGCTTTCACAACTAAACGACTGAAGAATTCTTTTTGCTGATGAATTAACTTAGAGCTCATAGATGTAGCTGCGCATTCTTCCAAAAGTTCTGTTAGTTTTGTTTTTTGAGTTTTATCAATCTTCACGCTAACTGCATTGATTATATCTATAGCTACTTGAAGCGCAAGACGAAGAGATTTGATCATGATACGGGCATGTACACCTTCCTCGATGAAAGGCTTCATTTGCATTAAAAATTCTCCAGCTAATAAGACTGTGCTTGTAGTGCCGTCACCAACCTACACATAAAAACAGAAATTTATACCTGCAATCATAATATTTGAGTAAAATGTTCGAACAACATTGAGGTAACTTCATATCTTCTATGTGTTACCAGTCTACAAGTTCATTGATATACTCTGTTAATGTTCTGGCAGTATTTTACTTGTATACTACCATTTGTATTCATTACAGAGTTAGTATAACATTTTCAATTGTGTGGAATGTGTAATTTACAAATGGGCACAATAAAATATCTATTGAAAGATTGCTATATGATAAAGGATAAAATAGTAGAAGGTAGGACAAAAAGGTAGTAATAAATTGGTTGAGATTCATAGGAAATAAGCATAGAAACATTGGGATCAAACAACTAAAAATAAACATAGGATATTGTACAGTTGGATATTGTAAGTTAGTGTGAATATATGAGCGCCATGAGTGATCTATAACATTTTCAATTAATTAATATTTACTTCTGCATCTTGCGACTTAGCAATGTCCACAAGGGTCTTAGCTGCTGGATGGACAACATCTAAGAGCTTCAAAATAGTTGCACCATCGTTTGAAATAGTGGCTTTTCCATTTTGATCCACAATAAGTTTGTCCATCCCTCGAGGACCAAGGGTGGTCCTCACTGCATCTACTACCACTTGACACGCATTTATGTTCGATATCAATTGCTGCTTTCCTTGTGATGCATCTGTTCCTTCCTTCAATAATATTATTTGGGGTTGCTGTAAAAGATATTACATAAATTTTATTACCTGGTATTAGTAATAATAATAATAATAAAGATACTATACTCTCATATATCTTCCCATTTTTATTGTATTACATTCGATTACATGAAATATTAGGGTTTTCTTGAAAAATTGTCACATTCAAAGAAACAAATGAATTGTGAATTAAACTATTCATTTGTCTCTTTCACTACTTGAAATACTATCAAATCAGTTTAATGAAATCTACGCCAAAGATTATTATTGAGATTCGTTCTATATGTACACCGTGGGTGTAAGCAGAAATTAATCACCATATAAGGTTAGAACTGCTCAACTTATAATTCCACAAACGCTTTCATATTTACGTATTCATTTTCGCTTCGCGTATATTAATATATTTGAGTAGCTTTATTTATCATAAAAAAATCTATTAATCGCATGTACAGGAAACATTTTCTATATTCTGTCATTGTAGACAGAAAGCGGCTTATAGTAAAATCGGAAATGTGAAGGTGTGCTAAGATTAGTAAACTAAAAAGACACCTATAATTCCGCTCTAATGAGATTTTTATTTGTTACTTACCATTTTTGTAATTTTGTTTGTAATTTCACGGCTTTGTTAATTTCATTCACTGTGCACGAGCACAATTATTACTCTAACCTGTAAATGGTATTCGAGATGATTCCACTAGGACCAGCTAAGGATATAGAAGACCTACTCCTTGATACAAAGTAAAGCATCAAATATCATTCGTGCTCAACGGAAATGAGTGTGCCGGTGGAAATAAATAACCAATCAAAAATGTGATCAAACATTTTTCATTTTGTGTCAAGGTTCAAAATTTACAGCATTTTGTCATAGTAATAAATATGATAAAAAGCATCTTAACTTAATTTGAGAAATAATTCGAAAATAGCAAAGGTGTTAATTATAATTTATGATTTGCTTTCATCTGAATACAGTATTTTTACTTTGACTCACAATACTGTATTTTCGTGTAATACCACTTCAATCTCTTTTTGTATGGTTTTGTGTGTAAAGCGACTTCTGTTAATAATTTTTCCTATTCTCGAATAAGATTTTTCCTGTTCATACTGTAAATTGAATACAATCTTTCTTTCAGCAACTTTTTTCTGAAAAATAGTCTTACTAACTGTAAACAATTATGCACCGTTTGAATGAGAGACTTTCCCGCGACATAACAGGTGTACCAACGTTGAAGATATTTATGTAGAATATAGTGGAATATAGATAGGCAAATATAGGAAGAAATTCTTCAAGTGTGCCAATACTTTTTCTCCGCTGAAAGCAGACCTCTATATGTATTTTATTATTTTCCTCTCACGGTGCATGATTTTACCAAAAAGTTGAATAGAGAATTACATTTCTTTGTAAATGCTTACAGTTTATTTATCTATTACAGTCGAACCTCGATAACTCGAATCTCGAGGGAAGAATCCCTGCTGATAATTATAGGGTTTTCTTTTTATCTTCGTCCACTCAATTCTCTCGTGCATGTAATACTCTATTTCGACCAATAAGAAATAATGTCTACTATTTTACAGCGTCACACTATATTTCCTGAATCACGCGACGCAAACGAGGGAATCCTGTATACTGTATATGTACGATACATATATAAAATTATTAAACAAATTGACGCGTCCAATAATAATATGTTATCATTTAGGAAAAAATTTGTTCACTAGAATATGTAGTATTTTTTATTTATAAATAATATCGTTTACAGGTAGTCATTGTCTTATCTTAAGATTTTCAATTTAAGTATTACTAATAGTTATAGAAACGTTTCTTATCGTTCAATGTTATTAATTTTAATTTTGCGTTATTTAAACTGTTTTATCCTCTCAACAGTATGTTGCGGTGGATAAGGATAGATGGCGCTGGTTGAATAAAAAAGCAGTACATAATTTTTCAATTGCTAAGACCATGGCTAAGATACGCGAGATGCGAAGTCAAAGAGGATTGTAGATTGAAGTTAGTGTTTGTTAATATCGCGATGGGATAATATTATAATTCGTGACCTAATTACGTGAATAGAAAATAGAATTCAACATTCACCGCATATTTATTTTTAAACGTAACTGTATTCTCCACATGCTCGAACTGTACACATATATATTTATACATACATCAAATGCCACGGAACCATCTATTTCTTCGAGAATAGCTGAACCACCGAATTCGCTTTAGTCGAGTTGCTGCGTTTGAAGGATGTACTCATTCTTCTGAAATATAATTCCAAAAAGTGTATATTGTGTGTTGTTCAATATTATTATTTTTAAGTGTCACTCTACAAAATTGTGCTTTTGCCTACACTTTTGAACACAAGGTAAAAATAAAGAATCACTTTTAATGATCATTTTACACAATTCCTGAATGACAGTTGCACTTCTTAATTTCGGTGTGAGACGGTTAGAATAATATGACTTTTACTAGAACATAGATTTCGAGAATTCTTATCATTTATATTTACAAAAACATTAGGGATATTATTGTGGAGCTTTTGCTATTTGTAGCGTTGTAGTACATGACTCGAACGATAATAATGATTGATGCTGTATGTATACAATCCTACGCCCTACATCCGATTTAGGAGCAAGGTGCTAACCTTATACTACATCCTTGCACATGCGTAAAAATCACTTCCACCTGATGTCGATGAACCAATAACAAATCGATATGTTCGAAATTTTCACGCGAAAGCTTTGATTATTACTCTCAATAGTTAATAGTGAAATCTCAGCCCTGATGCATGTCAAATAGTAAGTAAACGGTCACGTGTGTTCGACTTGTGCGAACAGTGCAGCTGTGGATTTTAAATTATAAAAAAGACATCGCAATTCTATACTAATGCTCGTGTGTCTGTAGTCCCGCCAGTTTCTCAAACATGAATTTCTTCCAATAATAATATAGCGCCGGTTTCGTTCTCATTTATTACTTTTTGATATCATTTAACTCGTAAGTGGTCCCGCTTTTATTTCAGAGTAAATAAACGGTATATTGTGACAATGCAAATTTTATTTTAACAAAACAGTTTTTGCTTTCTGAAATCATATTTGACGAAATGAAATGCCTTTCAGTTTTGAATACGTAGAAGGCATGTGTTAAAGATGATCTAGTATTTTATTATCTTATCGTTATATGTAAAGCGAGTTATTAAACGATTTCAATTAAATAAAAGAATTTAATTGTTTCACTTTTCATTATCGATGCCAACCTGAAATATTCAAGCGAGCTTATTCCGCCAAGTGTCAGTACTTATGTCGAGAACATGTCAATTTTCAGCTTCCTCATTAGGAGACGCATTATAATGATGCTTACCACTGCAGTGATACTGTCTTGAAATAGGGCGACAGAGAGAATCTCGCATATAATAAAAGTACATACATCTTTTTGATTTTTAGTATACACTGCAAATGGTTAAAATATTACGAACACGAATAAAATTTGTTACAAAATTTTGTTTTTTAATGTACATTGGAAACGTTAAAAACGTTACAAATAGAAATGAAATTTGTTATAAAATTTTGTTTTTTAATGTACATTGGAAATGTTAAAAATATTAAGAATAGAAGTGAAATTTGTTATAAAATTTTGTTTTTTAGTTTACATTAAAATTTTTAAATAAAATGTGTTACAAAATTCTGTTTTCTAGTATGCATTGCAACTTGTTAAAATAATACAAACATAAATAAAATTTGTTACAAAATTCTGTTTTCTAGTATGCATTGCAACTTGTTAAAATAATACAAACATAGATAAAATTTGTTACAAAATTTTGTTTTTTAGTATACATTGAAATTTGTTAAAATAATACAAACATAGATAAAATTTGTTACAAAATTTTGTTTTTAATATATATTGGAAATGTTAAAAATTTGTTACAAAATTTTGTTTTTAACATACATTGAAAACTGTTGAAAATATTACAAATCGAAATAAAATTTGTTACAAAATTTTGTTGTTTAGTATACATTGAAAATTTTTAAAATAATGCAAATATGAGTAAAATTCCTTAAAAAATTTTGTTTTCTAATGTGCATTGAAGACTGTTAAAAATATCGCAAACACAATAAGATTTGTTATTAACAATGGAAATATTTCTACGGGAAAAATGTTATTCGCATAGACGACGATCAGTTAGGAACAACTATTTATAACGCTGTCAAGTAGTGCAACGTAAATTTATGTAGTCACTGAGTTGCACATAATGCCCAACGCTATTAGTCTTATTGGGAAACGTTCAAGTATGAAAATTGCTTTAAAGTTCAACGGAAGAGGGAAGCATAAAATAGAAAATGTAGCGATCGATAAAATAGAAATATCAAAGTGAAACCTTTATACATTATTGTTCATACCTACAACAAATTTTCTATTAAATTTCTTACGAATAATTTTGGCTATTTGGTTGGGCTAAAATTAGGCTAAAAGTGGTTAAAAACTCTAATTACTAAAAAAAACACATACAGACCACAGCTAGGTAACTGTTTCAGTATCCAAACTGAATGATTGCTGTGCAAAGTAAAAATTGTTTGCTGAAATAATTTTAAAAATTCAACTTCAATTTTTCATTGTATCAACTCATCAATAATAATTATGAATAATAAAAACCAAGCAACACGCACGTATGCTTTTTTTGCAGGACGAGAAGAAAGGAGTACTTAAAAAGTGTTCTTACAACGAACATTTGCAAAGAGAAGTCCCGATAAACCATTTCACAAACATGAAGACAATTTGGGTAATCGGCGGACCAGGATGCGGCAAAGGGACTCAATGCGAACGTATCATCAAAAAATATGGATTCTACCACATAAGCAGCGGTGATCTATTGAGAGAAGAAGTTGCTAGTGGTAGTCCTAGAGGAGCTTCGCTTCAAGATTTAATGTCTAAAGGTCTATTTGTCCCCACGGTAAACAATATTTTACAGAAATACGTTCGTATTTTACTGAAGCAACATTCCCACAAAATTGAAAAACATTACCCGTTAATTATGTAACCTTACCGACTAAAGGTCTATTTGTCCCCACGGTGAACGATATTTTACAGAAATACATTCGTATTTTACTGAAGCAACATTCCCATAAAATTGGAAAACATTATTCGTGAAGTACATAACTTTACCGATTTCAGTGACTTTCATCTATGTTATGAAGGTCAACATACTAAGTAACTGCTCTTATATATAAATAAATAGTAGTCGGTCAGCTTTAGTTCGACAGATGTAAACAAACTTATTTATAGTACCGCGAGCTACAGGGTGTCCTATTTGAAGCGAATCACTCGAATATTTCTACAATTATATCAATGATACCAAACAATGTTTCGAACAAAAGTTATATGATTTTATATCGAAAAGCCATTAGTTTAGGAGAGTGAAAAAAATGGAAATGACCTTCGAATGTCCTCTACTTTTTCACCTACACAAAACCATGAACATTATGTTTCTCTCGAAACCGTATAACATCTGTTTAAAACTTATACTTTGGGAAAGATTCGATGTTCCTCTGTTTTGAAATATTCACTGAAAAATATTAAAATAGAGTAGTGTTACGTAACCTAAGATTCTCGTGTTGTACGAACGAATACCGCTTTTCTTAGTGTGAAGATCATATGGTTTCCGGCAGGAAATTGTGCTTGACCTGATAAGGGAACGGATGGAGAAAGCTAAAGCGGAAGGGGCTACGAAAACTGGTTTCCTTATCGACGGGTATCCTCGTGAGTTGGATCAAGGACTTCTCTTTGAGAAGAATGTAAGCGTTATTGCTATGATCAAGTCATTTTCTTAACCCGTTCACTACAAGGTTGTCGAGGTAAATCCGGAAAAGTTATTCTATGAAGAAAGACAGTTCAAATTCCAGGAAAATACGAATACATACATTCTTTCGCTAGTTTGTACAAAGTCTCCCATTGTACTGTTGTGTATTTGTCACAATGTCACGTCAGTAAAGCTAGAATGTGCGCCGAACGGCGCTCATGTACTCTCCTCCTACCCCTTCCACGTTTTCCATTCCAGCACCGTTCGCAGGCGCACACGTGCAACGTTCTCCCATTCGCCCCACTCATTCCCCGTCATCAGAGAAGAGGGGGTACACCATTTCACCGTGACTCCCCTCATCTGGCAACACTGTGTCGCGTGACTGATCTGGTACTGGCAGAGAGAGGGTAACTGTGTTCCCCTGATCTGGCGTCACTGGACTCCATGTATATTTCGGTTTTACTATAGGTGCATGTAGTAGTGTTATCCGCGATGCAGTTTCTGTGGTGAGATGACAAGAAGGTCCCCGGGGCAAGACTCGTGTCCGCACTCTACCTTCCCCTTCTACGTCGCTATTTCCCACGCTTCCCCCGCGGCCCGGTCACGTGACACGTTTCGTCTCTGTCGTGCGTGTGCTCGGTACAGAGTTGTGCTAATTCCATTACATTGTATTTCAATTACACAATTGAATTACATTGTATTTCAATGATATAGTAATTCTCTCTCAACTACATCGTAACTGAATTACATAATTCAAACCTTTCAATTAATTCAATTATTAAGTATTTTAACCAGATGTGTAATTGAAATACAATCTAATTAAAATACAGCTCCCCAAATTATAGCCCAGAACTTTGAAGAAGTGCGATATAGTTTTATGTTTTTCTTTTATACACTTTCAGACACTTGTTTGCTGCCTGTGCGGCGTAGTTTCTATTCCTCGTCCTCGTTCATAATACGTAACGCTATTTTATAATTGTATTCCAATTGCAATTACGAATTACATTGTAATTTAATTACAAAGCATTGTATTTTATAATTGTACTCCACTTGTAATTATGAATTACATTGTAATTTAATTACAAAGTATCGTATTTTATAATTGTACTCCAATTGCAATTACGAATTACATTGTAATTTAATTGAATGAAGATCTGATTTATAAATTACAATATGACCGAAGTACAATGTAATTCAATTACTTTGTAATTATAATTCCTGGAGTAATTCAATTGTAATTCTGCACAAGTCTGGCTCGGTACTGGCGGAGAGAGGGTAACTTTTCTCCTCAATCCGTGCTCCCTCTCCTCATTTGTCGACACTGCTCCCAGGGACCTTCTTGTCATCTTACCACAATATTTCTACTATTTGTCAGAATTTCTGAATTTCTTGGCTAAGTCATAAACTCGCGTCTTCTCGTAGCCAAAGCGCAGGGCGTTTCGAGTATTGGCGCTCTTCGGTCGTATTCTCGGTTCCTGGCTATTTTCCCACTTGTTAACTAATTGGTGGTTTATGTGTATAATGAGTTATGTTACCAACAGTTGCGTTGTTTATATTTGCTTTACCTACATCTTATTCGCGGGACTGTCCGAAAATTCCGGATTTACCTCGACGGTTTTGTATATACATGTGTTCAATAACACAGGAAATTAAATGAAATGAAAAATTGTATTTTAGGTCTGCCCGGTGGATTCAATAATTTTCTTCGACGTTTCGAACGAAACTATGAAAACTAGATTGTTGGGTCGCGCAGCTGTCTCGCAGAGGGCCGATGACAACGAGGAAACGATCAAGAAAAGAATCGAAATATTTAATGTGAAAAAACGGGGAAATCGTTGAACACTATAAGGATAAAGTTGTCAGGGTAAGTAAACGCATGGTAGTTCATTAACGATAAGATGAGAGTATTAAGTTAACTTTGAAACGTATTGTTTAGATCGTTGCCGAGGGTACCATCGACGATATATTCAATCAAGTTGCGAAAGCACTTGATCCATTGGTAGCTTAAATCTGAAAAAAAGTCTTTATGTAATCTGTTTTAGACATTTAAAGCTCACAGTGATTTCTAGTGATTTCTATTCTGAAATTCCGAGTAGCTTCACTTTTATTAGTCTCACTAAATCGAGAAGTAAGTTTTCAGGAAACTAAATCTGCCACAAGTTTTCAGGAAAATTCTATATGGACTTATTGAACGACTTAATTCGGCGCAAATTAAAAAGCAATCTAAAGTACCTGCTCTTAATAATAGGATAAAAATGACTTCAATATAAAATTGTTCAACATGTTGTACAATGTACCTGTTACTGTTATGTTATTCTACATTGTTCATAAAAGTGACTGTTCTGTGAATATTGATTAAAATCTATATTCTACGAGATTTTGAGAACTGATTTCTCTAAAATATACATACACATTTTTTGTTATACTTTAATCCGTTTTATAATTCTCTGACGGGTAAATAATAATAAGTGGTATGCTGATAACAACGAGGATATGCAGGTTAGTGTTAGATGTAAGTGAAGAGGATACATTTACAGAACTAGAATTCTCGTTCTAATTAATTGTTTTCAAGATCTATAATTTATAATTGAATTGATTTATAAATTTACAATTTAATTCATTGTTCTGCACAATAGCGAATTTGTCCGAAATCCTGGAAAAATTAATATAAGAACTAACATATTAATTTTGTTTGCTGAAGAGTGAATTCTCATTAATTTATTTGTTAATATTATATCAGAAATTTGACTGATGAAAACATTGTAGTATTCAAATTTTTCTCAGTAAATTAGGGAAGCATTTCATTAGGGAAACGGAGAATATACAGAGTGATCCGTAATTATGGTGATACGATTGAAGAGGGGGGCGATAAGAATAGAAATCGTCCCAATAGGTACCAGCTGCATAAATTGGAATTTAATTTGTTTTGTGTGCGCATCACGTTGACATACAAGTTAATTACCGGCACACAATACGTTGCTGCAGTTAAAATGAAGCTTTGGAGATGTGCGTGCAGTATAACTAGGTCTATCCGACCACACTCATTCAGTCAAACGAGCTTGCTTCTAGATCTCAGAAATGAGTCAACTATTTATATTTGTTACATTGTCAACGGCATATTTAATAACGAATATAGCTTTCTGTGATCGTTGCTGTCAAATTAATTTGCGATCTTTACCGCATTATAAACTTATCAAAACGAATGTTCGTTCAAGTGATGTAATACTTTCAAGGACAACTGTACGGAGTGTAAACGAGTGCAGAGAATTTGCCTTGGCCAAGAAAGCTCTGGCTTTTAATTATGGCGTAGAAAGTGAACGTAATGGTAAGATAGTTCGGAAATGCAAGAAATCCACAATTTAATTTATTACACACAAATGATGAATAAGTATAGACTAGCTCTTGCCCGCGGCTTTGCTCGCACAGGAAACCGTTTAATGCCCTCGGAAATTGATATTGTTTCTACATAAAACCTTTTAATCCCCCATTCACCCCTATAGAGTTTTAATTTTATGTCATGTCGCCATCTTAGATTTCAAAACCCCTTTTCATCCCCTTAGGGGTTGAATTTTTTAAAATGCCGAAATAGGTGTTTGATTAATTATATCAAAGAGCATTAAGACCAAGTTTCAAGCAAATCCGACCACAAATAAAATATTCCTACAAATATTGCAACCACTTTTCACCCCCTTAGGGGTTGAATTTCGAAATATCCTTTCTTATTCCTTGTATAGATCACAAAAGAAACCTCTTTGCACTAAGTCCAAGGGTTTAGCCTGGGCGTTGATGAATCAGTCAGGACTTTCTTTTTATATATATATTAAAATGTAGCGTATGGATATCTCTGAAGATTTTAGTAGTGTCGCCGGATTGTGTCCCCACTCTACCTTCCCCTTTCACGACGCTATTCTCCACGCTTCCGCCCGATCATGTGACGCATGTCACGTGATTAATCCGGTACAGGTAGACAGGGGGTAACTTTTTCCCCTCAATTCGTGCTCCCTTCCCTCATCTTGCAACTGTGGATTCTAGTACCACTAATGGATAGCGATAATTAACTACCTAATTTTTCGTTGGACTATTGGTGCTAATTGCTTGCAATAATAATTTATACTTGATTCATGTTTATATTAGGATTTGAAAGTAAAATCTTATCTATTACTATAGAATGGCATTTGAATACACGAAACAAGCAACGTAAAGGAACAATTAAAGTTTGCCAAGCTCTTCAGTGTCCAGAGATTCACAATTTTACTGTTCTCCGAAAAGATAAGAATTACAAATACTATAGCATGTATCCCAGCTATATTCCATCTGGTAAATTTAAAAAACGATATTTCAAATGTTATTACACACATGATAAATGATACAAGTTTACAACAAAAATGTTATTAATAACTATTTAGAGTATACGATCCCGTATATTACAAATTATTTTTAGTATTGTAAATATACAATTTATAGCAAAAATGAAACAAATATGCAATACAAGTGTAACAAACAGAAATATTTCAAATTATATGAATGCAGTGTTATTTTTCGTAATTCATTTTTAGGTTCAAACTTTACGTTGATTTGTATTCCGAAGACAGGGGTTTTCGTAATTTCGAATAATCATTTGAATTATAGCCAAGCACAAGGTTCTTGCCAAAATATGAATTCTACCCTGGCTCATATTATTAGTGAGGAGCGCACGGAAGGTCTAGCGAAATATATTTCTGAAAATACGTCCACTTTTGTTGGTCTCAGTAACCGTGATCATGAGAAAATATGGAAGAACGATTTTGGTATTCTTCAGTTTCGACAGAAAAACATTAACTCTAAATCAGTAACTTCTAGATTTCTTCTAATGTTAAGAAAAATTATGAATTTATTAATAACTATTAAGTATAATGTACATTGAGATTTTTTAAATATTATTTACATGATTATCGAATAATTAATATATAGAGTACACAAAGTCTTAAAAATGATTTATACTACATGTACGTATAATATATAGTTACAAGAGTCATATCTCATTGTAATCTGTTATTGTATTTAATGGTAGTTAAAAATTAGTATAATTTCAGAAGTAAGTTAGGACATGATGTAATATTTTGTAAGTGCCTTGGAGTAGAATTTAAATTGAATAGTTCTACACGTATAAACAAGGTAATTAAATTTTTGAGGGAAGAAAAATCATTTCTAGGTGAACCACTTTCCTGTTTTAAATATCGAGCATGGGGAGAAGGAGAACCGTCGCACTCAAGGGGATGCCTCGCTATTATGAAATCATCTAAATCAGGAGGTAGTTCCTTTTGGAAAGTTGTACCATGTGACAGTCTACTACGCTTTATTTGTGAAATTTCGCCAATGCGACAACGTAATTAAATATATGAAAAATTGTAGACACGGTAGTTATAAAATTGTAATTATGAGTTACGATCTATACAGAAGAAACTGTAAATAAAATAAGTAAATTATAAACTGTGGTAAATATAAACTGCGATGAAAATATATTAGAAATAACAGTTTCGTGTAAAAGTGTAAATGCAGAACATTTGTCTTCGGGTAAAATGAGTTTCAAGATCCGCTGAGTTCGCGAGCTCTAGTCTAGTAGGTGCAGAAAGTAGAATTGGTTGGTCAATGTCAGACGCGTCAGACGGTTCCCATAAGTAGGGGTGGGTCAGGTTTTGATGACTCGAGCAGGGTTACCATATTCTAGTCTCGCCAGGCCCCTTACCCTTCCACCCCTCGCCCAGCTGCCCAGCGAAGCCCGCGCAGGGAAGAGTGGGGGAAGCAAAGGCGGGCTTCGCTGCGCAGCTGGGTGAGGGGTGGAAGGGTAAGGGGCCTGGCGAGACTCGCGTATAGCAACCCAAACCTCTTTGTAGCAACCCTGAACTCGAGTCGGATCGGGATCGGGACGAGTACCTGGGAATTTCGGGCCGGCTCGAGTCGGGAACCCAAAAATCTATGACGTTCGAGTCTCTGAACAATAATTTTCGGGTTCCCTCCAACCCGATTTCGACTTCGCGTACCCAGGTATCACTTTCTGATACGGCCCACGCCTGTCCATTACAAATCTTTAATTCTTACATATCTTCCCCTTAGAACCAATCAAGCGGTGAATACGCTCAGTGAGACTCCAATGCAAGTGAAGAAAAGATTCCAACTTTTCTAATGTTCGATTTTTTTTATGAAGCTATAACTAATGCAGACATTTTCGTATTCTTATTTAAATACTCTATCCAGTGTATTTGTGTGTAACATAATGTAAGTAGAAATATTATTGTGTTATTAGCAAGAGAGAGAAATTAATATACAAATTCGAGTTTACCTGGAAACATGCTTAATTAAGAGAAAAATGTACAATTTTCACTCTTCAAAGATTATGTACATGTATACAATCTTAATTGATTATATGCACGTATATAATTTTAAGGCTATATTGTTGAAGAAATTGTGCTTCCTGCAATTGTTTACTTATCGTCTAACGTATATTTAATACTTAAGAGATAGCTGTTAAATTATTAAAAGTTTTAGCAGAACTGCAGAAGATTATATGTGTAATGGTGCTACAATTTTTGATTACAACAATTTATTGCTGGATAATATATTATTTAAGCATATATATATATATATATATATATATATATATATATTGTATATAAATAATGAGAAACAGCAATCAAGTTTTATGTGCCTCAAAATTCATTATAAATATTTGTATTGTTCTCTATTTTAATAAATATTTATTTTTCATATACGGTTAATGCATACACACTAACAAATAAAGACTTTACAATATTTTTTTTTATACAAAATGATTGGTTTCGTATTTACTAAATAGCCTAAAGGCGAGATACAATATATCACTTGCTTCATAATTTTTTTAATGGAAACTTAACTATCATACACATGCTACAAATAAACGACTACGAATTACAATCTTTATAAATAGAAGCAATTAACGTGCATTTTATAGACTGAATTTCTTGATACAAATAAGGACTTTTTTGCATATAAAACATAAAGATCCGTTTATTTAAAAATGCATGTTAATGGCACACATTTTACTATTTTGCTTCAATGATATAGTGAAAATTTTTCAAGACCGTTTTATATACGTGTTCAGAACGACTATACATATAATCTCAACGGCGATCCGGAAAGAACTTGATAACGTGATTCGCAAATACACGATATAAAGTAGGTTTAAACTGATAAGGCAGATCGATATACTGTAATACGGGTCTTTATTGTAAGTTTAATCTTCCAATAAAATTATGTTCCGTTATTTTACAGTAATTAAATATTTAGAAGCCTTATCATTATTCAAATAATACATTTACAGAATATCTTAATAATCTAACAATACACAATAAGCATATATTCAATATTATATTGAAATTATATTTTAAATCAATAACTTTAAAATTAAATATGTAATTTATAAATATATCCATGAACTTCCAAAAAATATAAGTTAGTGATAATACTAATTGTAACAACTTAACAATAATAAAAATTATGTCTTTCATTATTATTTTTATCTTTCCAAATAACTTCATCAATTACATAAATACATCTTTTGTTAGAAAATGATATAGCGAGACTTATAGGTAAATCACCTTGTCGCAATTCACGAAAATTTTCAAACAAACGTGATCCCTTATAATTTTGTCATTTCCTTTTGTTTAAAAAAATTGCGTTTGTGTAACTGATAAAATCGGAAGAGAGTAACATTGACGAGTTGTTTCGTTGTGAACGCTGGCACCAAGCATTTTGTGAAATTCACAGCCGTTCTGAACATGTGAAAGAACATTTGAAATTTCGGTATCATAATAAATTTGAAAAAAACTGTGTATAAAATTGACGTAATACAATTAACACTATACAATATACAAAATTGGAAAAATTATTTTTCATTTTCTTAGGACTAGTATTGTCACAAAATTATTTTTGTAAGTAGAAGGTATAATAATACTTTTCAAAAGTGGAAAAGAATTTATTAATGATATTGGGTAATAACTATACAGGGTGTCCCACACAGCTGGAACAGACTGTACATCCTAAACGGTTGGGAATAGAAGATGTTATAAGTAAAAGTTGAATGGTATCGAACAGCGCATAATATGCAACTAATTTTATGCACTATATTGTGCATCGGTGTATCGGAAAAATGCTATCGAAGCTAAAAGTTCTCTGAATTATTGCGGTCTCTCTGTAAGTTTTCCGGAGTACCTTGTTATGTCCCATTATAATTCAGAAACTTCTAGCTTCGATAACTTCCTAACAAATAAGTTTAGGGCATAAGTATGTAGTACTTTTATATAGAGCATAAGAAACTGCATCGACTGGTGCAGTCAAAAACATAGGCTTCCATTTAAAAAAAAAAGTGCAGTTGCCTTCTTCTGATGCACCGATGCACACAAGTGCATAAAATTAGTTGCATATTATGCACCGTCTGATACCATTTAACTTTTACTTGTAACATCTTCTATTCCCAACCGTTTAGGAGGTACAGCCTGTTCAAGTTGCATGGAACACCCTGTATAAACTATTTTTGTCTTTGATGAACTGACTGATATTAGTATTTGGACCTCTAAAAGTGGTTAGTGGATTTTTAAATAAATAAATTATATACGTCTACAATTAAAATATTTTCCTCGATTGTTTTAAGAAGTTTTTGTAGTGTTTTCATTTTTTTACAAAAGTATGAAAGAGCTTAAAATTGTTGAAAGCATTGTAAATGATTCTCACAAAAAATGTTTTTCGACATAAACAACTGTTAATCACTTAGAAATAAAATATTTACTTTATGTATAATACTTATATAATTTCGATTAAGTATGTCGATATAAATGCAATAAACAAAACGTATAAATTATATACATACACGGTAACACGTATTCTAAAAAAGTCAATAAAAAATAATCATTTGTGTGCAGACAATATAAATATCAGTTCGATTTATTAAAAAAAGAAAAACAATACATTAGAATAATGTATTAAAATGAAATCTTTTTAACATGAAAAATACTTTTAAAAACTAAATTGCATAATAAATTGTAATACACTTGCTGATATGATACACAGTGTCTCATTTAATTTGCACATCTTTAATATCTTTGTTGCTCTTGATAATACGAAAAGTAACAGAGACATCGGAGATGTTTAAGATTTGCGAGACGTCCTGTATGTTCATATTCATAATTCTCAATTTTTATATATACAAATAAATTTATATAATTTGATGTTGTCAAACAATTTCGTTTGTCTGTAAATATTACATCTTATATGTAGTTAGTATTGGAGACAAATGTATTAATTTAAAACTATAAATTTAGTAAAAACCATATACAAATTTAATCCCAAAGCTGCCAAATTGGAACAGCTTTTAAAATATTTTTCTTCCTTGTATGCCAATGAATATTTGTATTTGTATAGTCCTATCCATCCCACTTAAGTTGTACCCCACTTAAATAAGCTATAACCAGTTGAAATATGTAAAAATTTTACACAATTCTAACATTATATACTATATATTACATCCATTGTGTCCTTCAAAATGTAATAATACATATATAATGTTCATTATCGAGATAATGAAGTTACTATGTTTCTAAAAATCAATTTACAATTCAGTATACTAAATAAAGACATTTATGAATGAATATACTTCTCAATATAGTCTATTATCACCTTTTGAAGGAAATACTTGTTAACAATGACATCCATTGTGACAATATTAGTTTTCATTGGCCGTGGCACTTTAATCTTATAATCACTGCAATCTGTGTCTTTCAGACTACATGACTTTTCAAGATGACAGCTAAATTGCGAATTTATAGTAGTGTTTTACTTAGGATAGCGTGTATTTAAACTATTTCATACAACTAAGATAGAGTTTCAAATAATACGTGTGAAAGTGAAGCATAAAATATTTCTATTCATTGCTGATATAAAAAATTAGATATTGTTCTGGTTCATATTTCTCTCGTATGTATATCTCTAATCGCATTGTATTTACTGAAAATTTTGTTTCTTTTAAAAAAATAAAACGATTTTAAATATTCAACAGTTTCGTGATTATATAGAATAAATTTAATATTATGCATTTCCCTTAAAAAAAGAAGAGCATCAGAATATCCTGTTGCTCTGACGTTACTAATTTTAATTAGGATAAAAATTATTGATCATAGTTCGCTGCCTCATTTAGTCGTACTACAATTATGTGATACAGCATGTCACAACTATTTTAATGTGTAGCACCAGTTCGCGTTGCTTATGGAGAGAAAAAAATATATTTTGCTAATCGATTAAGAAATCATTACAATTTCTGCTAAGTATATTCGAATACTTCTTAAAGTATAACTAATT
This sequence comes from Lasioglossum oenotherae, assembly GCA_028455765.1. Taxonomy (NCBI): domain Eukaryota; kingdom Metazoa; phylum Arthropoda; class Insecta; order Hymenoptera; family Halictidae; genus Lasioglossum; species Lasioglossum oenotherae. Next base: position 1,149,254 of record CM052297.1, read on the forward strand.
ATATATAGAACTAAACAATTTTGTACGATAAAGTTACAGAATTATCCGAGAGAAAATTAAATGTATTGGCACTTGAATTGATCAACTGATTTAAAAATGATTAATTGCGAGGCAGCTTCTTAACAGAAAAACAAATTATATAATTTTCATTAATAACGATTTAAGTACAAATACCTACATTCTTTATAGTTTCAACATATAGTTTAACTTTTTTCGCTACTAAAGGCTTCTATAGTGACCCCCTGTGAATTGACCCCTAAGTACGAAATGCCACTATAGTATACCACGCGCGAATAGCCAGCCCATTGTTAAAATATAATATTATTGTGTAGTAACGATATTTGCTTGTTATTACCACAAAGAAGTTTTATTTAAATAAACTTTAGTAAGGAACATGTGATTATGAACAGTTTTTCTCCTTTGATAAAATTTTTAAGTCAAGGAATTAAATTTTCCAAGCGCTTCATTATGATAGCACTTCTTTTTGGCCAGTTTCGCTATTGCGAAGAGATTAGGAAGGCGTATTAAACTAATATATTATCTGTTGTTTAATAAATATCGTTAATGCTTAAAAATAATTTTAAATATGCATTAAGAGAAAATACACAGAATTTAATTATAATTCATGAAAATAGAAAAGTTGGAATGAATTTTACTATATCTTCGATTCTTACTCCATTGACATAAATATCAGAGTAATAAACAAATTAGACAGTTACAATGAGATCATATATGCAAATCAAGAATATACTTTTGTACATGATGAATAACATATTGAACGTTTCGTTTTAAATAATGTTACCTATGTAAATAAATAGAAGAATGATACAAATATGAATTACATTAAGATTTCCACTGAAAATGGAAAGAGAAACCAAGGCCTTTGTATTGTGTGAAATATAAACTGAAAAGAAGTGAATTGTGTGCGATTAGAAGTAGTGTAACCATAGTTTGTTCCTTAGTGAATTTAAAAACTTCGTATTTGTATTACTATACATAGAAAACATACTGCTAAATTTATGCATTGACATCTATTGTTCTGTTGGACTGTCGGCTGGAAGGTGAAGAAATACTTCTTGCAATACGTTTATCATCGTTTGTAGCATTGTTGCTTGTTTCTCCTCTAAAGTAGCAACCTATTTCCAGTAACATTTATTAGTAAGCATTTGCAATTTTTATACCTCTTAGAACAAAAACGAAATACACTCCTCAAAAGAATTAAGGGATCACTTGTGCGAACCCGAAAAATTGGTCCCACTTTACGTGATCATAACTCCTTCAAAAATTGCCGTATCGATATCGTTAAACAATGGTTTGAAAGCCTGAAACCTCTAGTTTCAGATGCTCTGTTTCAAATTGTTGCTATGTTGGATTTTTACAAAGTTATAGCGCAATGAAGACAACATTGACTGTTAACAAAAATTTTGTGCAACTTTGGAACATTACACGAGGAGAAACAAAATTTTTTTGATAAATCGCATTAATATTCTCGCGTTAATACTCATTTCTATCGAAAGTTCTTTGATTTTGAGTCGAGTTTGGTCCAAATTTTCCACTGTGGGCCGGCGCGGCGGTAGCGTATTCAGAGATGTCAGGCAGCCGCTGTACGCGACGCGGTAATTTCTGCGAATCACTAACTTCAAACACAGCTGCCATAGGTAAGAAATTGTCGTAGCGAATTCATGGGGTACTCAATCTAATCGGCAGAATCCCTGCTTCAATCTGACGTGCAGATCATGGTATTACGATCATTTTCTCGCCGATATATAGCGAGTTGAAGAAAAATTGAAATTGTGCATTTTTTTAAGCATATTTTCAGAAATACCTGGTATATCGAAATGTTAATGAAATTGAAGAAACAAAAGGAGTGCCTTGAAGAGAAAAAAACGCTCTTTCTATTGCTTTTTTGCACAAGATTTAACGATAATTTTTTTCACTTTCTGGAGCCAGTTAATGTTAAAAAGCCCATATTTACTTCAATGTTGAATAACTCGAATAAAAAAAATCGTACAATATTCAACAACCACACAATTTACACAGGAAAGATAGCCCTTCCAAATGATATTAACGGGATTTATCAAAAAAATTTGTTGCTCCCCGTGTGATGTTCCAAAGTTGCACAAAATTTTTGTTAACCGTCAATGTTGTCATTATCTCGCTATAACTTTGAAAAAACCAACATAGCAACAATTTGAAACAGAGCATCTGAAACTAGAGGTTTCAGGCTTTGAAACCATTGTTTAACGATATCGATACGGCAATTTTTGACGGAGTTATGATCACGTAAAGTGGGACCAATTTTTCGGGTTCGCACAAGTGATCCTTTAATTCTTTTGAGGAGCACATATATTCTTAATATATATCCAACTGGGTAATTCAATTTTTTGTGAAAGAAAAATTAATTACGTAATAAATAGAAACTAATAACTAGACTGCGGATTTTTATGCAAAATAAAAATCTTCTGCATTTATTGTGGGAAGCAGGAATAAAGTAAAAATTGATTTCACCTCCTAATGACTTCGTTACGTTAAGAACAACATATTACAGTATTCTTAAATTTATCCAATCTTTTACTGTTTTATATTTCACCCAGCCAATTTCTTCATAAATGCATAAAGATCCGCAGTTTTCTAATAACTTTCAAGATTTGCTTACTTACCCTTTCTACTAACTGAATGTACTCCGAATATGGAACATAAGCAGGGTTTCCAGAATTAGGTGATGACTGCTCAGAATGAGGAAGCGTTTCAGATTTCTGACTTTTATCTTTCGATTTACTATCGTCAGTTAGTTCAGCTTCTAAGTTATTAATGGCTTCTAGGATTGTCGTTCTAGAAATACCTTCTATTGTTGGTGTTCTATATAGTAATTAAAAATAATGTGAAAATGATTTATAAGATATTTGAAGTAATTTGAACACTTCATTTGAACAGGTTGCTACTTCTGCTTTCATATAACTTACTTGATAGCATTTCTTATCTGTTTTTTTCTTAACCTTGGATTTGTCAAGTGGATCGACAAATGCGCCCTTCCATCTTTCCAATTGATTCCATTTCAATTCTTCCACCTACAAACAAATAATTTATCTTTAATTATATTAAACATTATATATTCATAGTTAATAAAAAGAAAATATATTTAATAACCCAAGGTGCCTTTCTTCTTGCTTTTGCCGTTAATCCGTCAGGTTCTTCTTCGCGCGCTTGCTCCAGTAAAGTCTCTATGCTTTCATTTGCTACGTTATCTTCCTATTATGATTAAAGAAATATTTTGTTTGTATAAGAGTATTCAAATAAAATGTTTGAAACAAGCATAGTAATTTTACATGCTTTAAATAGACTGCAGATTCTATGTAGCTATAAAATTTACAACAAGGGGCGAAAATATAGAAGTATTTCATCTTGATTTTCGTTTAACGAAGAACATAAATTTTTACTGTATTCTCACGTGTGTCAACTAATTTCTACATATATGAATTTGCATGAAAATCTGCAGTCTAGTTATAATTATTACGTTTAAACGTTATAGATAGACTGCGGATTTTTATGCAAAATAGAAATGAAACTAAATTGAATGTTACTTCTTCCCTTAACGATTTGAATAGAGGAGAAATCATATTTTTCATAATTTTCCAACAATTTTGAATTTCGTCTACTTCATTTTGCTATAAATGCATAAAGATCCGCAGTCTAGGTATAGAATTGGCAATTGTTGTGCTCGTATATTAATCACTACTATTTTCTACGTTTTATCCATCAAAGGTTTCATGTAACTTATATCGAAAATAGTGCAACGAACATTAACCGATGCCATAGAGGTTGGTCCAGCAGCCCGACGAAGTAAACGCTGCGAAGAAGGTGGGCGTCGTCGAGGTGCTTTGGCTCGAGATGCTGTTAAGTGCAAAAGCGGTGCCCCTTCTCCTCGCTCTACCCCATCTAACTCCTCACCCAAAGACGTATTGGCATTTCCATTACCACTATTGGTTTCCACGTCACCTACGAGACGTTTGAAGTTTGATATGGTTGAATGTTCCCCTATAGTCTTTATATCTCCGCTACATTCTTCTCGAGACTTCCTCCTTGATATGACTTTCTTAGTTGTCTCTACTTTCGATAGAATGATACTATAAGTATATTTACCTTCTCTTCTAATGTAATGTTATGAAAATGATTGAAACTAGTTATGTACCTGCATGTACATTTTCTATATCTAAACTTTTTCTAACGTGTGCCTTTTTACTCTTCGTCGGTGATTGAGAAGTCTTTGCATTAGGTTTCGGATCATATTTTTGTTCGTGGTCTTGATGGTCTGTCCCAAGATTTATCACTTCAACAAAATTGTCAGGGAATAGACCCACTTTACCTTTCAGTTTTCCTATCCACCAACCCTAGAAAATTTTCAACACTTGTTAGAAAATTTAATATTTATCTAAAAACACGTTTCGTAGATCTGTATCAATTAAACATATTCTGAAAATTTCTGTCTCTCGTTCAATCAATGTCTGTCATTTTTTTCTGCATCGACCGATTTCGACGAAACTTTCACAATGCATATAATTGACACAGGTCGTCTTTTCACATCGTGTAGTAAACTAATTGGTCTAACTTCTCATAAAAGTTCAAATCGTACAGTCCAATATTAAAAAAGTTATTGGTTTTATGAGAGCATCCAAATATTAATGGGAATCACTGTATGTAAGCATTTCTTACCTTATCCGGACCATCTCTAGATAAGAGTGTTAGTATATCTCCTTCGGTCAATGTTAATTCATCTTCGCTAGCTGCTTCATAAGAAAACAATACTTTACACCATTCTTTCTTATCTTCATCCTTGTATTTGTCGGAATCTTCGTAAAATGGAGGGGTTACAAAATTTGAAGGAAACACTCCAACTTTGCCTTTAAGTCTACCTCTCCACCATCCTTTCTCCTCTTCACCCAAAAATTCAATCGTATCTTCAGGCATTAGCGCTAGTTCATCTTTGTTACATGGCTCGTAATCGAATAGCACTTTGCAAAATTTTTTCCTGGATCCTCCATTTCTCAATGCAACTTCTTCGGACACATTGTTTGCTACCTTGTCTCCAGTGCTTCTACTTGATGGAGGATCTAAAACCTACATTCAATTGAATACTGAATATCGTAAGATGTAACAGTACATAGATGGTTTCGTTATCCTTACGTAGTTTTCGAAAATGAATCATTTAACTTGTTGTAACTTAATATTTCTGCGATTACTAAAGATAACGCGACACTGTTATTAACCCCTTCGTCTACAATATCATGTGAGAGACATGGTATGTCGTTCGGGCTACACGCGACGAACTAGATCTACCGAACTAGTCAAAATGATTGGAAACAAAACACAAAATACACATGTATTTACATATCAAAAGTCATGTGCGATTTTCACAACTTCGAACGCTTAGCCAACACGAACTGTGTAACCGACCTTGTTGTTGTTTACAACACGTGCTCTCTAAACTTGAATCGTAAGGCAAGGGGTTAAACCACTGTCAACAGATTCCATAAAATCGTTGCTATCTATTCAAATATTAACTTCTAACAGGTTACACGACTCACATCTTCCAGTTTCTTAAGTTGTTGAAAGATAATACCTTGACAAAGTTATCAGGAAACATGCCACGTTTATCTCTAAGTGTTCCTTTCCACCAGCCACCTGGAATTACTTTGATCTCTTGGATAATGTCTCCTCTCTTTATAGTTAACTCGTCAGGTGCTTGGGCTTCGTAGTTATATTCAACGATTGCTTCCATTTTCTTCTATCACTCTAAGAACGACTCAGTTTCTCGAATACATAAATATCAGAATATCCTGTCTGCAAAAAAATATACACAACTGAAGGAACGGCAGTAACTGGCGTTGTGACATTACACAGAAATTAATGAAACAGATCGAACAAATTGATTCGTTATCTTTTTAATGGATCACACTTGATGAGAAAATCTATTTACGTGAACAACGCGAGATGGAATCTCTAATCGTTTTCCTTGTAGCAGGTTCGCGCTTCCGCAGAACGAATTACTCGCCGTGAAAACACAGACTGAACACAAAATGTAGCATACGTGTGTAGCGAGTCTGAAAAAGTCATTTGTTCCTTGTGCATTCTTCGTCTTTCGTGACAGTGGCCCGAGTGATTCTGTTCATGTTACTGTAACATGTAACAAGTATGAAAAACTGGAAAATTTAGGCGTATCCTGCATACAGTAGACAGCTCAACGTATCTGTCATCGCGGCCATCTTGGACACCAAACCCGAAACAAGTTCCTAGAGCGCATGCTAATTTATTGGTGAGTCAATGAGGGCGCGAAACGCAACTTGTGATTCACTTTTTCATTGGTATTGATGACATTAATCAGTGAACACTGTTTCGTAAGATTTTTTGAGCACGGGAATGATTCATGAAGGGTGATGGATAAGTTATTTCATTAATTGTGAAGCACTTATTGTTCAACTACACACAAGTCAACTGTTTGATTGCTCAAGTTAGCAATAGAGCTAATCACAACAAAATCACGTGACTTTAACAGGAATTACTTTAATTAACAGTGTGCACCGCTGGAGTACGCGGTAAAGAAAATTTATCAAAGCCATTTTATTTTGTATTCTGCTTACTAATTGCTCAAGGTGGAACGAGAATGTACGTATATGTCATTTCTATTAAACAATTAGAACGTGCAGATATTTAACACACTGCTTCGCTTGTAAAATTGAAAAACCGGCAATAATTTTTACTCAGGCTTTTATCACAAGTAGGTACAGTCCTGTCTCGCATAAAATGGATCAATGAGAGGCTCGTCACGTGACTGAGCGCGTCGCCATTGTTATTGTGGTTTGCTCTATTCTTAATTAAGCCGGAAGGAAAATGACAGTTGAAATCGTCATGCGATTCATAGAGTAAATACATATACTTTCGAGTGGCTGATTCATCCTAATCCTCAGACTCTTATCATGAAAACCTTCACGTATCGGATATGCGCACAGCATAGGAAAAGTTCCGTGTGCCGAATATATTATACAATACAGTAGGACCTCGATTAACCGACTTGATCGGGAGACAAACAGCCCGGATAAATTAAGGCCCGATGGATAATCGAGATCCGTGGAAATAATTAAAATGTACATTATATTCCAAAATAAATTTTTTATTTCTGAAAATTTATTTCTCTTCATAATATATTGTTTATAATCGGAATCCGGTTAATCGACATCCTACGTACTATATATGTACAGTCAGGGACAAAAAAATATTTTTAATTTTTATTCAGTACGGATAACATCAATGAAATTTCTTGTGTACGTACGTACGTCGTTTTACAACGTTTTTGTTTATTTAACTAAAATGTTGTCGCTGAATTTATATACCTACAAAAATGTAAATTTTCGAATAATCTGCTCTTGATTTGCCACGAATTAGCCAGCAAAACTTGTCTACAAATTCCGACCCATCTGTTTCCCCATTAGGCTCGGTATTTGAGTGCAGAGTTTGCCGGCGCAATTCTATGTCAAATCCATGGCAAATTGAGGCCAAATCCATGCCAAATCGAGGCTAAACCTTGCCCTCGTGTAGAGGGCAGGTCGATCGCACTAAGAGTGGCCCTAACATTGGTTTAAGAGTAAATAATAATGAGGTCATTTTAAGGAACCCGTCTGACAATGACGTTAGTTGCTATAATAAAGAAAACACAGTAGTTTTGAAATTAGCAAACGAATATTTCAACGTTCACCGAGCGTAAGGTCAACGTGTTTTAGAAATGAAAGTTATTTTTATTCTTGGCCTGTTTTATTTGTACAAAAAGTGCAATATATTCCACTACAAAAGAGTTTTACTATTCCAAGGACGGGATATTCTCGTGCCATATAATTATAGCTTTATCATTCCGATAATCGAATGACGTATTTTCAGTGTACGTACACTTCATTTATCCTTACAGGATTATACAGTGGATCCAAGAAGTATTCAACACTAAATTTCCCATTCTCGAGAAATTGTTGATATTTAAACGATGATAATTTCGTTGAAAAAGAAAAATCGCACGACAATACAATTGTTTTAGTTTAAGATATTTTTGCATTGAGACTTATTATTTTTTACGCATTGAGACGTATACGAATACATTAAACACATAGTCCCGTAACCGAAACCACCGTAGATTTAAAGATTAAAACTTCCCCTTTACAACGAATGCTTAAACTTGATCTACGATTTTTTAGACAATTTATTGAACTTTGAATGAAAGTATCGTCGGGTTTGCCCAGCGACAGTTCTAGAGCAACTTCGACTCTCTGCCTCTTTTTCTTTTCCGTTCACCGTCCTCTTTCACGCCTGAAACTTTAATCGCATGATACAAAAGTGATTATGATCGTAACTATATTGAGTTTGGTGTCATTTTAATTAGCAAAACGAGACGAACACCTAAACGTGCAATCTTTTAGTATGCAACAAACCAACAAAATACGAATGGTTTAATTATAATAATTTGACATATTCAAAGTCAACATTCAAAATAGTTCAATTTGCCATAGTTCCTTTATTCAGCAAGAATGACCATCGATTTTTTACAATATTTTTGACGTGGCAAGTGGTATCCGCAGTTATGTGCAAGTTGTATGCATCAACATGTGATGAACGAAGCGTAATCGATGGTAATATGTATAGTAACCTAATATCGATAGTATAGGAGAAAAATATCTATTAAATTAGCGAATTTGTGATTATATTCTGGAAGAAGAAAATTTTCATTACACTTACGTAAAGTAGACGCGTACGCGTTCAAAACTCCGTTTTAAACGGACTCCGTTTACTCCGTTCAAAAACGGAGTGGATGTTTGTGTGTAAAATTTTATTAGTCACAGAATATTATTAAATTATCCTCCAAAATATTTTCGAATTGTTTGCTTAAACGTTTGTTTTTATTTCACTTGCATTGAATGTTTCGCACTCTGTTTTCCGATACAGTCAAAAAGCGAGTAAACTCAGGGAAGATAACGATGAGTGGCCAGTGGCCACTACTCAGGGTATCTACCTTCCTTGAAAATATTTATGACACAGTGCTTATCAGCACTGTAATTACAGTAGCATGTTCAAAGAAATCGACTCTTATAATATTTTGGAGCGGACGACAAAATAAATGATTAAATACCGTATTCATTTATAAAATATGACACCTTGTTCGGTTTTTGTTAATTATATGAGCCGTTTAATGCAAATATGATGCAGCTGAAAACAGTTAGTCATTGAACAATGAGAAATTAAGTAAAAGTTCTATGAAACACAATACAGTATACAGGGTGTACCAGATAAAGTGAAAATATCGGCTTGATTCTTTTTTTAATTAAATGGTTAAGGAGGGCTAATTTTTAGTACGTATGCATGTATGCTGTACATACAGTTTAGAGTCAGGGATATGCGTGTGCATTTTTCTAATCGATTGTCGACAAAAAGTGTGCATCTTTATTATAATATATCGATCTATACATCAAATTATACAATTATTTTTACAAACTGAAAAAAGTTGTAAAGGTATACGTGTATACATATACATAGAGAGTAACATTATCAGTCGAACAGTTCGAACGAAACACGTGTGATACTTTTATCATGAAGCATCTTACTGACTGCACATGTTTCTCTGTCGTTGTAGAACACCTTCAGTGCAGAGTCGCCAGATGAGGGAAGGGAGCATGAATTGAGGGGAAAAACTTACCCTCTCTTTGTCAGTACCAGAACTGCATCGTAGGAGGGGAAGGTAGAGTGAAAAAAGACACAAGTCTTAATCTGGCAACTCTGCTTTAGCGGACGTACAGAAAAGTATAATTTTTTCGAAACGAAAACCGATCTGTTCGTCCACTAAAAATTGATTTCTCATTGAAAAGTAACAATGACTAAAACATCGAAGAATTTTCACGGGTCAAGCTTCGAACACAAGAGATATCGGAAATACTTGTCACTAAATAGAAATCCTCTCGTTCGAGAACGAAACCTTTTTTTCCCCCCGAAGACCAGCTTCAGGGAAGAAACGAAATCAGGTAAACGAGCCAGCATCCCTTTCAAGCAAGTACAAAATTTTTAGAACTCATTCTGGTTTATATATATATATACAATGAATATATCCATTTTTTCGCGTGTCTATCAGGCTTTTCAATTTAATGTATAGTCTTAATCAATTTATAAAAATTTTCAGCGACGACGAGACCTCGTGGTCTTTTATACAAATTAGTTTTACACGTGTATAAAAAAGCTATGTGTGTGAATCACATTGCAGATAGTACAAAGCATTGGGAACACGCTGTTCCAATGTTTCTTGTCGATCGCAGTCGAACCAATCAGCAAGAACCATCGAAGTACATTAATTATGTACAGTCTGTAACGCAGAGACCTGTTGCTTAATTTTCTTTTCCCGTTATCGAATCGTTTTGCAATCGCTTACGAAACTAAATAACCCTCCTATTGTAACAATATCGTTACATAAATTCAATTATATAGGGTTATATAGGGTCACTATTCGGTGGTAGAACCGAAAAGGGGCTGATTCTACAAAACAAAAATAAGTCGAAAATGTAGAAAACAAATTTTTTCACAATTCTTTGGATCAATAACAAGAAGAAAGATTAAAATGTCTCTTTTTCTTCAGTAACCTTATTCAATCGAAAACAGTATGTATATCGACGTGCTCAGACTGTTTTAAATTGCACCAACTCGTTTTTGCCATAAATGCATAAAATCCGCAGTTCAATTATTAGTAATCACGAAATACGACCAATTCGAACGTGTTTCCTTTTACCACAAATTATAAATTATTCTTACAAGAGTATGCGATGGAAAAACCAATCCTTTCGTTTTTCTCACACTTCTGTTGTTCTCTAATTATCAGTAGGCACAATAAAGGCGTTATTTTTTCTGTCAGCTTAAAATAAGAGGAATACGAACGGTGACAGTATCAGTGTAGAACAACTTCTAGTTAAAGCTGTTATTATAATTAAAATGTTTTAATTAAAAACATAATTCAAATGCATTTTAAACAGTATCAATTATCGTAGAGATGTGCAATTAAGTAGTATAAAAATATGAATATACATGAACAGGCGCAATTCATTAATGAGATTCATGTCTCAAACAAGGAGAAATGTCATGTTGATAGTACCATATGCATACTGTTCGTTTAGGCCTTTCCGTAGTGTCTAATCGATGATGATGGAAATGATTACCATGATTTATATGTATAAACGACGATTGTTATGTTATGTATAAGTTTTGTATGCATTGAGACCTGGACAAATTGTTTGTAGAACAAAGATACGCTAATAATTTCGTTTATATTTGTTTAGTTTTTATACTGAAAAATTTCGGTTTTTGAAAAGTTAGCAGTTATAATATATATTCTTCATCAAAGTATTAATACTAACTCATACTTACAATTTTACGTCATTGAGGTGGGTAATCATCACATTTATTAGATTGTTTATTCGAAATGCTAACTTTTGTCCAGTTTGTTTACCTTTAGTAGTCACTCTTCGTTTAGTAGTTATTGTATTTGAAAATACGTAAATGGTTTCCTTATTTTTCATCTTGAAGTCGGTCTGGGCAACTTGCGGCTCGCCAGGCACAAACGACTCCCCTCCCTACTCCTGTGTCTCCCCACCAAACTCTTCTAAAGCGTAGAAGTGGGTTGCGGAGACTGTATACATTACATGGGAGGCCGTATCTCCTCGCAGATACGCGAGACGAAGCACTGGTACAGTGATAGTGGAGGAACCGGTACACTGGTCGTGAAGCGACAGCGGGGAAGAAGTTGCTCGGGCCTGTCTTGAAGTATGAAGATGAGACAGTCGACAACAAAATGGTTGTATTTCAAAGTGAGAACATAATTTATACCTCGTAGAATAGTAAAACCTATTTGATATGATCGTAAAAGCAACCTATTCTCTCATCAGAATAAAAAATGACAATCGTTCGGTTAAAATTTCCGATTTGGTAAGAAAAATCTCCGCTGCACTGTACGAATGACATTTCTTAAATTCGAAACAACGTCTAAGTATTGCCGTAAATGTTAAAATCCAGTGGTACCATTGTAACTTCTAAGAGATACAATTAATATTGCAATGCTTATTCAATTTTCTTTTGTTTCCTAAGTCTCCTAAATAAAATATTATTAAAAATATGAATAGTTCGTAATTCGTGTGAAGACTGAACGAAAAAATGAAATATGGCATTTATTTACATTAAGGGATTCGTCATCGATTTCGATGACCTTGAAATACGTTGTCAAGGTCAACATATAAGATTCGTTGACCTTGACAATATGCTTCAAGGTCTTCGAAATCAGCGAAGCGTCCCCTAATTACATCATTTAGACAAGAATAGATGAAGCTGACAACTGCAGCAACAATTATGAGAAAGAAGAAATAGGATTGGGCAGACTCTAACATGTGAAAGGAAATAAGCTTCTATGCTTCTTCTACTAAGTCTTTTCAGCAATGGATGCTTAACGATAGAGCATATTTGTGCCTTTCTTAAACAGTTAACTTTACTCTACGTATGTAATCTTGCAGTTCAATGAATCATCACTGTTTCGCCGCTCAAAAGTCACAACGAAGGTGCAAAAGTTTTACGATAATTGTTTGTAATATATCACGTCAATCGCCGAAGTTACCAGTTTGCCATCCGAATCAAAACTTCCGCTACGTCGAACCTGTCCAACTCGCAGCCCGCCAGTTACATGTCGCCTCCCACTTCTTCACTCCGCTAAGGTGGGAGGTGACGCGCTCCCCCTATTCGATACGGTCGGCGATCGTACCGTCAGAAGTGCATTAAGTAGTGGGGGAGCGTACTGGTTAATGGTGGGGATCGTGTAGCTCGCGACGAAGAAGTTAGACAGGCCTGCGCTACGTCATTCGCTCCGTCAACTGAATGACTTCAGTACCTTTTGTCGAAGAATTCTGTAAAAAACTTCTGCTTTTCTATGGTAAACACATTTACATTCTACTTTCCGATACAAAGACCCCGTTCTATCTCCTCGTTGCGTTTCCAGTTCCACTTTCGGAGCGAAGGAACATGTTAGTTCAAAGTCATTCGCATCATGGGTATGTACACTTACATATAGAGACGCGGCTCTCGTTTTATTCTCATTTCGCACAGGTAAAATCTTGTCCGGAACGAGTGTATCTTGTTCTTCCGATTTCGGAGCACATTTTGATTAAAGGGATTGACAAGAGCAAGCTCCAGCTTCGCCTTGCTGAGTCGGCGACTGAGATTGATCAACGACTTTGATCACACTGTCGGCTCGTTCCCCATCAGCAGCTTCCAATAAACTCGCCTGAAAACAGCTTATCTAGCAAAAGAGTAAAGGTAAATACAGTAGAACTCCGTTTATATCAGGCCTGAGCAACTTGCAGGTCGCGAGCCGCAGACTCGTCTCCCCACTCGTGGATCCTCTCCACCAAATTCTTGTGGAGTGTAGGAGGAGGTTGAGGAGATTAGGGGTGTAGGGGCAATATGAAGTAGTCAATAGTGGGGGAACCGGTACACCGGTAGTGGAACTCGAGAAGCGACAGCGGGGAAGAAGTTGCCCGGGCCTGATTTACATAATGCCACGCTATAACATTTGGGGAACAATATACGCGCTATAACGTTTCGCACTTACTAATCGTACCTACGACAAGTTGCGAATTTTTTCTAAAATGATGTTTCTTATGAAATGGAAAAATAATTTTTATTGAAAAATACAATACCATAAATATATATTGTATTTTGTAGTTTGGAGAGTGCTTGTTACGATTATAGTTCCTGTTGAATAATATAAATAACAATACCCGACTTCCTTGTTGTTCTCGTATTCTTCTAGCTAAGGCAAGAAACGCTTCTTCGATGTTAATGTTTTCTTTGCAAGACACTTCGAAGAAAGGCATGTCAAAATTGTCTGCTATAATTTGCCCTTTTTCGGCATCGACAACTCTGTGCGTAGTGACGTCGCATTTATTCGCTGCCAATACCTTTACCACATCCGGTGAAGCATACTGTAAAGAAAAAGATAAACGATTATTTTTATGAAGTGAGCGAGAAACTTTTTTATGCTGAGGTCTGTCTCCAACGAAACCTAACTTGAAATATTATTTTAAACATGACACCATGAATTAATGAATCTGTAGATTGCCAAAAATCCATATATTTATTTTAAAATAAACATCCTTACCTCTTGAATGCTTCGTAGCCAATATTCCAGGTGAGTAAAACTTTCTAATCTGGTAACATCGTACATAAGTAGAATACCCATAGCACCGCGATAATACGCAGTGGTTAACGTGCGGAATCGTTCTTGACCAGCAGCATCCCTTTAACAAGATAATTATGAATAAAAGTAATTAATCACTTCTTCGTGCATCAAATAAATTCCTTCTTAAGAACATGGGTCAACACGGTTCAATTTGCTTAATCATAAATTATTTATTTAACTATTTGCAGATGATAAGTAATTCAAATGTTGATTACATTTTTTAACTGAGCTAAAGATTCTTTTAATTGTTAAATCATTTGGTTTATCTATTATGGTTAGGTGTAATGTATATGTATATGATCATTAACTGAAATTGTTGTTTTGTACATATTAATGTATTAAATGTACATCGAATCATAAATATGTTTATAGATTTACTCACCAAATTTGAAGCTTAATTCGCGTTCCATCCAGATTAATTATTTTTTGTTTAAAATCGAGACCTGTTGATTTATTCGTTTATTATAAAACTCATTGCGATTGCAAAATAGACTAATCAAAGTATTATTTAGAAATTCATACGACGAAAAACGTAGGATCATCTTAGAACATTGAAAATAACATCATATGAACATCGCTGAACATTTAAGAAGATCGAAATATTCTTACGCACTTGATAAATTGAAATGTGTTATTATTTTCATAGAATATTCATAGTACAACAATCATATAGTAATTGTACATTGTATAAAACTTAATATGCTTATATAAAATATCAATATTCCAAGTATAATATACATTTTTATATCTAAAATTTATAAATTGACCACATTTATAGCTTGCTAGGTTCTTCAATATTACACACATGAACATCTTGTATCTCAATTTTTCATAATTTTGTTTTACTAGTAGTACATATCAATGCTTGACCATTGAGCATCTTTTTAAATTTTGTCAATTAAAATATGATTTGAATTCCCCGAAAAAATTAAATTAAATTTCTTCCCATCGTAATTTTATTCATCATTCGTCAAAACTGACTTTGTTGCACTTCCTCGATACAACAAATGTCGCGTTTCCATTTTAACAGTAACCTACGCGCTGCCGGTCAAATTACGGTCTTATATTCGTCATTTTTTAATTATTGAAATGATGTCGTTGCTTACATGGTAATTGATTCGACAAGTTTCTTTATCCAAACACATATGTCAATAAAAATTGCACGAATTCTAAACAAACAGAGCCTTGTCAGTTCTATCGGTTAAAACATTTCAATCGCTTTCAGTGCTCGGTAGTTTTAGTGTTAAAACGTATAGAATGCTACCAGTGTTCTGTTAAGAAGAACAATACCAGTGTAAACAAAAATTGGTATTCGAGAATCTAATTTAAAAATGTCAAGTGAAATAATTCACACCTGTCAACACGAATGAAAGGTGAGTAAAACACGGATGCAAGCACGATTTATTAAAGCCAATGGTTATGAAGGAAATTGTTTAAAATACGAACAAAAACAAATACGTATGAACAGAAACAAATACGATTATTTAACAAGTAAGAAATTTACCGTATATGCTTGCTACCACTTCTAAAAGGTTGACATGCTATTTGTTTTCCATTAATAAAAAATGAACCAGCTGTTCAATAATTCAATTCATTAAAAAATCTATCAAATGTACATCATTATACGAGGACACAAATTATATAAAGACATGTTAAGATCTCTCTAGTTAGGTGTTCAATTTAGAGAAACAGAATGCTTGTCATCGCAGCTATAAAGTATTGGAAGATCGTCGTAAATAAATGAATCGAATACTGAGAAATCCATTGTGAATCGAGTAATTTTCTATTAACAAAAAAGTGCAACTGGTAATCGAAAGAATTCCCTAGAAATGATTATAAACGAGCTATCAGATAATCATTAAAGATCTATTTGAAAGAAAGCAGGAGGCCGACAGGCTGCTCACCTATGGTCGAAATGAATGTGTCGTAGTAACGTTCATCACAATAACGATGAACAACACAGGTTTTCCCGACGTTCGAGTCACCGAGCACCAAAACTTTATAAGTAGCTACAAAGTTGAGCGCCATGTTAGCTTTCGGGTGCTTTCGAACTGTTGTTGGGTCGAGAAGAGAGAGTCGTCGGCCGGGGTTGTTCTTTGGACACTTTCGGGGTGAAGGATCGATTCGAGGCCTGCGCTTTTCTCTGTAACTCTAAAGCTGCTTTCAGAATTGTTACTTTTCACTTGCCATGCGCAACGGTGTTTTAAACATTATCAGAAACTGATGCGTTATTTTTTGAACGTGATATACGTACGGTTCAGTGTCCATTCAAAATAAAGTGTTCGATGACACCGTAACACTTTCATCGAAATTCTATCTTTCCTTCGTGCAAATCAAATGCTAAATTATTTTTAAACGATATTTTCTGTCTTCTAGTACATTATTCGCGACACTACTTAAATTTATTGGAAAATAAGTATAAGTATAAATTTCCTTTAAACCCATATGAAATTCTATTTTGGTTTTGTTAATGTATAGTTATTGGAGAACATATGTATAATGGTTACAAATTTTTTTTTTACAATTTCTGTTACAAATATGTTGAGTTAAAAATTATGGTTCAATCTGATAGGAATAGAAAGAGTCTGCAACGTGTAGGGTTTATTAAAAATTTTATTATTTTCAAATACATTCGTTCACTAACTTTTTAAAACCGAATTTTACAAATTTTATTTACAATCATTTGTGTAACGCATTTTCGGATGAATTATATTATTTAAAATCATTAAAACTTACGAATGCTGTAAAATCTATTATAAATTTCATTGTACATTCATATGTGTCACACTTCTACCAACGTTCTAAGACTCAGTTTTACAATTATCGCGATGTTTCCTTAACACGTAAAAAGTAAACGGACGCAAAATAGATTAAAAATATCGAAATAAATTGTCAACTAGAAAGATCATTTCGTATTAAGAGATATTAAAAATATTTATGAGTGATGCAAAAGTGATTGTGTATCACAAATTTTGATATGCCGAAGATCAATATTACCTGTTAATTATTAGACCATGAATGTTCATGAAAATTCAAACATTTATAATGTATATGATCGTATAAAAATCAGTGCTAAAAAAATTGTTCACCTTTGTGAATAGGCTTATTTGTTTAAAAAGTGGAGTTCGTATTTTATTACACTTTTAGTAATTTCTTACTTTGTTGCGCTTTAATATAAATGCATAAGTGCCCAAAGTCTGGTAAAAAACTATATTTAATGTTAGGTGATAATATTATCTTCCTTCACATTTTGAATACGAATATATGTATAATAATAAGCAACAATAAAATTTGAAATTACAATATCTTATTATAATAAATTAAATTTATTATGCTATGTTTAAAAGAATATGTTACTACACCATATATAAAAGTTGGCACTCGGATCACTAACACATTCAGTCACTATGTTGACTATACAATAAAAATAGGCATATGTTTATTGGCCATAAAAAAATTCGTTAAACTGTGTTTGATTTCTACATACGACTCAAATCGCTTATTTCTAAAAACTAAATTCTCAATTCATGTTTGCTATGATTATATGTATTTAATATTATATTCAATATGTTAAATGATAACATTTCTGAACGTAATTAATGTTGCATGTAGGCACTTTGTTATAGCCTTATGTTCGTTAGCAAAGACACTCCATTTCTACCAATAATCATTTTATACATGTTTGTTTCCATAATAAGTCTTTAGTTTTAAGAAATACGCTACAAATACTATATATGATATGTTTTTTGTTGACACAATTTGTAACTATAATCCATTTAATAATTCCAACAAATGCATTAAGTACTATAAAGGCATGAAATTGTTTTGATATTTAAGTACTACATTCAACATGCAAAAATAAATTAATCAATATTTCTCTAATCTCACAGTTCACACATTTTTAAATCGCATCTTAGGCTCTGGCAAGTATCATTTTCTAAACTAAGAATACATTCACTAATATTTTAAATTAGGCATTTTCAAGATAATTGTAAGTATAGGTATATGTATTCCTTTTAAAATGTATATGTAGGCGGTTTGATATAGTAAATATATAGTATCACAAATATAATAAAATTTAGTTATTCTAAAACGCAATATATAAATTTATATTTATACAGAGTGTCTCACGTAAGTGTCGCTGTGGAATTTTAGGACCCAAATTAAATTATGTTTAAGTTAGCATAATTTCAGTCAGTCAACATTTTTTTTAGGGTACGAATGTTGTTTTTTTTTTATTTTGTAAACGAGATGCGTGCAAAGTATTAAAATTACGTAATATCGTATTTTTCATAGTGAATGAGCATTCTCTCTGTCAATTCACATCTGTTACTCCAAATTTTTATTAGTTACGTATATCGAAAAAATGTTAAACATATATAGGAAAATACTGATTAATAGAACTCATGCGCGTTTCAGATAGACCAGGTAGATCTACCAGATTTTAAGATAGAGAATTGTAGAATTACCGCATCTCTGTACGGAACATGTTAAATATACAGCTGAATTTCTGCATACAAATTATTTTTGTAAAATTACAGTAAGGTCCAGAAATTGAATATTATCACCTGCGTAAGACACTTTGTACACGACTTTGTTGAATTTGTCATCATTTTTTTATATTTTGTTATTCAATGAGAATTGTTATTTAAGTAATTGTTTCTTATAAAAACATTTTAATATACAAAAATATGAACTGATTGTGATTAGAAATTATTCACATTTTACATAACATTTTTTGTATGTATCTTACCATGTAATTTCCATTTCTATAGAAAACGTAAACATTTAAATTTTAATGAAAGAACTTAAAGCATACTTTTTTATAATTGAAACAAAGTGAGGAATGCATTCTAAATGGAATCTAAGAGGATCTACTATATCTAATGAGCAAATTGTACTCTACAGGTATTTGAAGTTAATACTACTAAGCAGTTTGACCAATAAATTATTAACGAATAAATAAATAAAATTAAGTTAATAAATCAATTTCCAATTATATTGTAAATCGAAATGTGAAAAAATAAATAAACCTTTGTTCGAAAACATTACTGAGTAACGTAAACTTGATTTTGCATCATTTAGCCAATCAGTTGATATTTTACTGTATTGAATAATGTGATTTAGACAATTATTTTATCTGATAAATATTCTAAGGTCACACTAAATTTTCTGTATACTACTTTATAATTTGTTCAACTATTTAAAAAATTTTACATAACAACCATTTAATGTTATTCAAAACCTTGTACATCGTATCCATGATGAAACAAGTTTTGATCAATCTAATATCAATAAAAATGCTGTAAACTATTAACCAAATAAATCAAGTTACTACTGCTCTTCACTATGACATCGACACCATTATCAAAAAAAAAAATTCGTGTAGCTATCTTTTTACAACTGAATAAAGTTCAGTTGATGTAATAGCAACTTCTCGATTTCTAGGACAAAAATCAAGTGAAATGTTTACTATTAATCTGTAAGACACAATTCTTAGGCATTGCAACTGTTTAGATATTACAATATGGCACAAATGCACAATCCTATACATATCATCCCTAACATGTATGCCAAATCCCTTTTGATACTAGGATCCCTTTTGGTTGAGCCTGGAAGATTGTATATGTTTTTCCACTTAATTGCCCATAAAGGAATACCGACATGCAGAATATCTGGGATCATGAACCCTAGATCTCGCACCACCTATTAAATATAAGTTGTTAATATTAGGGGTAAATATTCCGTTTTGTCAATCGTAACGAATTAATAGAAATTAGTTTACGTTATCGGTTATAATAATTATTGATCTTGTGAAACACTCGGTACAATATTCAGTATTTTTCAAACGCAAAATTCTCTTGAAAATCATCCATACTTGGATCGAAACGTTGAGAAAAATCTTTTAAATTGCAAAATTGCTTTGTTTTGATTTTGGATCGAACCTGTGCGCCGATAACATAAACTAATTTCTATTATTAGGGGTGTTAGAGAACCCGAAAATGTCGAGTCGAGACAGGTTCTCGAAAATTTCGGGATTCTCGAATATGTCGGAATTCCCGTCAATATTCGGTTTCTCGAATGTATCGGGATTGTCGAATATTCTCGGGAACTCCGACATATTGGAAAATCCCTGTGTATTCGAATACAAGTTTAGAGTAAGGAAATGGAGGCATTTTTGTTCTAGATATCACGATAGTATTGCACGTGCTTGAGTAAATTCTATCGAATTTTGCTATATAATTTTGTTAAAAGACATAAAATGAAAGATTAATACTGTGTTTCCATAAGTTCATATACTGATTACACTGTCCAACACCAAATTTGTTCTACAATTATTGTTAGGTGGTTCTTATAGAGTTTTTTGCGCTGATTCCGAATCTGTCCTTGATTTTTCTCCTAAACGCACAGTCTTTGAGAAACATGGCTTTGAAAAAAAAAACATATTTTTCAACTTTAAACAAATATTGTGATGTTATTATAAAAGATATTGAATTGTTCTTTACAGCAAAAGATTCTGTAGACTTTCCCGAATACAGTGATATCCAATATTAATACATTATAATTGTTTAAACGTGTCCCGTCCCGAACGCCACTGGCGGCAACTCATGTCGGGCGAAGATATTTTGCTTTCTGGTTCGAAAAAAACGTCGATGTTCCAAACTTGACAGGGTAGTTTCTCAAGATAAAAGTCTGCTCTATCGCGTGGTATAGCTCGATTTTCCGCTGGACCCTTATTTTTTGAGATAAATTGAAAAATATCCTCAAAAATTGGTGCAAAAGTGGTGTCTCTCCGCCTTTAATGCTTGTTTAAACATGTTTAAACAATCATAATGTATTAGTATTGGGTATCACTGTATTCGGGAAAGTCTACAGAATCTTTTGCTGTAAAGAACAATTCAATACCTTTTATAATAACATCACAATATTTGTTTAAAGTTGAAAAATATGTTTTTTTTTCAAAGCCATGTTTCTCAAAGACTGTGCGTCTAGGAGAAAAATTAAGGACATATTCGGGATCAGCACAAAAAACCCTATAAGAGCAAATAACCCAACAGTAATTAGGGAACATAAAAAAAAATGGAAATTTGTTGGACAGTGTTATTAGACTGCGGATGATTATGCAATTTTCAATTTTTCTAGATGAAGTTTAAAAAAGTGGAATCATGTAAAATCTTATTTTCAGTGGTAGTAGTCTTTGTAGATCTGAAATGAATTAAAATCGTAGTAAATTCTGTAGAATTTTATTTTTCAGCATTCTTTGAAAATTTTCGAAAGCTATAATTGCATAAATATCCGCAGTCTACTGATTATCATAAGTAAATTTCTTCGAGATTCAATTAATAGAACAGCTCCCACAGAAGCAACTGTACCAAGTTAGAAATGTCTTCACTATCACATCGAATAATGCTTTATAATTAATGTAGATTATAAAGGGTATTACCTGGTGTGCGTAACCTTCCCCTCTAACAACATTAGCAACAAATTGATCCCAACCACCCGCTACAATATGTAGAATAGCTATTGCAGCAATGCTGAAGGCTTTTCTATGCGTGATTGGATTCTTAGTATCTGCCAAATGTACAACCAGGATAGTAGATACCAGTTCGGTGACGGAGAAAAATAACTGATGGTACCACTGAGAATAGAATTCATCGTTCCAGTAATTCATATAAACCCACCAAGTATAATAGTGAGAGAAAATAGCAGTGGTAAATAGTATCGTCATGCAGTATCTGAGACGATTCTGAAATGCTAGCCACGTTAAGTGTTTCAACGTCTCGTAGAACAGGATTATTCCAATTACAATGGTTATCCATATTTTTAGAGTGTTCGTAGTGGCATTGAAGTACATGTGTTTGTAGGAAGCAATACCAGATTCGTATGATCCTGAAAAAAGAAAGCGAAATATGTTTAAAGCATTCTAGAAGCAATTTTCTAACACTATAGCATAAATTTTACCTTTAAACACTGTGTCCCAACATGAACACGAGCAATACTGTTTGTCTACATCCCTCGAATATTCTTGCCAAAAGTAATACAAAAATGTGATATGCAAAGGTGGTATTGTTAACGGTGCTAATATTCCTATTACCTTAGAGCTACAAGATGCAAAGTTTGCGTACAGCAAACGTTTAATCATCTTAGAGAAACCCATATGTACAAGTGTCTTTATTTACATTGAAATTTCAGATTATATTTTATGTATCGATAGTTCCTTTGGCAATCCCTTTTCAATCAGTTTGATATTAAAAGCTTAGAATCTACACCAATGAATTACATAACACGTGCATTGTCGAAAAATTTAAACTTTATCAAGTGTAACAACACGATACAAATTGATATGATCGTTCTTTTCATTTGTCAATAAAATCATTAATTCGATTCTTTTCGTTCAACTCTTTTTCATGGTCAGCGAACACGAGACGAAACGAGTCATGTCGAAGATCATGGCTCTTTTCTGGTACATGAACGGAACATTCTCTTTTATTTATTAACTAAATTTCACTGAAAAATACGTATTAAAAATTTCTTCTTTCTTTAGTCATTGTACTGTAACATACTAGTTTTAAAATACGAAATGATTTTGTATATAGTATATCTCATTAAACAATTTAATTTGTCATGAAGATTGTTACTATAACATTTTAATCATTTTTATCGAACAGTTTGTTTGATTAATGCGTTTAAATACAAACTTAATACATTCAGTTAACATTGGGGTTTTCACAGTATATAATTTTGTAATTCTATCACATAATGTATCGAACACTCTCACTGTGAATAATAATCTCTCTTCAATTTATTTCATTGAGAACTTATATTTATAGTTGACTTAGGTATCTCTACCATCATACTCATAATACTGTTGTTTATTTTGAAATCATTCTTTATTCATTTGTTAAGTATATGTACCGAAGAGTTCAGTATAACTGTATAACTGGTAGAATCTTTCAGTCTATATGTCAGTATGTATAATTATATTTCACAGTCAGTCTTAGGTCAATCAATGGTTTATTAAAATATAAAATACTGAATTATCACCACTTTGGTATGACAATATTCCATTGTAGGAACGAATTTTACTTGAAACTTTGAAGCATTATTGTTTCTGTAGATGTTTCTTTGCAGAAATCTCTTTTTGTATTCACATGACAGTAAGTAAAAAGTACTTAAATTGGCACAAACGTTCTCGAGGATGCGGTACAAAATAATGGATCTATTCTCGGTCTCCATAGGTTTTACAAGACCGACGGCGACGGCTTTACCCCTTCCGTGACGAGTCCTCGCGCATGCGTGAACCGTGTTCTTAATCCGGTAACCACGTGTACTTCCATTTTTATGGAATATAAAAAATATCTTTATAACAAAGAAATTATGTGATCACGTTAGAATGATTCCTAAACTATCGAACCATTTTATTTCTGTGTTACATATTTTTCTCTGAAACGAACTTACATTATTTTATTAGTCCATATACATATATTTACAGGTGAATATTACAAAAAATAAACCATTTTTACAATAAGTTAATTAATGTGTCGAAAGTACTTGTAAAATAAATGAAAAGTTTAATAGAGCATTGTAATCATATTATACTATATGTATATATATATTTAGGAAAATTATAATTTCATTTGTGTTCTAGGTATACTCTCAAAGGTAGATTAATTTTGAGTTGAACTAATATAATAGCCTGGAATTCACATATGGTGGAGGAGAGTCATGGGTTACTTCGTACTTTGTACATACAAACAATATATGTTGGCTTCAACGTGCGTTACGGGGTAAGATTCTCTTTTTGGAACTATATTTTAGGAATAGAGCTTGAGAGTTCATGACTTCTCTTGTATAGGTTCGTATTCACATTTATATTATATTCACACATAAATGTATACATATATGTATGGTCAGTGTGAGACCCTGTTTTTTCTCTCATGTCCGCAACGTGTTTACAAGCAAAATGTAAACAAATGGTGGGCCGGGACAGGCTTACGTTGCCGTTGAGTGTAAATAGAGCGTGCAGGAAGACAGAAAATTCAATAGATTATTGGCGATAGTTTTTCGCAAATATCTCGAAAACTAAAATTGAGCGGCGCTAACATGTATAGGAAAAAGTTGTTCAGAATGATGAGTTTGACAACATATTTAAATTTCATCAAAATCGGTGAGGAAGCCCTGAAAGTAAATAATTACTGATAATTATTTTTGCGTTTTGTTTGAATATCCAAATAACAAATAACTTGTTATTTAGATCATTATTTAAATAATTACTTATTAAAATAAATGTATTTATTGCCCAACACTGTCCGATGAGATCATGTCGATGGCCTTCTGTTTTTTACTCCAGCCAGAATTGAATACATCCCAGAGGGCGTAAGAAAACACCGTAGTAGTATTCGAGTGACACGATCTTCCATAAGGCTAGCAGTCTTTAATTAAAGATTTAATTAATAGTATCTGGTCGGTGGTGGGGTTTCGTCACCGAGGAGAGAGATACTCTCTGATAATATCTCGTCGATGGTTTCGTATCTCTCAATCTGTAATACCGACATTGTTAACAACAACCCGATTTCTTACGCCCTCTACGCTGGCGAACGATAAATGTTGGAACTAGATCCACGAAAATGTTTACGTTTGGCGATTGACAGTTTGACATCGCATGCCACATAGAATCAGAGAAGTTGAGTGACCGCTTTAGCCAAAAATACGTTACAGTAAATGAAAGTGTTTTTCTCATTGAAAATCTCAATAATGATAGACGCTTGATTTGTTTGATAGAATGAGTTTTGGTTTCTTATTGGTTGTACTTATGTAGATACGATAAGATGTCTTCGTGCTACTTATGACGTATGTAGAATTACTTATTGACAAGTAGTTAACGTGATTAAGGGTAAAGATAGATTATCTGAAGTAGTTGCGACACATTTGTCTGGTCTCAATGTCACAAGGACGTGTTGCGTTTGCTTCTGATAATGCTATATGCACACCACGCGATGTCTATGTACTTTGACCTTCCGTTTGTCTTATCGAATTGCCTTTTATTGATAAATGCCCCATGAATGATGTATTTAAACATATCGTATCTACAAACCATTGTCGAAAAATGATTTGGCAATCAGAACTCAAGGTAAAGTTTTGGTTACGATTGCTAGAGATTATCATTACTAAAGAAGGGATTGATTATCATTACTCGTAGTAAAGGTTAACCATTTGACATGATGCCCTTCTGTTATAGCGAATTATTTATCTTAGCACGGGCGAAGCCGTGCCGGGGGCTGCTATAAGTATTATATATATTATCCTTCATCATCCTGGAGTAGCAATCACTTGTAAAATCATAGTTTTGTAACATAGAAAAGTGAAATCCTCCACCGAAAAATGAAAACTTTCTTTCGAAATGACGCCATTTTTTTCAATACTTTTCTCTCACCAGAAAATAATTATTGCTTGACAAAATTTTAAATATTTTAATACATTTTTTGATTGTTAGGTTAAGTACCAAGTTTCGGTTATATAATTACACTGCGGATTTTTATGCATTTACGAAGAAATTGGCTGGGTGAAATATAGAACAGTAAAGGATTAGAAAAGAATATCGTAATGTTGTTTTTAATGCAACAAAGTCATTGAGGGATGACATCAATTTGATTTGATTAACATCGATTCCCGCCATTTTTTTTGCAGAATAGAAGGCGACAGGTTCCGCTGAGCGTAACGTTGGCATTAGTCGAGCCAGAGTCCGTCTGCTGTAACGGCGCTGTGATTGGCCCGTGTTTTCCATTAACAACTCTTCAACAATGCCGCGGTGAGTATTTTCACAAATGAAAAATTTACTTCAAATGACCTCATGCATCACTCCTTTCGAGGAAGTATTATATTTTTGGGACACCCTGTATAAATTAACTAACAAAAGATTTTTGTTCGGCAAAAATACGACATAAAAATCCCTGATGTGTGCTAAAAATAAAGGTGGTGCTAATCGTGGTTTTGAACGTATATTAATAACTAGACTGCGGATTTTATGCATTTAGGACAAAAATGGGTGGGTGTAAACTGAAACAGAAAAAACAGACGATTTAATAAGGTCCATACGTAATTTCAGTGTTATTGAAATTTCTTCATATGTTTATGTATGGTCTTGTAATTAACGAAAATATTTTTATTTTGCATAAAGATTCGCAGTCTATTAATAACACACGTGTCTTTGTGAGTACTTAAACGGATACACGTGCATTAATTGATGACTGTTAGTAATAATTTATGTATCGACGGTTTACAAATGTAAAACTATGGTTTTACAAATTTCGCGATTGTTGACAAAACAATAAATTTAATTTCACTTTTAAAGTGAAATAATACACGTGTATTTAGATAATATTGTGTATTGTGATCTCTACATATGAATGATGGATGTAGATCTGACAACTGTGGACATCACTGGCGACTTTCAGCTCGTGCGAAAC
The DNA here is from genome assembly GCA_028455765.1 of Lasioglossum oenotherae. NCBI lineage: Eukaryota > Metazoa > Arthropoda > Insecta > Hymenoptera > Halictidae > Lasioglossum > Lasioglossum oenotherae. The sequence continues at coordinate 1,176,014 of CM052297.1, forward strand.
GAATTATTATTATGACGACGCTTATTTAACACACTTTTTCCTCTAGTTATCAAAAGGTTTCGACGAGAAACCTCTGTCTGCAAAAATTCTTCTTTTCTCGGGAGAGAAGAGATGTTCACCGTTACTATCCAAGCTTATCGCACGAAACATGCATCAAAATAACTTCCTATGCAGCATAGTACAGTGTCGTTAAAATTACCAAACGTTATATTTTGCTTTCATAGATTTCTCTCGCGCGTCACGAATATTTTTGTTGCGTTTTTATATGCCTCCAGAACATCCTTAAATCATCTCGAAGTAGTGGGCAGTGGGCACAGAAACCATGAACGTTTGCTATAGTTCAATTGTTTTTCAATCGAATATGAACGATCTTACACTATTTGTATTGTGTATCAAGAATTTCATTTTGTATTTAACGAATAGGAGTGAGAAAACACATTTTACGCATTCTTATAATATTAATTTCATAACATCTATTTAGTACGATTGCGAGAGAGATGTTTAGTATTGCTATACAACACGTGTCAATAATATTGCGTGTACATACGCGTGACTGTCGCACAGTTTCTTGTGCATTTGCGATAGCAATAAATATGTACACGCGGTTATCACTTTTTAATGCTTCCAGCCACTATATTCGTCTTAAAAATATTTATATTTTCGACACATTATGCAGTTATCACTGTTTCGCCTTTTTGCAAACAGTGTCGATGATATTAGCCTAACTTTCCATTAATGTAGCAATTAGCTTCCTCAAGTTTTGATACAAGATATAACACCGGTGACCGTAGAAATTACGCCGCTTTAAATATACGAATACATTTTTATTTGCATTGTATATGAGCAGTAATCGCTTGTGGTATTATCATTTTATTGCATCAGATCATGCAGAACTAGTAAAGTCCAGACTGTGTCCACATGCAGAATCTATTATAGTCATTACGTTTGTAGTCTATGCCAGTATATCTAAGCACACGTGTGCTATCTTTAATTTTTCGTGTTAAGATTCTGGGTATAATATCTGGGAAAAAAGTACTGCGTTTAAACGAAATTCGCACTTTTGTAGACGCTGTTGTAACACGTTTCGCTCTGCGACATAGAATGGCATGTAAATGCCGAAATTTTCGAAGCATAGATGTTGAAAATAAAAGTTTAGCAAAGTAAATAACCTCATTTTGACAACATCATCTGTATTCAGAAGAAAGCATTTCATTAAGCATTTCATGCTTATTAGCATGAAATTTTGTAAATTTTAAAGTGCGTTTGACGAGTTTCTCTCACTGTATCCATGATTGCCTATTTATAATGGTAAACTCTGTATATGCTATAAACATTTCATCGTTTTTAGATCCTCATCCTTTCAAATAGAATGTGCTGTGAAAGTTCTTATTCTTTTTAAATGAATTCTAAAGAACCCATATTCAGTAAAAGATATTTCATCAATATAAATTAGTGCTTTCGTTCATTTAATTATATTTAATATAAGTTATGACAATATAAGATGCAATATTTGAACAGATTATTTTGTAGATAATTAAGTGTTAGCTTATATATGTATACTTTCTCAAGAAAACATGTCACCCTTTTCCAAGGACTCAACATCTTTTATGTGGTGCAATGTTGGCAATTTGGCAAATTCGCATAGTACAGAGGAAATTATATCGACTCGGTTTAGACAGTAAAATTATGGGTATACTTTTCGAGCTCTTAAATGTATCAATCATGTCCTTGATTCTTTTTTTAAATTCGACGTGAAGTAGCTGCGTCACTGAGAGACAAATGAAATAATTGACCTTCCCATTCAAAGTGGTCACCAATGATGATTGATTGATGTTCTTCGAAGGAATCGTGTGAATTTCTTGTGCAATCTTGCGCATTTGCTCCACAACATGTTTCATATGTGCAACATAGTTTGTTACTAATATACAGTATTATAATTATACGTGTATAATTATACGAGTGTATAATTATACATATATCCTTGTTGTTACTTATATAACGTGTTGTTTACATATTTATACTGGATAATTGTTTATTTTGCCACTGTGGCATTAAATGTTTACGTTTCCGAGAAGAAGATCTTATTTGTGTATTTATCTTCTACACATTAGATCTCGCATCTCTCGTAGTTTTTATAGTTTCAAATATATTTAAGTTAGTTATATTAAGAAAAGATGAAATAGTGTTTGTTTATGATTATGTCTTCGATATTTCAATCCACGTTTGCAAAATGTAAACAAACATCCAGTGCTGGGAGAAAGTATTGAAACAAAAAAAAAATACAATGTTCACAATATAAATATCCGTGAGTACAAACGAAATGGAACTAGACGTTCATTTTTCAGAATAAGTGTACTGATCGTCCATCGGGAGATGATAATGAGAAACTTGTAGGGACCACGTGATATCCATTCCTACTCCACGCTACAGGTCTTCCACTAATCGGAAGAGTGGGGTTTCACAGATCCTCTGCGCCCCACTGTCGAAATTGCTGTCATCTCCTGATGAACGAGCAGTACCTCGTAGTAAAAAATAGTAAACGCACAGATGAAATTGTATTAAGTTACAAGTAGTGTCAAAAGTTAATGTACTGGTACAAAATACAATGTACTATTGTTTTCTTAACACGTTTATTCTGCAGCAAAAAAATTGAAAAAATCCTTCAAAGAGAGGGGCCAGAAACAAAATATTAATACTTTATTTTTCATATTTCGTAATCTATATATATGTTACTATTTTGTTATACGACATACCAAATAGTATAAAATATGTATATTTTACTATGTACTTACTATGTACTATGTATATTTTATCGAACATTTCATTGATATTTTTTGCATAGTTGTACATAAACGCTATGACCTTTATTTGGTGAAATTGTATATAATTTGTAGTGTTATTATAATATTTAATAGTTCCAATGAATCCCAATGCAACTTGTGATTTAAATTGATGACGTTTGCACATGTGCCATGGTGGGATTCATTTATTTCTGATTAATTACTTGTTTACCGTCGCAATTGCAAGAATGAAACGTAGTGTAACTGTTTCACTCATTAATCAAGTTCTACACGATGACGTTACTAGAAAAGTAATAATAGAAATAGAGTTGACCTCCAAGTTATAGTTCATCCTGGAAAAATTCGACATTTAGCAACATATATTTGTGTTAATTACATTTAACATTTAGATAATATCCTCAATATATTGTATTTGATAAAATTTACAGTGGGCAGATACTGAAATTTATATTAAAATTATTAAAAAAAGTATTAAATTAAAATTATATGTATATATATATATATAATATACATATAATTTTAATTTAATACTTTTTATATATATATTAAAATTTCACTTAACCCTAGGCTTACAGAGCAGTGTGAAACTGACAATTGTGATATGATTATTTCATTTTTTTAAGAAAGCTACAGCATGTACATAGCACAAAATAGTGCGTTGTAGAATCGGAACTTATCTCAAAATTGTACTCTCTTTAGTAAAATTGTTTATTTCAATTTATAAGTAAAACATATCTGTTTTAACCTCTTATGGCTTGCACAATATCAATTTGTAAATAGTTCCCATTTTTTATGATGCCCTGATTTTCCTAATTAATTACATGGTAGTTTCAACGAATGAGTTATCTAAGATTGCTAACTACATTATAATGAACGCTCACAGACTAATCCCATCAACTTTAATGATTTAATCTGTTCATAATTGTCGCAATTATCTCACTTATTCTATGAACTAATATCAATTGCATTAAAGAGTGACAGTAATTTTATGCTGAATTTATTATAAGCAAGCTTGCGCGTGATCTGCTTGCCTTCGATATGTCAGGAGACATCGTTTCACACGCTATATTATTTTATTCAGATCTCGAAGCTAATTTTGTAATATCTTCAAAAATTGGTGCAAAAGTGGTGTCTATCCGCCTTTAGTGATTGTTTAAACATGTTTAAACAATCATAATGTATTAATATTGGATGGCACTGTATTCGGGAAAGTCTACAGAATCTTTTGCTGTAAAGAACAATTCAATATCTTTTATAATAACACCACAATATTTGCTTAAAGTTGAAAAATATGGTTTTTTCAAAGTCATGTTTCTCAAAAACTGTGCGTCTAGGAAAAAAATTAAGGACAGATTCGGAATCAGCACAAAAACTCTATAAGAAGTACCCAACAGTAATTGTGGAACAAATTTGGTGTTGGGCAGTGTAATTTTTGTGTCGAACAAAATGTTAAAACACATTGCATGTTAATTTGTTAAATTTCTTCCTTGGTGAAAATGTTCTCCGCGGTTTTGTTAAGGAGTTATTATCGAAAAAAAACACGGACCAATCAGGTCGCGGTCCTGTTGAGTGGGGCGCTGGCATTGGCCAAGCCGGAATCCGTCCGCTGTATATCGCGCTCGGATTGATCCGTGTTTTTTTCGTTAATAACTCCTTAACAAAGCCGCGGAGAACATTTCCGCAAAGGAAAAAGTGACTTGAAATCGCATCAGGAATCACCTCTTTCACGGAAATACATTTTTGGGACACCCTGTATATTAGGAGTACAAATTATAGGCCAACAGCGTTACAGGAAATTTTTAACGAATCTTGTGCGAGTAATTTTACAAAAATCAACGTCTCGTTAAATCGCCGCGGTCGAACGTGTACAAAATTTACGACCTCGCAAAATGTAAATTTTGAATCGCTATGCAACAAATCACTAACCGAATTTACCATACAAAGATATTCTGAGATTTACATCTTTGTTATATATAGACTGCGAATTTTTTTGCATTTATGAGAAATGGAGTCGTTTAAATTTAAAACAGCGAAAAGTTTTTAAAAATTGAAGAACATCAGTATGTTATCTTCAGTCCACTAGTATCATTAAAAGAAGAAAGGTATTTTTGTTTTGCTCCCATCTCATGCAATTAAAGCAAACGATTTTTAGTTTTCTTAAAGATCCGATTTAGTTATGCACATTGCATCGAGGTGTTGTTAACAATTAGTTTTCTATGCTAAAGGACGAGCTTTTAATTAATTTGAATCAGCGGAGGCTGGCTGATTTACATTTTTATCGGGAACCTGTCTCATAATGAACTGTGTGAAGATCACTGTGATCATGACCTTGGGTGTTCCCAAGTTGAAGGACATATGCTGAACTCTTCTGAAGAAACGAAACCTGTAGTTGAGAGGAACGTACTTTCATTTCGGTGGAATTTCTGTTTTGTTATTTTGCATGTTACAGAATGTAGGATGTAGGTTTGATGAATTCGAAATATTTCCGAGAAAGTAACTGTGCGAGCATTAAATTATACATGTAGAATACGAAATTTCTTTTTTTAGCCGACAGTGAAATATTAAGCAAAACTTCCATAACTATCTTTTAATTTAATATCGAAGTACAATGTTGTCATAACGGCTAGAGTACAAAAAAGCTGCACATTTGCTGGATAATCATGACGCTGCAGTTCCAATATGTTTGTGTTTGTGCCTGTACATTTCCGTTATCAGTTTCTGTATGTTCACTCCGAAACCGTTAAGTAGTTAGGTACTTTATGGGATTTAACATTTACTTGATAACAATGTTTCATGACGAGTCATCTATGCAAATGGATTTATTCCCACGATGACAATCGAAATGGTGATTTATTTCCGCAAAAGTACCAACTCTATAAAATTAATGACAGAGTGATAATGACAGAGTCCAACTTTAACAAAATAAGATTATTTCCACCAAATTACAACAATATTTATTTATTTATTTCGTCTTCACAGGTCTGAAATCGACTTGCTTTACGTCTAATAAATATAAGAAATATAAATCAAATAAAATACACATAAAAATAATCGTGATTTTATTTTATCTTTTGCAATTATGTAAATTGTTTGCTAATAGGTTTAAGTAATTGATTGCATTGATTTCTGACGATTATAAATTGCCGTGTAGAATATAGACGATTTTTTTCACACTCTCAATAACATTATGAATTTTAATGTTAATTTATAATATAAAAAGCATGTCCGTATCGATATAGCCAACCTTTTGTGTGATTTATAAGCGTATCAACTGGTTTACTGGAGTGAGTTCAACGACCGGAGTGGTCCTTGAAAGGACGCGTTCGAGGGAATAATGTAGAACATCAGTAAAGACATTCAAAGCATTTGAAAATAAACTTTTATATTATTGTCAACCCTTCACAATTATGATGGCTTTTAGCTGGCAATTGATCCAAACAATTTTTACCAATAAAAAACAAATTTAAACATTTATTAATATTAAATCACACGATTCCTACGAAGGATTTTTACAACCGAACTTCAAACATGTCCCTGCACTCTGACAAAGCGTTTTCAGCCTGCTTCAGCTCTTTTGTTTTTATTGTACAGACAAAATGAGAGGACCGGTTCAGAAGGGGTTCACGTTTGCGTGCTTGGTTGTTTTATTTTAAGCGAAGGCATATTTTATGGGATTCTGGTTCGAACCGGATATTCTTGTTTATTTTTTTTGTACAGTTATCCAACTAGAACGAGAAGTGCGCGATTTTGCAATTACGAGGCGCCTCATTGAACGCTGACTATTATTTCATAATCGATTAACAGTGCAGAAAGTGATCAATGAATCTTCCTGAACTTTTCCTTGGGGGGGGGGGGTTGGCCCTTAGACCATATACATATACTTAGTGGGGGTATAAAGTATTCGTACACCTTTTAAAAACTAATAACTTTTTTATAAACGACCTGTTTTTTTATAATCAATTAGAAACATTGATACATGAAATGATATACAAAAAAGTTTTTCCAGAAATTATAATTTACAAGGCTACATGCAAAAATAAAAAAGGGATTTTGGCCCTCAATGAAAATGAATACTGCTAACCAAGAGCGGCCGTGGTCCTTACCTCGTCCTCTCTCTCAGAATAGCAAATAGATCGAGTCCCTCCGTGAACCCTCTATTTATATGAATTTGTTACTATCGGCGAACGTGAAATCAACAACGTGTTTTCGCGCGCTCCCCTTACGTCGCTACCTCACGTCGGCCGTGACTATGCTTCTAGAAGCTTTTAGAAGCTTGCCGGTCTGAATTTCTTCTAGAATTTTCTATACATGCTACAGCACAAAGTTTATATCATTTGCAGTGCAATAAAATTGTTAGTGATTTATGTGTTCGTGCATCAACTATCTATTGCCCGCGCCCCACGTTTTTCGTTTTAAATCTTACAAGTATTTTCATAGCTATTCAAAATTCACAATCACAAAAAATTATTTTATACTTTTTAGTCCGTTTTTTAAACATTTATTTTATACTTTTTAGTCCGTTTTAAAAACGTGGTATTTTTAAAAAATTTATTTTTATTTAAATAATTTTCATCCGAACATTGCATTATTCGGAGGCATACAACTGCCCTTTTCATAAAGCTATGACTGAGAATAATGCAAATTACGCCTCGTAAACGTAAAAATGTATAAAAAAAACTTTTTAAAAACCACGCTTATATTAAAATACACTAAAAAGGAGAAAATAATTGTTTCCCTGGTTCTCCATAAAATACCAAATCCAGTTAAACGATTAACAATATTTTTCCCAAAAATTTTAAGCAATTGGTTCAAAATTTCTGCTGTTATAAAATTAGTGTTGGAATAGATAGGAAAATTTAATATAAACTGAAATCAAATCATGACATTAGTGACTATAAAAATAAAAGCGTGGAGCGCCCACGAAAATTACGTCAATATAGTTTAGCGCTCCGCGCTTTTATTTTTATAGTCACTAATGTCATGATTTGATTTAACTTCATATGAAATTTTTCTATCTATTTTTTTTTTCTATCTAATTTTATAACAGAAGAAATGTTGAACTAATTGCTTAAAATTTTTGGGAAAAATATATCATTAATCATTTAACTGGATTCGGTATTTTATGGAGAACTAGAAAAAAATATTATTTTCTCCTTTTTAGCGTATTTTAATATAAGCGTGATTTTTAAAAAGGTTTTTTTTACATTTTATTATCTACTATTATTGTCATCGGAAGAAAGTGTGTATACATACAAAATTTCAGTAAGATTGGACTATGCGAAGAGGTTTAAAATTCGATTACAAGATTTGATGCACACAACAACACGGCAATTTAATATATGCGTGGTAAAATAAAATATAGGAATTTCGAGGGGATCGCGGCCTAGATCGATCTTTTATCTTTTAACTACTGAAAAATCCTATCTTTGTATTATCGAGAAATGAGAACGAGCATCCCGCGTTCTTGCAATTCTGGAAACGAGTCTACCGCCTTAATGTAATTTAAGAACAACAGAACTTCTAAGTCGCACCTTTCGAAGAATCTCTGTTTAACGACGCGCAGAAAACTGTCTGTAGCGTATATGTTTACTAGGCTCTATTGAAAACGTGCGCTGCGAATGACGTCAAATACTCGGAGATGTCGAAGATTATTGCCTCTGTCTCCCTTGGACGTCAGAAGTTCTGTCGGACGATATTGATTGTTATTCAAGCTGCATTATAATATTGACGCTGGAAGAAAGAACTTTTATACAAGAATAAGAGCAATTAACTAATTTCTATTCAAAAACATTTCAAAAACGACACCTCATGATGTAATCATAGGTAGTCTGCGAATGTTATGCACTTATCATACTATTGGATCGGTGCTGTTTGAGACAGTAGAAAAACTAAAGGAATTCAAGAATTCATCAACATACTATTTTCTACTTATAAAGATGATCAACACTTTGACTGGCAACTCAGCGACTTCAACAATTTTAGGAAACCAAAGTAATATTTTTTATGAAACACAAAATATTAGATGGGTGCTATTTGAGACAGGCTAAAAGAATTCAAGAACATCAATATGTATATATTAATTGATTATACATATATTGATGATACATTGACTATCAACTCGGCAACCTTAACAATTCTACAAAATCGAAGATTTGTTTGATGCAACACAAACTGGAAAGTTAACATGTATAATATGAACTACTCTCACAATCTCCTAATTACACGTTGCACACGTCAACCAAATTAGGTACAGTGCATAGATTAGTGAAAAAATGGATTTTTAAAGTACAAATAATTCCATATACATATGTATGGGCAAGGATAAAAGTTTATCGAAATACCAAGGAACGACATTACTTATGGATACTCATACTTTGGTCCACTGCACGTGTCGAACAAAATATCAAAAAAACACATAATTGACTCACGCGTGATCGCCGCGCGTCGTGCATCGCATCATTCGCATCATAACCATAACCTCGCTCACCGGTATCACACTGTTGTATTATTTATGCAACTCTCGCATACTACAAAAACAAGTCACATAAAGGAAAGACGTTTGATGTCGCGTTGCTATGATGCCCCAGATTAGACAAATGTAATCAACATTCGCAACACCGTCCAGCGCTAAAGTTATCAATACTCATATGTATATAGAATTTTAAAATTCTCTTAATCTGAATTCTACCGTTAACTTGGTATTAATAATTATACAAGGATACACGTAATGACATGGAAAACTTGCACGACTGTTCCAAGAAAACAAGGACATTTGCGACCATAACAGCTTTTTTTGAAATTCTCGTTTCCTATTTGCTGACGCATTGTAAAGGTCACTCACGGGAAGTAACCGTACGCACATCAATAAACGAAGGTCGTGCCGCAAGGGGTTTCCCCGATTATATGGCTTACGTGGCTGGGTGTATCCATGTCATTAAATCGTGTGTACTACTAAAATTTGCATGAAAACCATTTTTTTCGAATCCGGTACTCTATATCGGAGATATCCATTTTCTTGTCGGATTCTGCGATACCAGCTATCTCGTAGGGTACATATTTACGTTTGTTATTAGTTCACTAAGGTCCTGCCGTGGGATTTCCAGGATTTGACCGAAAGCTTTCCTGTTTTATCTAGGCGTCGAGTTCTTCCGTTACGGTATAATAATATGTTGTGTGCATATCACTGGTAAACAAAATCTGTATCATGCTTGAGAGACGTTCGTCATCCTGTAAATACTAATTTACTCTATTCAACGCAGTTGTATGAAATATATTTACGTATTTGAATAGTATGTAACGAAGTGTTTCACACGTTAGACAACAATATTTTCTTTTACTATTCGGCCATTACGGAGTCGCCAGATTAAGACTTGTATATTATCTTCGGTGAAGAAGTGCGGGGAAGAAATTGCCCGGGCCTGATCTAAATAATATTGGTTATCTTCGCTAACCGTTATTTATCACTTCCAAGTATGAATCTTGGGTTTCCCCTAGAGATAGATCAACAAGAAATTATAAATCAGCTAATTCCATTTTAGTTGAAGTTCATTCCGACGACACTTGACTTCAACATGAATTCCAAGAAACACTTTATTAAATAAATATCTGTTCCCGTCGTCGGTATAAACGTCCAGAAAGAATTCATCCGTGAGCTTTTCACGAGCTTGCTCCGGAACTGTCTCTTTCTTATCTCCATTTTTCTCGATTTCTCTTGCTTGACCTTTCCGTCTCGGAAATTACTATTTCTTCGAGTATCAGCGACATGAAATTTATGGTCACCCGACCTCGACATCGACGAGCAATCTCGAGACTGACTGAATTACATTTTTTTTTTTTGTAACAAACAGACACTTACATATGTCGGGTACCTATCATTGAAATGTTAATGTAGCAAGAAACACAAGTAGCAAAGGTATAGTGATAAATTTATAAATAGACCAAGATCAAAAGTAGTGGTGCCTCCACCGCTGATACAATATGAACCGTTGTAGGTGCTCCAAATAAAAAACAAAAAGATTTTTTAATTTATACATACACAAATGTGACTATCGATTAAATTATTGTAGGTGCTCCAAGCAAAAAACAAAAAGATTTTTAATATATAGACAAATGTGACTACCGTTTAAATTAGAATAAATATATACGTATGTATAATACAACATTTTGTAAAATTGCCAATTTTAAATTTGTACATAATTCTTTGGATTACATTTAACAAATATAAAATTCTAAAGAAGACGCATAAATATTCGTTTGTTTAAAATCTTTAAAGTTGTAAGAACGTTTAAGCGATTATAGGAAACGAATTTATATTTGCAACTGTTACAACCTATTAAGTTTTCAAGATAGAGATGTAAACAACTCTTTTATTGTTTCGTCGTGTTTAAGACATTGAAACTATAAGGAAAAAACCTTGGAGACGTAGAAATAGTTTATCAAACCATTATAATATATTTGTATATCGATGACTATTTAACTAAAAACAATTGAGACAAAATATTACTTCAAGATTCCATAAAAAAAATATTCTCTTTTACTTTAATCTTTGCATTGCTCATTCTTAATCAAAGGCATATTTTTTTCTGATGTGAAAAGTAATTTTCTAATTCATACAAATTATTTCAAAAAATCATTAAACAGAGTCCAACAAGACTGCATACTAATCAAATTAATTAACATTTAGTATGCTTACTGTGAATTAAACATCAAGTAAAATAAAAACGTTAAGTGAACGTTAGGTAAAATAAAATTCAATTCGAATACCAAGAATTTACATTACTGATGAAAAAATTATCTTCATTTATTCAGACGCGTCGAATGCTCGGCAGTTCCATGATTAAAAATTTGAGTATCGACGAGTACGTACTAATTTCTATTCTCTAGTCTAATTGATATTAAAACATGATAATTTCGAGAGCGTATTCATACTCGTGTGGACGAGAACCCTTCACCCTTGACTTTCGTCAAGCGTGTGCACTTGCACCGATGCACCTGCGTTACCAATTATTTCCATGCATCGAGTCGCTAGACGACGTTATCCGAGCTCGAACGAAGGTCACCGAACGTCTACCATATATAAACGCACTGACCAACGCTTCAAATCATTCCGACACCCGACTCGGTTCACAGTACATACTAGTGGCTCGAACAGTTCTTCGGAACTTTCGCACAGTGATCAATTTGAACCGACATTCTCAGTGACAGAAGCGTAAGGAGTCGTGAACAGTGTTCCTCTGACAATATTCTCAACGAGGACCAATTATTGAAGAGACTTGATTACTCTGTTGAGTAAATCATCAACAATTGGACACATTCTATTCAGAAGTGATCCATAAACCGGCTTGAAATAGTTTTGGGACTAGATCGAGCCTCCAACCTATCAGAAGATAGTGAATACTGCTTCCAAAAGCTTTGGACAGCAATTAGACTCAGCCAATCTTCCGCAAACAGACGTCGAAGGGAAACGAACGAAGATGTACACGAATCCGTTCAACAGGAAGCACAGCACCATCCGTCAGATGCTGGACAAGATCCTGGAGCCGACGAAGAAGAGCGTCATGAGGTCGGAGAGCGTGTGCAGCGCTAGAAGTAACAGTTCAAAAGGTAGCAACGGGTCTACGAGCAGTAGATTCTCTCACGGGCACCGGGTTCTGCACTGGGGCAGAAAGTGAACCACGGAAGGAAGAACAGCTTTCTTCTTCTTCCTACGGCTTTCTGAAGCGACAACGGAGGAGAACGGAGTTGTCAGTCTTCCGTGACGGTCTACAAGCCCAGCCAACCTGCCGATCCGGTCCGTTAATGGTGACGGAAAGTTATGGAGATAGGAGGGAAATCGATCAAGGGGCCATCAAACGACGGAGATAGCTTCGGCGGATGACATCGATTATCGCGGACGCCTCTAAGCGGTCAGATGATCAAAGGATGATCGTCGGCCTTACGCGAAAGTAGGGTTTGGTACCTTGACTTCTTGCGGATATTTTTGGATTATCGAGCTGCGATACCCGAGAGCTGAAATTAGGCCGAAGTGAGTGATCGTGGGAACAGCCGAAAATTCCTGGGAAAATGTTTTTCCGAATTGTATCGTTCAGGTTACTCTCGTTTGGAGTCTCGGGAAAATGTGGAAACGAATGCGTCATTTCTGCGAAACTATGGGAACGAGGAAAAAAAATTACTTCGAGAGAAAAAAAAAAGAAAAAATGATTTATGGTAGATATTTGTATAGTATATCTAGTGCGAGTTCCAAGCAGGCGACGCCCGAGAAATTGCCTTGCATTTTGAAAGAGGTGTGCTGCTCTAATTAGGACGGAATCGGGTCGTAATTAAAGTTTAATTCTGTCTTGATACGTGTGTCTATGTATGTATATCAGATTCAGAAATCTAAGCGAGACCATATCTGAGGTAGAAATATATCCATCGTTCAATTCGAAAGGACTACCAACGATTGTATACGATTTTCAATGAAGGCGAATAATTAATTTAATCATCGGACTGCGGATTTCTATGCGAAATGAAAATTGTCTGAACTATTTATTTTCTGAGCTACGCAGACATTAAACATTGCGATACGATTGATTTCACTGAGTTTAACTGTTTTGTAATTTATTATAAACGTGCAAAATCCTCAGTCTACTAATCATTCATAGAAACTGTAATTGTAACGTTCCGTTTTATTACTTGCTCGTTTGAAATTTCTAGTGAAACTTCTTTCTTCATGTATCTTTTAAGTTGCATCAACTTTGTTCCTGTATCCGTGCATCATAGTTTTTCGGTAGAAATGTATCCGAAGAATGTATCTGCCTTTAGATCCATTCGAAGTACGTTTTTAATCGAGATCATTTATTGTAGATCTTGGTCAATCTCACATTATTTATGTCTTGAACGCAGCATCCACATGTTAAGTGTCGCAGCCTGCCATATTTGTTGAAACTTAAGATGTACGAAGATACGTGTTAAGAAAGTATTCTTCCGAGGAATGCGTTTCAATTGTTATTATACTCTGTTATCATGTTGTATGTTGTAAATGCTATGTTACTAGTCGGTAAATCAGTATTAAGCATCATGTTAGTATACGTGTATACTAATACATCATACATATATGACCATACATACGTATACATGTACTCCGCACAGCGAATGTACCCATTAATTTATTTGTTTTGCACTGAGTCTGCGTAAGATGAAATATATTTATTTCGAAATTATTTCAGTGTGATCTTTTTCCTTGAATCTCCATCTCGTTATTCTATTACACGAAATATGTACCTCGTACATTAGTTTAATATTAATTTCGCATTGCTTGAAAAAACTGAGTCGAATATCATTCATATCAATGTCTCAAAAATTATAGTAACATATAGAGCTGTTAGATAAGCAATAAATAATTGTTTTCAGTTTGATAAATAAGGTAGACACTAATAAATAATTTCTTTTTATTTTTTGTTGTTCGAATTGCTGAATAGAGTTTTATTTTACTGCCGTAAAATTGACAGAATTGGCGCAGTATGTAAACGTAATATATTTGAAAATATTCAGTAACTAATTATAAAATTAAAATTATGATTAGATAAATATTGATTTTCAAACTATTTTTGAAATTATTATATAAGAAAACGAAATGATTGCCAGCTGAGTTAATTAATTAAGAAATTTATAAATACATGTATTGTAAGTATAGATTTGCTTATAAACATAAAACAGTTATGCAGAACCTTTATCTTGAATAACTGTTACGAAGACTTGAAATTATCTCCTCGATTACGATCTGTTATGTTTTCGGTTCTATACAGGGTGTCCCAGACTATAAGTACATACCAAACATAAAATACTATATGTATAGATAAAGGCCTACTACCATGACTGTATCGATGTAGCAGAACATAATCCTGTGTATGTGCGTGTATACCTTGAGACAGACGAAATTTCCAGTGTCGCCGGATGAGAGAGGGGAGCACGAATTGAGGGGAAAAGTTGCCCTCTCTCTGCTAATACCGATAAAACGCGTCACGTGACCGGGCCCTGGCGTGGGGCCTGCTACAGTGGGCAATTTGGACGAAACCCGCTTCAAAATCAAAGAACTTTCGATAGAAATGAGGTAGAGCGATGGAATTTTTTTAAAATTCAAGCTGAAACTTTGCAGAATATGGGAAAAATAGGGAGATTATGGTACGAACGTTTTTTAACCTTGAGAAAATTCGTTAAACTTGCGCAATTTCAAGAAAATTGTGGTTTTCCAATACCACGCGCGGAAAAATTTTTTGTTTAACATACTACATACATATATATCTTTTCTCTTAATATGGCGACTCTGGCTGCTCGTTTAAACGACAAAAATAGATTCGTGTAATTATATAACGAAGTTAGAAGATGAATGATAAAAAGAGGATTGGCTATCATTTAATAATTCCCAATTTAGAAGAATTGTTATTTTTCTTTTTCAACATTTTCCATTAATTTTACTATGAACGTTTATCCTTCAAAATGTATGCAAATGTCAACATCCCATTTCCACTGAAAGATTTCCAAGACGAATATAAAAATTGCTTGTTCATCATCTGTCAATACACAATTCTCGCTAAAAATAAGAACGAAAATCTGAGATGTCATACTTTAAGATTGCATGACAATTGACGACATCATTTTTCATGCGCCATAAAGAAACAACTTACGCTCGTCTAGGTTTTTCTATATTTTTGTAGAACTGGATAAATGCTTCGCAACAATTGTACGTACAAAGATATCGTGTACGTAAATGGTTACGTCGAATCGTCTGATTTTGTACGTTTATGACCACTTAATGTTAGATCAAATGTTTTCTTTCGTGACGCGACGGCTGTATTGCGTAATCAATTCTTCGAAAGTCCTACAAAAATGCTTCTTGAAATGATTGCCGAGTTTTATTGCTTTTTTTTGTGAACAGTCTTGTTTATATAACAACAACGTCTGCCTATATGTAAGAACATCTTACTTCCTAGTTCATATATTCAGAGAAAATGCAATTTATGATTTTTCCGGTAACATGTGCGCACGTGTATGAAAAAATTAAATAACGTTAACATGAATAACATTCTTTAAAAAACTCATCGATTGAATTAATTGTGTAAATTTATTCATTTTATACAATAAATAGTTTTTGTTCTGTACATTTTTCCGAATAAACAAATGCTCTGGTCTTAATAAAAATGATGGTCTCTATCAAATGAAAAAATTGTGAATGTTTAAACTTAAACACTGAGTAGAATGCAGTACGGTGATTTCCGAGATCATTTTAAGTAACTTTTTCGTAGACAGCGGATCTTTATGCAAAATAAAATATGTCTGCGTCGATTCCAAGACAGAGGGGCTAAGTAAAAATTTCTTTTTTGTTTTAAATGTTTAAAATATGTCCACTGCTTTAAATTGTACGTACCAATTTTTGTTATAAATGCATAAAATCCGCACTCTAGTTATTAGTTATTAACGAAAAACGTGGACCAATCGGAGCGCGGTTACAGCAGAGCGGAGCAATGGCGTTAGCCGAGCCGGAATGCGTACACTGTAGATGCGCTCTGATTGGTCCGCGTTTTTCGTTAATTACTCCTTAACAAAGCGGAGAACATTTTCATAAAGGAAATCACATTACTTGAAGTGACCTCAGGAATGACCACTTTCAAGGAAGTACAACATTTTTGGGACACCCTGTGTCATGATACAATTTAATATCTTTCAAACTTTTCATAATAACTATAATTAATAACTACCAATAATTAATTTCTTTGACGTTGAAACAATGGAAGAGATGTAAAATACCAATTGACTACATTATAAATTAATCAGTGCAAATGTCTTTCGAGTAAAAAAGAAATTCCAGACTCCACAGACGATCTTATGTTTCCATGAATATGGAACTACATGTTTATAAAGGGCAGTGGCTGATGCATTGATCATATAGCACGCTAGACAATTTTTTCGTCACAGTAATTAGATAATTGCTACGATGTTTTGTAATATTGCGACTTTACCGTCTATGATTCGATTAATCGATTCGCAACAGCACCTTCCTCAGACCTCTTCGAATTCGTTATCTATCGAACTGTTTAAATTCTAATAATATAATATAATATATAAATTTGTTGCACTTCTTTACTATTAATATCAATTGTTGTTTAAATATATATAATTATATAATTT
The DNA here is from genome assembly GCA_028455765.1 of Lasioglossum oenotherae. NCBI lineage: Eukaryota > Metazoa > Arthropoda > Insecta > Hymenoptera > Halictidae > Lasioglossum > Lasioglossum oenotherae. Next base: position 1,192,981 of record CM052297.1, read on the forward strand.
ATAGCAATTATGTTGATATTACGAAATTATTTAGTAATGCATTCTATTATGTACATTCAATTAAATATCACAGTGCACGTATTTCAATAGACATTTATAAATATTGCCTGGTATTTATATTATATATCAAGTTATGTTGTATGTATTACGATTTATTATAGCACTTTTTCCTTGAATACAAAAAAGCAATTCCTTGCACATGTTATATTATATCATATAAAAATTTGAACTTTTAGATCTTTTGAAATTATTTATGTGTGATCAGGGCAACTAATTATTTTTCTCCTTTATAATGCTTTAGTTGAGCAGAAGTTCAAATAGATATTCAGATCGTTGATAATTTAATTTAATTAATTAGACATTGGGTTCTTTAATGGTTTACGCATGGCCTTGTTCATTCATTCGTACTTCGTTCTTATCAGGTTCAGTGCCAATAGAAAAGGTGACATGTTGTTTATTTATAACTATATCACTGCGACTAACTTTGACATTTTCATAGGAAATTGAAAATATAGTGCAAAAGCTTGATCAATATTGATAATTGAATAAAATATTGAAAAATATTGAGAATTGATAAAGCTGTTTTCGTCCACAATGTAAACAGTAGATTTCGCGGTTTGTATGGTCGGCATTCCGATAATTACAATAACAGATGTAGTAATGAAAATGATACTGGGTTTAAATGTTATCTTAAATCACTTAACTGTAAGTCATGTTATTGTCCACATTACATATGTATATTGTAATCAGTTGCAGTTTGAATTGATTTCAGTTATCTCATATATTTATATATTATATATTCTACAATGTTGTCTCGTATGTTAAGCATAATGGTCTGTAATAAAAAATTGAGTTACTGAATCCAAACGTGACATCCAAAAAATTATCTTAAAAATTGCCCATAATATACACTAGTTAAAGCGAAGTGAATTGCAAATTGAAATTGGTAATGATGCTGATCAGAAAAAGTTTTTGAAACAACATACATAGAAAAAAAAGCGAAAAAAGGCACATACAGATCGAATTGGGTGACCTCCTCCTTTTTCGAAGTCGGTTAAAAAGCAGCTAGGTAATCGAGAAGTTTACGTTGAAGATGACAAGGATAGCTGAAATCATAATAACTGTTCACCTCACGCCTATCATTTCAAACTTGTTAGGTTGCAAAGAAAGTTCTTGTAGTTTTTATTATAAAATCAAAATAACAAAAACCGTAAGAACTTTCTTTCCGACCTAATAACATGGTAGTGGAGTGGACAGCTATTATGACTGGATGCATTTCTCTAAATACAGTTTGTCAATCTTGATATAATAAGAAACTATTAGACACAGTCAAAAAATTGAGACTATGCACAATACAAAATTGTAATATTTATAAAAAAAACTATATAGCTCACTCGATATTATAATAAATAAAGGACGCCAGACAGAAATATTTAAAGTAAATGTACTATTTTCATTGTATCAATTTTCCAGTGTTTTCTTATATTAATGAATAAAATTTGTTACCAATGTCATAAATGCATTAACTAAAATGATTCGACCATTAAACACTGTAGGAATCAAAAGCAAAAGAATATTAGAATAAAGTAATATTTATAGTAAGCGTTATCATTTATCCGCGTGCTCTAGTTACAGCGTGAACTGCTTTGTACTAGTGAAAACTATTGCGTTTGAAGAACTCCGTGTGAGAACTTTTCTCAGCGTCGTCAGCTGGCCTAATAAGTGGCGCGAACAAACGCTTGTTGCCGTGCCCCCGGCACACACTGTGACCTACCACGTACTTACACATATATTGACACTAGATAAATCTTTATGTAGAAATATTTAACAGATACTGACACTACTACTATTATAGTTCTTATATAATTCACGTAAGTCTCTTATAAATATACACTTTGTAAACATTACGTAAACCAGATGTGGTCGCTACAATAAACAAACAAAAAAATAAATTCGAATATAGAAGGATATAAACAATTTAATGATTTCGGCGCCACAGGTTCGATCAAATATTACTCGCTAAGCAATTTTGAAATTTAAATTGTTCTCGACGTTTCGATTCAAATGTGGACCATTTGCAGGAGAAAATACTCATATTAAATTTTTCCCTTAAATTTCATAATTAATTTATTCTATAATTTTAACCTCTCCTTTTAAATTATATAATAAATTTACTAATTTACATTCTAATATTAAATCTTCCTCATAAATTTTCTGAAGAAGCTAATTTAATGTAAAAAGTATTGTAATAAAATGATATTGAAGCTAATTGTAAGTTGATACTGGAATTTTAGATAGACAGTAGTTATTCTTCTCAAGTAAGAACTTTTAACGACCTCATATCATTTTAGCATTCATTACTTTCCTTAAGAGAGAGAGAGAGAAAGATTAATCGTAATTATATCGCAATCTCTAGCCGACGAAGAAACTGCGTTTCGTATGTACAAATTTATCCGCTTATTTTCAGAAAATTATCTGTCTCGTGGGCAATATTTTTTTGACCCTGGATATTATGCAATCGATGGTTTGCACAATATCAACGCGATGTTCTGCTGCAAGGACATCTAGAATGTGCGCCCGATTGTATTACCTTTGCATGTGACATACTGTAATGGATCAATAATGAATTCCCATTAAAGAACCATACAGATTTGGTTTAACTTTATACTTCAGTTGTTACCGGATAGACTAAATTATCAAACAATAGTTTAATTTTTGTTGGACGAATATCGACGATGCGTCAAAACAATTGGCCGTTGATTTTCAAAATAAAATTCGACGATTTTTGTTTGTTGTTCTGTTGTGTATCTTTCTAGAAGTCTTGTTTACAACATTCTGAAACAAAAAATTGGAAGAATGTTGAAATAAAAAAGTTATGTAGAATTCAAACCATAAAGATCATTTTGCGCCACCCCGTATAATCCGAGATATCTAATGTTAGATTGTCGAATGCGACAATCGTCAAAGATAATAATTATTATTGGTATACATAACGAGAAATTATATGTAACAGGTAAACTCGAAAACGTCTTTGTTGAGGTTTTGAAATTTTATATTCAGGGTTCGCTCCCTGCTCCTCACCCCTTCTCAAAATCTCAGCTTTATCATATCTTTGTGTGAATATTTACAACGTTTTACATTTTTTTTGTTCTGTAACGTATAAAATTCGTCCTTAGCTTTGAATTGACCCAGTTGAAGATGACGTTGTACATACTGCGGAAATTCTGAAAATGTATATCGTAAATGAGTAAAAAATTGATGAATTTCGTATATAGATCAAAACCCACGTGTAAATCCGTAAGATCTGCATGAATGTATGCAAAATATACGGACTCGTGCGCACAACGTATGCGCATTTTCATACGAGCGAATTAAACTTGAGGTCTCGTGTTCGTAACTATTAGGTCGTTCGGAAATTCGTTTCATTTTCTCAAGGGAAAATGAAAACCAATTTGATTTAAATTAACAGAAAAACCTTTTAAACAGAAACATAACTTTTTCTTTCGCGCACTGCATTATTACCCTTGCGGTAGTAAAAAAGCAAAAGGTGATGGAAACGCGTATGTACTTTGATTTTACATATTTGATGCGATGACAAAAAAATACTTGAATGATTAGAAAGCACTACAAGGCAGGAAATGACGTCCGAAGTATCAGCCGTCAAGATATACTCGGATTTTGCAGTAATAACAACTGGAATTAATGTCTTTTTCTGCACATTGTTATCATGGATGCATTAAATCCGCCTTTTCAAGTCTATTTATGCAGCGCCCGCTCCGGCGGTTACGTCGCCCCTGACAAAAAGAAAAATTGCCGCCCCTATTAAGAATATATATATATATTTTAAATAAAGGTACATATTTTTTATTTTCAATAAAAATCACATCGTTTTATTTAAATTTTAATAAAAGCAAATTTTCTATTAATTGGGTATTTAACACATCAATATTTCTCACACACTTACAGCCAAAATGGCGCCCCTAAATTTTTGGCGCCCCGGACAAATGTTAGAGCGGGCCCTGCTTTACGTATTCGAATATTACTGTATCAGTGAATGATGTAAATTAAATTACAATGCTAACGATGCACCACACGAGGCATTTGAGAACACGTGCAGTTTTGTTTTTTTCATTGGAATACTAATTTGAGGTAATGTACAATTTAAATTAAATCGCCACGTGCAATTGAAAAAGTGAAAGCAACTCAAGTCTATGCTAATAATTAGACTGCGGATCTTTATGCAAAATAGAAAATGTTTGCATTGATTCCAGGACACAGGAGACAAATAAAAGTTGTATTCTTCTTTTAATTATCCTTTTAAATTGAAAGTTGAAACTAATACGTTGATGTCCTTAAATATTTTTAACATGTCAGTGCTTTAAGTTGTACGTGTCCATTTTTGTCATAAATGCATAAAATCCGCAATCTACTAATAATAAACACGACATAACACGAATACTATTATGGCCGATGAATTCTTTGCAAACACTTGATAATTCACTAGAAAGAATTGATAATATCTAACAACCACATATGGGAATAAAAATCTTCTGTTTCTATTAGTGGAGAAACAGAATTGGCCTACCTTAGGCCATATGTGTGTAAACCGCTAGGAGCATTTATGTGGAGTCAGCTGTATTACGTGAGAAAGTGATTTAAATCCTGCACTGTAATTTCACACACGCGTCACTTGCTCTCCGTTTAAATCAATCAATCATTAATTAATTCGAAAATCAATTTACGTATGTATCGTATTTGCTTAACGTTAACCGAACTACGACCGATTAAACCAGTTTCACAGTTTTCATTCTACCGGTGTTGACATTACAGAGATGCTTCTATTTACATTCGGTTACATGAATATTCGAAACTCTTGAAAATTGTAGCGGTGCTTATATCTGTGGTTGTGAGGAAGAACGCCGCATGTCACATAATTTCACTTTCGAGATATTGCAGTTTAAAGTTTTGATCACTAATGCTTTGCATCGGTTAAATTGCATTATGTTTTTCAGCCTTCCGAATTAATTTTTTTTTATGACTTTTTTTCTGATAAAGACGTAAATTCTATGTCATAAATCTCAATTAATGCATAAACTGAAATTTTTTGAAATTGCGACATGCGGCGTTTTTCCTTGCAACCACAGATACATGGTTATGCATCACAATGTATTTGACGCAAGGTCAGGAAAATGAATACACTACGACAATGACGCTGCATATTCTTCTGAAGATCAGTAAATGAATTTGCTAATTCATAATGATATTACCGTTCACAGAATTGTGGTTCACGATTTTTTCTCATAATAGAAAGGCAATGAACTGCTTTCAGTATACTTTCTATACGACTCAATGCATAACTTTCTTCTTAAATTAATAGAAAAAGACGAACAAGTCGTAACACTATCCTGTTTGAGTAAATAAAGTGGAAAATTATACTTGATATAAGCTGTGATTAAATTGATCGTCTTCGATTTTGTTTTCAATCTTCCCCGAGAGCTTGACAAATGAGAGGTTACAGACAGCGACGAGTTATTGGCTAGTAAAGTAGAATTCTAGATAAAATAGTGTATCTTGGTCATCCTGCAAAATTTTTAGAAAAATTTTTATTAATTGTGAAAAATGAATGTAGAACATGTGTATTCTTGTACATACATATATTCTGTAACGCGTCTTTGAGTTTCTTTGTCCGGAACAGATTGTTCCGGTACTTTCTCACCAATATCACTTCCCCCACTACCTTCTTAATACTGGTTATAGGATCCGTGAGATTATATGTATCTGTTCATGAGACTTAAGGTCGCAGCCCAGAAATGTCCGGAAACACGTTTGAAAGTATGCAGACATCCTCGACATTTCTGCCTTTCACCGAACGCATTACTTATTTGTACGATCTTACACGGATATTTCCGGCATTCATTTTTATATCGGTCAACGTTCTCATTATTTCGTGGTCACTTTACATTTTATACTCATTTTTTTCACAAATAGATAACATTAGAAAAGTAGAGCAAGTGTAATAGAGGCATTCTTTAACACTAAATCTACCACATTTTACATTTATTGAAATAATAACAATACTTTCGTAAGAAATGATTGTATAGTCTATATAGTCTAAATAAAATTAATCTTGTCATTTTTATAAGAATACATGTACTAGTTACCTTTGAGGCTCGGTAGGTTTACTGTTAATAACAGTTGTATTTCAATAAGTATCATTATTCCAAAGTATATTGTGAATTTTGTATTTTTGGTATTTGTAAATGCATAAGACACGATGAGTTACAAAATTTAATGAATAATCTTCTAGCAGGTAAAATTACTTTCAGTATCATTCTAATAGGATATTCTTAGGAAATGAATATGTTTATAACTATCCGAAAAGCGTACTTCTAAAAGATTATAAAGTTTATTAGACACGTACAAAATTGGTAATTTACTATTTGTAATATTTGAATGTGGTAGAAGTAACTTAAAGATGGCGATAATTTACTAGATTAATTCTTACTAATCATGCTCAAATTATTACTTTAAAATTAATGTTTAATATATAACACTCAATAATTGAATAATTCTTAATACTAACACCTATTACTAGAATTTGATTAATGAAATATGAGAGTTACGTTTAAATAAGTTCTAAAAAGGAGAACAGAAAATATTTATTTATTTCATCGCACGCGCGTTTCTATTTTCTATTTACAATACGATTACATTGACAGACATATTTTGTAACAATTTCAGGTCTATGTGGTTTTTTTACAATGTAATAATTACTAGCATACTTTTGTGAACTATCTGGGTGTAATACCATCCTGCCTACCAGTCATTTTGAAATATTTTGAATTGACATTTGTAAAAATATATGGCACTTTCTCTGTTGGACATAATAATCTCTCAAATATTTCTGGTAGTCCAACATCCGTTTTCTTTCCCACTGGTTCGAACATATTGTTCCATAAAAGATTAGCTCCTAAAACAGCAGAAATATAAAACCAACATAATAAAGTCTTATTAATAATTAATAATATAATTACAAAACTACAATTGACACACAAGGGCTAAATTTCAACAATGAATCAATTTTATAGTTTACTATTAAAGCAGTTTCATTATATCAATAATTTAATATCATTGGAGTTAATCTGGAACAATTCAATCGTTAATATTTAAGAACAAAATGCAATCAATATATTATATTATTACTATTAGTAAGAAAAGAAAACTTTCTAACATAATTACTGAATCATTACTCAAAATTTATGCTGAAATTTTTATGTTTTGTTTCCTCACAATGCTCATAAATATTGTATATGAAAAGAAAATAAAATTACAGAAGAGAAATGCAACAAACAGACACTTTAAATATATCGTAAGACGTAGTACAAATTGACATGGAAACTAGGGAAAATATTTGCATAAAGAACAGAAGAACTCGCTATTAGAAAGGTGGAAAAACAAAAGAGCAAAGACTCGTGCAAGGCTAGTGTAAATGCGTGAACGTCTGAACGACCGGAACAAATACACGTCGAGTTGAGTGACAACATGCGAACGTGTGTAAATAAAAACGCAACACATCGAACCAATAATTAATTATCTAGCGTTCATTCAACGAATATGTCAATAAAAAATGTAGATGCGTAGGGTCTGGTTATATTTCCTAACATTTAAACAATATTTTGTGAGAACTATTAATTGTTCTACTAAATACTTGTTATGTTTGTCGGAAATAATTCATCACTCTGAAACTGAAGTACAGTAAAGTTATTTTTGTGATTCACTATCGTTTACTTGCCACATTATGCACATTTTATGCATGCTGACTAACTGGTTAAATTCGACAGATTTAGTGTTCGACCCTCAGATTGATTTACCTAATTTTTCGAATCAAGATAAGACACGTTTTAAAATTCACAATACTGAATTCTTATGATCGTTATCATCGGTAATATGCAAATATATTTCCATAATATCCGTTCATATATTTTCGAATGTGTCCACTTTCATTTTTTCCATATGTTTTCGTAAACAAACGTAAAAACGTTGTCTCTTCTCTAGAATTTGTCTGATATTTAGCAATAAATGAATTAATGCTCATAAAATGTTCGAAACTTTTGTTGCACACATCAGTTTTATTTATTTTATGTATTTTTATTTAATTTACATTAACATTATTAGTTGTTACCTTACCTAATGCGTGGCCCTTTTGGCTAAAATGAAAGCAATCATACGTGACCAAAGTAGGATCGATTGGTGATGCTTTACTTGGATTCGCGTTTGGAGCATTGAACAATTTCATAAATGGTTGTAAGACCACTGTAAAGTCTAGTGATTTATCGTACCTGAAAGTTCATATTTGCATTAATAAACATAAGGAAAGAAATGTTGTTCGATTATTGCAGATGACATCTTTGTACTATTTTCAGCAGACACGTGGCATACAGACGTGCACTTAACTTATAGCAAAAACACTTATTTATCTCTATTAAGATTGCAGACAGAAGATAACGTCGAAGCAGGAAATAATGATGTTCTTCATCAGAGCAAACACGATAACATAAATAGATTTTCTGTTTGAGGTTATTTTCAACGTCACTAAAAGTCCCATTACTGTCTTCTTTAATTGTACACCTCAACAGTATGACCTAGTGCCTCGTGTCAAGTTCAGTGACGTGGAATACGGTGACCTCGAAATGGCATTCAACTGAGAAACGTAGGTACACACAGTCGACGAAACATGAACGCACGAACTGCAATCTTAACATTGGGTTGGCAAATAAGTTTGTTCGGTTTTTGTGATTTATTCCACTCTGAAAAACCGAACGAACTTGTTTGATAACCCAATAGTATGTACTTATATCTCCAATTTTATAATAATTATTATAACCTTTATTTAGATGTTGCATTCTGTGCATACGTCACTGTTAGATTACAAACTTTTATCTATTTACACTTCATAAATATTATTTAAAAATGCATAAAAAAATAATTTATTATATTATACATTGCTTAAATATACAAAATATTATATGAATTAGCTATTAGAGATTAAACAAATTTTATATGTTGTCTTTATTAATCAAGATTTAAGTTAAGTCATGTTAACGTATTTTATATTACTATATGAATATGTATAAGAGATATGTAATCGCTTCTAGCTCGTGTGTATGCTAATTAATTCTGATGAAATTTTCAGCATGTGTATAACTAACATAGATCTACAAAACATATATTTTAAATTTTCTTTAAGGGCCCTAATAAAAACGTTTTAAACGATGCCTTTTTTATTTTTGCATGTAACCTTGTAAATTATAATTTTTTGGAGAATCTGTCTTGCATATCATTTCATAAACCAATACTTCTAAATGATTATAAAAAATCAGGTTGTTTGATACAATTATAAAAAAGTTATTCTGTCTTAAAGGGCGTTCGAATACTTTCGTTACCCACTGTATGTAGAATTGATATGTTACTCTTGAAACCACATAACTTTTGTTTCAACCATTTCTTCATATACTAAATAGTGTAAATTTAAATTAGGTGGCACACTCAGAAGAATCACACTGTATATTATTTTAAGATAACAAGACTGATCTTTAAGGTTCTATCTTCACTTTTTATCCATTTGATATTTTATTTTACTCCGAAACGGAATGCAACATTAATTAATGCGATTGCCGTGTATTCTTTTTATATGAGTGGAAACATAACATATTGACGATAATACTACGCAATGTCTGGTCAAAATGTCATGGTCAACTAATTAGTTAATTCACTATTTGTCAATAGTACAAAAACTCTAGAATCGAGACAACACTTTAATTTTGTCGATAAAGAACGTGAACGGCTAAAAAGCTCTACCAGAATAAATGCAGGCAACTTGTTATTCATTAACAGAGTATGTTTGAAATAGTGCTGACTTTCATCGATAAATTTTATTTTGTTAAAAGTTACGTGTGTTTAAAGTTACTATGCAATTACCCAGTATGTGTATTCGCATTTCTCTCTTACAGCAATGCTGGACACATATGCCTCAATTGAGGCAAAACTACCCAGCACTGCTGCAGAATTTACATTAGATTTATAAAAATAATTTTGTATATTTTTTTCATACAATCTTACCTTCCTGAGTCTACCATAGATTCCACTGCTTCTTGGTAAAGCCGCGCCATTTTAGAAGCTGTAATACTTGGTTGACCTCCTCTATGCATGCAAGCACAATACAGAGGATGCAAGATACTACACATAGCACTTCGAGGAACTCTAATGGATACTGTGACGTCTGCACAAAAATTGATAGTTCTACTCAAAAACATAATTCACGTTCACGCTACTTTACTTAATAGGTTATTATTCCGTTATGGAACGACACTGACGTTATGGAAAAATGATTGTAAACCGAGGCCCTTTTCATTGCCGAGAGGTTGGGAAATTAAACTTAGTATTATTATTTACTATCACTAAATAATATGTTAAGAATTGCATCAAATAAAATATTTTATCTCGGATATGCAAATTGCTTGATAAGCTTATGAAGTATTTTGAGCAGATGTTCTTTAGGTTTGAATTTTTGTGTAAAGTCACGCGTTACTTTTCTGACCGGGCAAATACAAGAGTTTAAAATGATTTACAGCCGACAATTGCTATAATTGCCATCGCATCACTTCTAGAGAATTCACAATGATGTTTAATCTGTCTCGCACGTGTAATACTAAACCAGTCTATCGTATCTAATAAGAAAAAGCTGAAGAAGTTTCTGTTCAACTTGTTGCATTACAGCGGAACAGTTTTTATACGTTTTTTATGAATCTTGCACGTAATGATGATAGACTTGTTTTTAAATAATATTTTATCGTTAATACGTACGTGTTGGTTTGATTCGATCGATTTCACAATACTGTACAGAAAATTAACTTTTTCCCTTGACACCTCAGTCAAACATTGTCAAGTTGACAACTCAGTCAATATTTTATCTATTACCTGATCAATAACTTTTTATAAACAGATATATGCTATGTGGTAAAGTCTTGATCTAAGCCTGATCTGTGGGTCTGTACACTTACTAAGATCGTACAGCTACGTCCGGCTTAGATCAACATTTTACTGTAGTATCTAAACAAAATATTGACATTTAGTTCGTAAGAGTGTCTCCGTACGTTATAATTAATTACCTATAACGGGCACAAGGTTGACTAGAGTACGAGGCAAAGCAATTTTCAAAAAATCCAATGCCCTTCGTAAATGCAGAGCGTAACGTACAGGTGAAAACTGCATAGGACTATAGCACTGCGCAGAACATATGTCATTTGCACCGAAAAAGATAGTGATAAGCTGCAAAATAGAAAAATATTTTATTCGGCTGTGATCATTTTTTCGCGGACATAAAAGATCGATTTTTATTATTTTAGGCGAAATTTGAAATGCTTCTCTCCAAGAAATTTTATTAATTAGTTGCGATCTATTACAACTTCTATCTATTAAAGTAACTAACACTTTTTTAATCAATTTATTCGTAGGAGATAATTAAATGAATTTATAATTTACGGTACCTTCCAGTGTCGTTTAAAATCAACTTTTGGGTCGCTTTTGATCCTTTGAACAAGGATTCGAGCTTGCTGCAATGCGTCTTCCGTAGCCGCGACAGGAAAAGCAACATTCAATTTGGCCTTCGCCGAAATAAATTCACCTGTACCGGTCGAGTACCCAGACAAGTTGCGATTGAACATCTATCATGACAATTGATAATAATAATTTCCACAAATCGAGACATGAATATCCAAGCAAGTTTTGTTTTAAAAGTGGATCAGTTCTTGTAAAACAAGGCTAAGGGTAGTAATGGAGAAAGGGGCAGAAAAAACAGACCAATACTGTGCGCATAAGACCGCACGACCGAAGTGAAAACTTCTATAGTGATTGCACATTACATATGTCTGTTTCTCGCATGCTGGACTAAACTTGGCTCCCCCGAGTTTACTCGAATTGCGTTTCACTTCGAAGCGTGACGGATCAGACTCATTCACTGACCAGCAATTGTGTAAGCGGTGCGCCCAAAAAAGTTTTCATTTCAAAAATTATTTCGAACTTAATCTTGATATTCTAAACGACTAACAATAAGATCCATCCTTCTGTCCATACAGGAAACAAGTAGACAGAGAAAATACATTCAAGGTTGTTATTGGTACCCTTACAAAAATCTTTTTTCTTTTTCGATGAAGGAAAGTTCTTTTTCTATTATTATTGCTTTCTTTGAAGTATAGTTATGTTTATAGTGTTCTGCAGTATCAGCATTACCCTAAGTACTCTTTAATATCGTGAATATCTGAATGACAATAGTTACATCTTTATTTTAAGAAACTGTCGAATTTACAGTCTCGCCCCGTTCTCCACAATAAGAAATTATGTGTGATGTAAAGATCGGTCTATAGATACAGCTAGCAAGGAAGAGACATCTAGATGTAAAGTGTAGAAATTAGAAACATTAAGTTACATTATTATTCCGCATAAGGAAATTTCATGCAGATTACAGGTCTAATATACGTAATACCTTTAATAAATTAGGAACGGTTAAGAATCGCCTCCAATCACCTTGCCCACCTACACACCAGCTGACTCCGCGGGCTTCTATAAATGTTCCAATTGCGAACTCTTCTAAAGCACCACTTCCGGCAACCAATGAGTCGCCTAAACCACCCACAATATCTATGTCGCCTGGTCTTAAACGATGCACGCTTTCAGGGGTGGAACGAGACCTGTAGATAAAATTAAACAATGTCAACTGTATTAATTACTTTCACAAACATTTTATTTACATGGGCTTTTTATTATAGCATTTGAAACCTCGGTTAATGTTCATTTTGCTTACATGTGGAACACTGATAGAAAAATTAATCTTTATATTTTTGACATTGAAAGGAAATATAACAGCTGGAGAAGTTCAAATAACAATTGTCAAGTTCTACTAGATTACATTGTTTATATTGTTTATGTATGGACAGTATAGACATTGCATCATAGACGAGGTATAGAAGTAGACCAATCACCTCTGACCTAATGTATTTTTGTGTCTCATGTCCGCGGGGCTCTAGATCTAGACTCTAGATCTTCTAGAGCCCCCTTAAAATTTCTGTGCCACATCCTACCTTATCGGTCGGAACTAATATTGTGGAACTGATACCACAGACTGCTGTTTCGTGTCGCATGATCTAAAATAACAGAAGTGGGTAATTTTTTATTTAAACTTTTTAAGGAAAGATAACCGAGTTATTGTTTATTCGTACTTATTTTGCTGAAGAACATATTCAACATAACTTATCTGTGAGATATTCTTATACTAATTGTAAGATCATTCGTCACCTATAGTTTATTCGTAACTCTTATTCGGGAGGTATTACAGCAGGCGAAGTTTTGCGCTACATCCGATCTCGAATAACAAACAAAATATAAGGTATATTTTATCCAAAACATATTTAACTAATTTTTTATTTAAATAATGCCCATTCTCTGTGAAATACCGATTCTATCCAAATTGAATAACCAACTGGTGAACTAGGTGGGAATATTAGTGAGAATCGCGAGTATCATAACTCATGTATAATCAATTCGTATCAATAATCATGCATAAAAGTTACATCGACATGTTTTAAACTTTAAGATATGGTCAAGACATGCTTTAAAAGTTACTCTGAATTTCGAGTACTATTAAGCCAAGGGGGTACTTACGCTAAGAAGGTCCTCGATAGCATCACTGCAAAAGGAATTCTTATAATTGTTAAACAGGTAGAGCTAATTTTATCAATATATTGCGTTCACAATAAATTAATGCATGCGAACGTTCACATTTAAAAGTTATTCTGTACCTCGGGAGCGCTTGTCGACATCGTTAGCAAACGGTTAAATTATTGCCTATTATTTGGTAATCAATTTCTTTTATAGTAGACATTTAAAAAACTTATTGTAAACCTACCTTCCGTATGTAACATTGCAGGGGAAGGGAATATGCTCTGGAATTTGAGGTTGACTCCTTATTCCACTGTACACATGTGGATAAGCAATCCCCTTTTTGTCCGTGTCATCCTGAAATAACAATAGAATTGTTTATTATTTAAGTAAATTAAATACATCTACTTTGGTACACACTATATAATATATTTGAACACAATGACGAGTTTGTCTTTTAACGAAAACGCATGGGCATGATCGCAGTCTCAAAAAATTCTATCAAACACGAGTAAAGTTGGTTCAAGCTGACGGTTGAGTTACAATCTATTTTCCATATTCTCTCGTCCGTCTTATAAACTCAAATGTTTCTACCACAAAGTGCGATCATCCACCTTTGATTTGAGCCCTCAATCGTTAAAAAATTCCAATAAGAATGGATACTAAAATTGGCTGGAGAATTTCTTTCTCTGTTTGGATCTCTCGCCTCTCTCCACCAATGAAAAAAATATATATTTTCAAGGGTAGTCACCCCACCGCCGCACCGTACCTGCGACCCTCGCAGACCCAAGGGTTCGGCTGCGGTGTCATTAGTATAATGAGAGTGAAAAATGAACGCATGTGAGTTTACGTGAGTGACAGTGTCAACCATTTGTTATCGAGACGTGAAATGTGTACAACTGTGTGATGTAATAGGGTGACCGTTGCGTCGTGAGTACCGTTTTCTTCTTTCACCCTCTCGATACATAGGCATCGAGATTATTTATTTCGATTTTCATTATTTCTAAAATTTACATTTCGGAATTACATTTGATTAAAATTTTTTCTCGAATTATGTCGTTGCTAATTATAATAATTTCCTTTTGGTCTCAACGAATAATTGAACTTAAACGAATTTGTTATTTGTGTTTTATCGTGCAATTAAAATCCAGTTTATTTAATTTTGATTTTACAATCAACTTGAATGATTTATATTTTCTATTTCCTATTGATTCTAATTTATTGTTTGGCAGTTGGTCGATTGAATTTATATATAATCAAATATGCTATGTATATTTTATCGTCCAAGAAATCTAGTTTATTAATTTTGATTTGACATTCAACTTGAATAATTGATTTTCTATTTTCTATTGATTCGGATTTATTGTTTGACGTTTGATCGATTGAATTTAATCGAATGTGCTATTTGTGTTTTATCGTACATTAGAAATCTAGTTTATTTAATTTTTGTTTGTGAATCAATTTACCTACTTTATATTCAACTTGAATTTTTTATTTCCTATTAATTGGGATGTAGCCTTTGACAATTGGTCGATTGAAACTAATGAATTTGTCCATTCTGTCACAGTGCCTGAGGGAAAAGAATTCATCGATTCAAAGACGATATCGATAACCGAGATCGAGACGCAACGAGTCGTGCTGTATTTAAGCGGGAGAGAACGTGAGTAGATTACCCCGCCTTTTAGAATTGTGATTAATGAATTGCCGCACTGCACTTTGATACGACTACTGAGCAATCGCAGCCCGTGTGGCTGCCCCTGATTACTCGCAGCCAGTGTGGCTGCCCCTGATTACTCGCAGCCGGTATGGCTGCCCCTGATTACTCGCAGCCATTGCTTCCCTCTTAGAATTGCGTATAAAGAAATTAAAGAGCAGCAGGAGTTTTCTATATCGAATTTGATAAAAAATTAGCGTCACGACAAATAATGCACTACTCGCGTTTGTTTCGAGTTATTTATTATTTATTGTTTGTAGATCAGCGTTGCGAAAGAATGATTGTTTATTGTTTATTGAAGTATTGTTTATTGATTTTTAAGCATGGGAACATTCGGAAGACCTTTGCATTTGTTATCGATATGTAAAATCGTGAAAAAATGTGCTTATAGTTGTTCGAGGTTTATAATTGTTGCAAAAAGAAAAAGAGTCTGAATCGACTATTAGTTTCGTTTAAAGTATTCCTCGAAAATCATGAAACTTTCAAAGCGCGCATGCTTCCGGCATCGGGATTCCGCGTCCGGTACACCGCTATGTTTCGTCACAACCTCTACTGATCGCTAAAGAATACGAATTTGGCATACAAAGCACGTAACTGCTTTTGCTTTCTTTCATTTGTATTCTATCATGACTTGACTTAAATACCGTCTCGTATAAATAAATGAATAATTTATTTGTGCGACTACGCTAAATTCTCTCCGACATACGTTGAAATTGTTATCAGAGCCCAACCATTACGAGTAGATTTCAGTATTCTAGCTGTATGTAAAAATTTGTAGCAATGTGTGTGATACATACTTGCCTTTTCTCTGTGTTTTCCTCATCACTCTAGATATATTGTGTTGGCAAGTAAGTAATTTCGGTATTTTAAGGTGAAATGGAGCCTAATTTCTTTTTATTCAAGCAATGAACTTCCATAAATAAGATATTTTCAATTTTGTTCGATGATCTTTTGCCAAAAAAAAAATGAATAAGAAAATATTTTATTGATTGAAGTTCATCACTTGAATAAAAAAACAAAAATTGGGTTTTACTTCACCTTAAAATACCGAAATTACTTTCTTGCCAACCCAATATTAGTTTTTAAATATTATTCAAAATTTCGAGACAACAGGAATACATGAAATGTCATTTCTACAGCATTCGGTTAACACATATTTATTTACGAAGCGGTTGAAATCGGTTAAAGTCGGTTAGGTAATCATTTGTCCACGAAAACAAGTTATTTTAATTTTATTCCCAATCAAAATGTGGAACTCATGTTTAATCAATGTCAGACAGACTTTTCCGACTCGGCAGTTAAACGAAAAGAAAAGTTCTGGCCTTTCTCCAATTGTCCGGCATGCAAAGCACTTTTCTTTTCGGTCGTCTAGTCTAGTCGTCCTTCCGGTTTGATGTAACAGCGACAGTAAGGTTGCGTTAACCCGTTAGGTTTCATCTC
Source organism: Lasioglossum oenotherae (assembly GCA_028455765.1). NCBI lineage: Eukaryota > Metazoa > Arthropoda > Insecta > Hymenoptera > Halictidae > Lasioglossum > Lasioglossum oenotherae. The sequence continues at coordinate 1,209,848 of CM052297.1, forward strand.
ACTCAGTGTCAGTTAGGTCAATCTAAACGGTACGACACGGACAAAATGGGAAGTATTTGAACAAATATTTTGCTGGCACTTAATAAAATTGCTGCTGGTCAAACAAATGCTCGATTTTGTACTCTTTTTCTCGTTTATATACAGGGTGGGTTACCCCATATTACCACTTCGACTTACACGACTGTTATTATTCGTAGCGGAAAATGGTTCACACGTAGGGTTGAATGATATCGAGAGCATTCTGACGTTAATAGTTTTTTTTTACGTTGACGCATAGAGGACGTATCAAGGTCATTAACTATTTTTTTATGTGGAAACTTTATAGTCTTTACAAGAATACATACTTCTCGAATCCACTATACGCATTCTTATTAAATCTTATATGTATAGGGTAAAGTAGTCTAATGTGAAACCCATCTTTTTAAAAAATCATCACTCTCGATTAAGAACACTTTTATTATGAAAAATTATACGATATCGGCGATAAATAATCATCGAAGGTGCACAGATTTTTGTGAATGGACAATGTTAAAATAGGGGAATTGCAAACCACCCGATTAACGGCATCGAAATTAGCTTCCGAATCACGTTCAGTTCTTCGCATAGTTTCAGTCGCCGCATGCTAAACCATTTTTTTTCGAGCGATCTCTACGGACAACTTTCCTACTCGTCAGCCGGGTTACCAAATTAGCCGATGATGATGAATTCAATTTGTCAGTGTATGAACTTTCACTTGTATCCAAATATTCATGACCACATCGTCCTCGAGGCGGTAACAATCATAATTGAAGTGTTTGTAATGAAACTACAGTTAAAACGTGTAATCGTAATGTTATGACAATCTTTAAAAACATCTGACATTCGCATATTCTATTATACGCATATTCTATTAACCTAATTTGTTTCGGGCTGAGTAAGATGGTTGTGTGGTAGTGAAAGATGCTCTCCGATATGCCCCCCCCCTTTTGCCAGATGAATTAACAGGGTGTTTTTTGCCCATCTGTCGCCTCGTACGTTCTGCTCCTCGGAGGGTGCTATCGCTCGCGAGCTGTTAGAAAGAAAATAGTAATGTCGATAAAAAATAAAGCATTTTCTGCTACTATATATGTTTACCCGGCCGGCAAAATCTGCTCGAGCAAATTATGACGAAATGTTTTCAATTGTGCTTTGCCAACAAAAGGCAGCGTGAAAACTAGGGGTGGGCGGGTACCCGAAAATTTGGGGTACCTTTTGGTGCAAAATTCATACCAAATCAAAAGCAGATTGCTGACCGAGTAGAAGACCGGACGTATTTTATAGTGAACTATTGTATATGATATGATAGTTCTCGACTTTTCCTTTCCATTAGAAAGTATATTATACAATTCTGCTTCATTAAATTACTATTTTTAGTAAAAGATTTTGCAATATAATAATTTGCATGTAATAATAATTTGAGGAATGGTATAAACGGATTTTCTGCTATCAATAGATTAATATTAACACTAAACGTACCGAGCTATAAAAGTAACAGGCACGTGTTCCCTTATAAAAATAACAAGATTTAAGTTGTTTAGACTTTCCACGATTGCTAATAAAGGTATTTGTTAAATTATTTCTTATGACAGTATCTTTATAATTTCAATAATTGCAAAATAAAACTAGAGGTAGGCTTAGTGTTATTTATTTGACAGCTTTTATTGATAAGTTATAAGTTTACAGTTCTCCCCCCCCGAAGTAGTAATGGTACTCGTTCGTCCCAGCACAGGTTTGAATCAGACGGATTCTTTGCGAACTCCTTTCGCATTTCTTTCGAGTACCATTTTATGAGACGCGGACGGTGTAGGGCTTTTATTTTAAATTCATTTTAAATTTATTTTACTGAAATACACAAAAGCCACGATGCAAATAATTTGGTACTAAGGTTTTAAAGAAACAATGTTTGATATACGTTTAAGTGTCGGTTTCAAGAAAATGACGTGGCTCAGGAAATTAAAACTTTGCAGTCAACACGAATATTTTTGTGAAAAATACTCACCTTTGCCAAGTGAAACACGTTCCGTAAAAAATCAGTAAAGGAACTCGTAACCGTCGATGAAAACACTAATATCGTGAAGAAGTATATCGTCTTCATCCTCGTAGAGTTTGTTGAACTCTCTTTCGAAAGAAAAGTTCTCGCCGATCAAACTTTTCCTTCGGATGTTAAGCAGTCTTTTCTTCCATGCCCCTTTAAGGATTTATTGTTCTTCGGGATATATTTCAACGACGAAAACTTTCTCCTTTTCTTTCGTATCAGTGTCGTTGCATTCGAAAAGTTCGAGCCGTTTACGCGAGTGTTCCGGATCCTTTGAACTCAATACATCACTGAACTTTTTCGCTCGTGCATATTCCCATATAAATAATTATTCGAATCGTACAATAATCGTTCGTGAGCAAATTTTATTTTGGAAAACATCGTTGTGTCGAAAATACAAAATTAATTTTGAAGCTTGATTTTGCACTACATATTCGTAAGAAAATGTTCATTTTTTTATCGTTTTATTTATTATCCTAGCCGTGTAATCTGATTATCAAATTGTTTTATATACCTACGTTGTGCTGCTAAAATTTTTTAATATTTTTAATTTTTTATGTATTTTTTACATCATTCTTGTTTCGGAGTGTTTTATGATTTGTTAATTATTATCTGTATCATTATTATTTTCATACCCAACACAATTTTCTACTTTTTTAATTTGATCTTTGCAGTGTAACTAGCGCAGCTGATAGTACTGCAAGAATGTTAAACATGCAATTTACGATTGATATTCACTTTCATCATTGGAAGGGTAAACACATTTTTTGCCACTTGTTCGCTTATTATACTCTAGGAAACTAATAAATATCACACGAATGCACTTGGTTTGCCTATCATCGATAATCACCCGCTATACACAGCGTATGGCACTGAACATGAATGGAGACAGCTGAGGATAGACTTACGCTTGTCCACTGATGGCCCCTCTACTCTTCTTTTCTGAACGGAATACCGGCGCTCTTTCGTATTCTTATGGTAACAATGACATTGTATGTGAGTAAGAGTGGCCGAGTCAAAGTATTGTTCTTTTAATGGTGCTAATAGTCACGCGTGTGCCATTGGCGCCAAGAACCATGCATCATACTTAATCTCTCCTCCATAGTTACGTCGACCATCGTGTTTAATATTTAAAATGGTAAGACATCTGTTTATTATTCAAGTACAGTAAGTCCTTGACTTACGCGGTTAATTCGTTCCAGCGCTTTTCGCGTAAGTCGAAAAACCGCGCAAGTCGAATAGTGCCTGAGCGCCGCGCCGCTGCAAGGTTATTTAAAGCAGTCAGTGAAAGCAGATATCAGTGGTTTGGATGTACTTTTTATGCATATTCAATTTTATATTCAGAGATATTCGATTTTATATTCAGAGATATTCGATCAACTTATTCAATTAGCATTAACACCAGGCCTGGGCAACTCGTAGCTTGCGAGCCGCAGACTACGACTCCCCCTACTCCTGGGTTCTCCCCTTCAAACTCTTGTAGAGTGTAGTAGGAGGTGGGGAGACTAGGTAGGAGACCGTATCCCCTTGCAGTCACGCGAAGCAAAGCACGGCAGGAGCAATATGAAATAGTGGGGGAACCGGTACGCTGGTATGTAGTGGGATTGATGAAGCGCCAGCGGGAAAGATGTTGGCCGGTCCTGCTTTAAAATAAAGGAGATTCAGACGAGGTAAGCAAATACGCTCACCGAGTTTTTCGACATAAAATTCAACAAGTGTCCGAGGATACAGCGAAAACATTGAAGATGCTAATTAAACCTTGTTCGAATATTTCGCTCTCCACAAAATATCTGAATTTGTCTTTGGCCATAAACTATTCGAAGAATGCTAGTTGACGACGAGACGACGGAATATGTGTGCAAGATATCATTACGAAACGAAAGACAAATAGACAATTCCACTAAATACAGTTACCAGGTTCGTACCAGATTGTGCACCTGCATGAAGAAAGTTTAAACAGTAAATAGAACTTAAAAATTGGCAGACAAATGTCAAGGATAGCCGTAGAGTTTTAGAATGAAAATCTGTAAAACTAAATACAGTGCAAAAGATTTGTTTTATTAACAATATCTTATAATGATTAATAATAATATATAATAATAGGTCACAATGTTCATTTACATAATTAGCTTATATGGTAGATTATGACGTACATTAATCCTTGTGTAGCCAACCGGGTACCCATTTTCTACATTTCTTTCAACAATTTGTTAATCTTTATCTAAAAATATTATAAAATTTCTCTGAATGTCCATTCTTTGATCGCTAATATATTCATGTATTGTATTAAAATGAGAATTTCTGCAAATATGTTAAACACAAAAGGTTTTAAATAATCTATACAGTTTGGTTGGCTACATAAGGGTTAAGGTAGTATTAGATGCATGACCAGATTTTCGAAAACCTAATTAATTTAATGTGTTAATAAATTATTGAACTGGTTTGAATGAAATTTTACATTACTTAAATAATTATTTTAATTATGTATAAGCTATTTACGCATCTGGGGTTTTAATAGTCAGGCAAAGGTTTAATTTTGAATATTATTTTACAATTGCAAATAGTTCGATTTCTTTAAATTCTATATAATGTTGCAATTATTACAATAATTATGGCAATTACATACTTACAGGCACTTACTAGAGACTATTTTGTCGAGTATAAATTATTTTTTTGCGTTTCGACATTATCTTCGCCGAAACCATACTTTCCGTTTCTCTTTTTAACCGACTTCGAAAAAGGAGGAGGTTACTCTATTCGATCTGTATGTGCCTTTTTTCGCTTTTTTTTTTTACTCACAGCCCTCTTTTTAAAGACTTTTTGTTCAACACCTCACTCGGGCAAACCACGCCTGTTGTTAAAATTTTTATAAAACAGAGAACAAAAATTGAGATATTAACACTCCGCAAAATCTCTTCATGACTACTGGTGGAACTAACCACTGACTTTCTCGTAGGACGCTATGGTCTAAAGTCTAAACCTAAACGTTCTTATTCTAGTAATGTGAGAGTATCCAAGCCTTGGGTTGCATAATGAACTAAAAAACCGCTTCTTGTGGTCAAATTTAATTATGTATCTAATCACTAATCGCAGCACATTGAACTGTTAATTTCTATGTCTAAAAGAGGCGCACCGTTTTAGGGGTCGTTACTTCTTGAATTCCCTCGCGTCATTAGGAATGGTCTGTCTGGTGTAGGGCACAAGAACTTTTTAAACAACGGCTGCCATTCACGAGACTTATTACCGTATGGTTCTAGCAAATTGTTCCACAAGGCATTCCCATCTTGTAACAAATAAAATGAGATTAATTAATATATTACAAACTAAATTACGTGTTCAGTGCAGTGTCGCCAGATTAAGACTTGTCTCCACTCTACCCTTCCCCTTCTACGAGATTACTCCCCCATTTTCCCGTAGCGAGCATCCCCATGCTAGACGCGTTGTGTCTGCGTCTGCGTCGTCACCAGTGCCGCCAGAATCTACCAAACCTGATCGATTTTCCCACTCCGCCTTTCAACATCCCCCACTAAGACCATAGACTGGTCACGTATTAATCTGGTTATCAGAGACGTGGTAAACTGTGTTCCCCTTGATTTCCTCGATCTGGCGACACTGGTCGTCACTAACCCAGTAATGGAAGAGAGGAGGTAACTGTATTCGAGTTAATTCGAGTTAAGTCCCTTTATCTGGCGATACTGGTTGAATGCACGGTATTGTTTTAATCGACAGTTAAGTACTGTTAAATCACACGGAAATTTCATGTACCTTGACCCTTAGCACTCGAGTAGTGCCTCTGAGAGAGAGGCGCCACTAAAAAGTACTGTACCATTATTCAATATATTGTTTACATTATTAAATAATTTGGTATCTAACGAATTATTAAAGATTTAAGTATTGTATGAGATATTACATCAATTTCATATCCATAAAATTAAAAAAAATCCTATAGAATTCTAGGTCGGAAGAAATGTTTAATTTTCGAGTTAAAATAGCTCCGACTGCAAAGGGTTAATATAGAACTACTTCACCTGTGTGTATTAATAAAGTTTAAATTCAGTTAATTAGTTGAACTTACATAACGCGTTTGTCTTTTGAGTTACATGGAAACAATCAAAAGCGAAGAAGGACGGATCAACATTTCCATCTTTGCACTTTGGCGACGTTACACCTTGAAGAGAAGGTAATGGTACTACCGTAAAATCGTCTGTGTGAAACTCTGGATTATCTGCAATTGTTTCTTCCAAATGCAGCCACCTATAAACATTAATCATTTAGAAACTATAAAATATGTTAGTCATACGTTATAATCAGTAAGATCTAATGTATGAACATTGTCTATCTTCAAGATATTTGTTACTTTTTATTTCGTTATTTATTATTCCAGTATTCATTAATATACAGAGTGTCCCATTTTAAATGCTGAAGGCAAATATCTCGAAGATGTTTTTTAACGAAAAATTAATAAATGCTATGCATAACTGTGGGAGATATTTTCATTTTAGTACAAAATATTTAGTACGAAATATTTTCTAATCAATCGAAACAAAAAAAGTCGAACCTTATCTCGCAATAAAGAGTCTATAACATATTGGACCACTTTCGTAATCACCAGTACAATTCTATTTGATATATTGAACAAACCTGTCTATTATTTCGTAGTATTCGTCTCTCATATGTCGAAATTGCAAATCGAACATGCAGGAACATTCGATCCTCGTTAGCAAGTAACATTTCAGTATACTGGTGTTATCTTGAGCTTCGACGAGCGACTGCAAGTGAGGAGGTAGAATCAGAGCAACGATCGTCCGTGGTAAGTTGTCCCTCAATATTCGAAGAGTTTGGACCAAATCTTTTTTATGATCGTCCAAGATAGACCACGGTGAAGGAACATCACATATGTTGTCGCAAAAATCGTTGCTTCCAATCATTAATGTAATCATCTGTAAAAACGTGTGATTTAGAATGTATTGGTTCAAGTTAACATAAACATAGATCTGTGTTAGTAGCAGAGCTTGAATGAAAGTGTAAATTTTTGTAAATGACAGTTGTTTTGTGAACTTTACACTTTTCAATAATTTCTTTTCTGTTTTAAGTTAACTCTGTACATTAACACATTAATTCGGTTATAAAGGTTCAATTTTAACAGTTACTTTATATTTGGTTAATATTAATATATTTGGTTAATGAAAGTTTTGAAGGGACATTTATTCCTTAACAGATATTTTGAAGTAAAGCATGAAAGTTTAAACTATTTTTCAGCTAGCATTATTGAAGGAATTGAAGGGAACTTCGAAGTGTACGAAGTTTCGAAGTATTGAAGCTCCGAAATCGAAATTACGAAACTCGAAGCTTCGAAGCTTCGAGGCTTCAAAAATTTCGACCAGCGAAAGAAAGTAACAGCTCTAGTATACAGTGGATCTAAAAAATATTAAAATCAGGCCCGGGAAACTTCTTCCCCGCCGTCGCTTGAAGACTCCCACTGCCAGTGTACCGGTACCTCCACTATCAACTGTTTGTATTGCTCCTAATATGCTTTGCCTCGCGTGACTGCGAGGATACGGCTTCCTGGTCTCCCCACCTCCTGCCACACTCTACAGGAGTTTGGTGGGGAGGACCCAGGAGTAGGGACAGGAGTCTTCTGCGTCTCGCGAGCTACAAGTTGCCCAGTCCTGATCTATACCAATTTTAGAAATATTGCGGTGGGTGTTATTGCGTTGAAAATTTGAAATTGGCATACAACCTTCCAATTTTTCTTTATATCGACCCTTGGATCCTTTTGCAATCTGTTGATTAGATATTTAGCCATAAAAGGCATGTCGCGAGACATGGCACCAGCTTCAGCGACGTTAAATTGCGAAGCTCTATGAGTAACATATGAGTCCCCGAGTGCGTACCCTATCAATTTCGGATTGTACTCCTACACAAACAAAAACGCATTAGATGTAAACATACCTTATACATAATCGAATGCTGAAATGAAAACCTATATCATCTTGAAAAAAGAGATAGATGTACACCTTCTTCAATTTTAGCATACTGAAATATACTCGTTCAGAAAATTAAAGTGGATATGTACTCAGAGTGAAGGTTACATTGAAAAAGAAAATTAATTTCAACGTCTGGACAAATTCGTCATCCGAACGTGAGTGAGACTGTAGTTGCATTAATGCTCTGAATAAAGGTCATACTTTGAGAATATTCGGAAGCGTTGTATAAGTTCGCCAAGTTCCCTGGCCTCCGGAGCTTCCTGATGCACCCCTGCTTTCAATCAAAACTTCGAAGATGTTCTTCGCAAAGATTGCATTGCCCGCTGTCAAAGAATCTCCCATCCCTCCGATTACGTCTATGTCTCCTGGTCTTAGAGAATTAACAGAAGTCGGTACTTGGGAAGATCTACCGCCTATTCATAACATAACGATAATTAAAGATTAAGTACATTCTAGGTGATAGTGTAAGTGTTGCACTAAAGTATTATCTCCCTAACTTTCGCCCAGATCTCCACCGTAACTGTTCAAATCTGATTCCCACCACTGGGGGATACCCTTGGAACCAATCGAGTGGTAAACACAGGCGATCGAACCACCTTGGTAGCATGGTGTCCTTGCTCTTCGGAACAACGTTGTAAGTCGTTCAAGGAAGTAGAAGCAGCAAACGATTTATTAGTAGCCTGCGGATCTCGATGCGAAAAAAATTGTTTGCATCGATTGCAAGTCACAGGAATCAAATACAAATTTCGATCTTCTTTTGATTATCTTGTTAAGGTGAAACTAATTCACTGGTGGCCTTAAATTTTTTCAATACCCCCACTGTTTAAAATTGTGCGTACCCATTTTTGTCATAAATGCATCAAATCCGCAGTCTGTTTATTACTAATCTTTTGCCCTCGATGTGGCAGAGAATTTTGCCCCTAAATTTTGCAAGCAAATACCGAGCCTAATGCGGAAAGAGACAGGTCGGAATTTGTAGGCAAGCTTTGGTGACAAATTCAGAACAGATTGCTTAACACGTTCCGTGCCGAGCCGCGTTTCCTCGTTTTTTCATTCAGGCCATTTGCTTTGTTCTATACTAAAGTATTTCTAGTGCCTCCTTCTTTTTGGTGGGAATATATTCTACGGTCTTAACCTTTAACTACTCGCGCTGGTGTGTAAAAAGTACATCAATACAATAATATATGTACTGTTCAAAGCACGAGAGAAAACTAGCGGGAGGGGCACAGAGCAAGAGGAACGCAAGGGCAATCTTCTTTCCCCGTTCCCTACCCGTTAGTTTTCTCTCTTGCTCCGCCACACAGTGATATACATATGTGGTGTATTAAATACACCGCGCGGATAGTTAGTGAAAATTCAGGGCGCGGGTAGTTACAGGTTAAACTTGTTATAAAATATCTTTTTTTTAGCGCATTAAATAAATATGTCAGTGTGTACCAATAGTGGTACACGTTATTGCAGAGCACACTCCAACGTCCCCCACTAACTAAGACCGTAGACCACGGTGTCCGTGCCGTAGACTGGTCTGGTTATCAGAGATTGAGGAGTAAACTGTATTCCCCTCGATTTCCTCGAGCTGGCGACACTGCACGGAAAGTGTTACATAATAGGCCGCACGCTGTTTCTTTCATAGGATATGAGTCGAATGGTGGGAGGTGGAAGACGCTGGTAGGCACTGAGAACAGCCGAAAGAAATAGTATGCGGCCCAGGGATTCTAACCCGACGCCTAACCATCACCCAAACCCGGTTAACCAAGGAAGGTTACTGTAACCCGCTATAACCCATACTATCCTCGAGGGAACGGTTCTCAAATTTTAGAGAGAGCAGGTTAACCCGCTCGGAGCGGGTTACTATTAAATAGAGATTCACGGAATATAACCCGAATCATAACAAAAATATTGACGCACAGGATGTTCACGATCCATTTTAATTTGGTTTATAGTTTCTAGTTTCTTTTACAACTATTAAGCAACTAATTAAATTATTAAAGAAACTAAAATATCACTTGCTTTATTCTCTTAACTTTATAAATGAATAAAAATTGATAAGAATCTTTTGAAAGCCTATAATATGTATCGCTAATCGACACTGAACACAATCTGAACTATAAATGTTTTCAACACAGCATGTGAAATAAGAATGGGAATGGGTGGGCAACCCATAACAATAGAAAATCGAAAAACAGTTGATCAATCTTTTCTCCGTTTCGTTTTTTTCCGTTCCGTGTCAAACAATTGCCAATCGACGCTCCAACAACGATACCACAATACCAGGTATTCTTGGCTCATTATTGCCTTATTATACAATATATACGTTCTTTCAGACACACACAATATATTCATACTCTTCATAATTACCTAAAATACAAATTTCTTTACCAAATTTCTTTATCAATAATAAGTTGTTCTCATATTATTTAAAATCGATTTGTAGATAAATTCAACTGATTGGCACCAAAGCATAATTATAAATAAGAAAAGAACTTCAAACTTCGTACTCAAAACCCGCTCTTAGTGTGGGTTACAATGTTTCATGGGTTACCAAGAACCGAAACCGATTCAGGTTACGGTTTCCAACTGTAACCCACTCTTACCCGGTTAACCGGGTTACAGTTGGCCATCTAGTAACCGGTTACCAAAGCTACGCGGGTTACAGCGGGTTATTGAAAACCGAATCCGATTTGGGTTAGATTTTTGATCCCTGATGCGGCCCATAGGCCGCCGCACCAGTACGGCAGTACCCCGCTTTAGTACCTCTGCTTTAGACATTCTATGAAAATTATTAAGAACTTCTACAATCAACAATCTCAAAACGCGATAGGACTAAACTGACATCTCAATATATAACGTTCTACTACACAAATGACATTAATCGTGAACTTCGAATCGTGACTGTTGATCCACTCATTGTTACAACAAGAACTAGATGGAGTGGAATATGTAAAGTGTACAATATAAGAAGCGGATATGTGTCCTTCGTGTAAAATATGTAAAACATATGCAGTAACAAGAATGTATATGAACATAAAAAGCCACAGATTTATCGTCATCAATTTTTATAGAAAAATTCGCCGCGCGTATTTCGGCGCGCACGAACGCGAACGGGGTGGCACTTACAAATCTGTTTGCAGGACAGATAGCATATCCTAAATATTCATAATATTATAATATAATATAATATAAATAATAATAATAATAATATTATATTTTATAATATTTGAAATTTCAGCGATAATCATTAATCAATTATCCGATTAACGATTAATAAGTATTTAATTGTTAACCGCAATTAACGACTAAACTAGGAGATTAATTGTTATTTGCGATTAACGATTGAAGTAGAAATTTAGTCGTCAATCGAAGATTAATTTTTTGCCCAACACTGGCTGGTAATGATCCGCGTGTTCTTTGCGATCCGTGTTTACATGCTGCCCTCTACGTTTCCCGAACATTTTCGGGATTCCCAGACATTTTCAGGAATTCCCGTCCCGTCCCGCACACCTCTAGTATTTACATAACAAGATGTGTGCGATTTTCACAACTTAGAACGCTCAGCCAAACCGAAAAGCACTCGACGTGTGACCAACCTTGTTGTTTACGGAACGCGCTCTCGGAATTTAACCCTCCCGTTTTTATTCAGAATATGTATCGTAGAATCATACAAGGACGGAAATTCATCATGTTGCAACATCTCCAAAAATTTAAGTCATTTAATCTCGAATCTGATGCTTCGTACAGACCTAAACATTACAACTCAATAAACTGCCAACATTTTCTGTATTTCTTTGTGGAGTATACGCCGCTGCAGCTCCCATAGTTGTTCGCAAGAAAATCTGGAAATAGCACAAATCCGTTCCGATCGCAATTCGTCGAAACGTTCGTCGAAATGTTCTAGTCTGTACGAAGCATTACAAACAAGTTGAAAGTCCAATAAAAAAATAACGAAAAATAAAGAGATCTTCTAATTGGATTAGCAGTGGTTCACACGCCCCAAACTGGAGGAGGTTGGCCAAAGATCGTACAGCTCCGTCCGGCTTAGTAAGGCTTACTGTATAATGATTTTGTTTCAAATAACACCGCGTATCCTTATCTATTTATTATCCGTATAATATTTAACCGTTGAGACGAAATTGAATGACTTGTAAACAAGTGGCTTAACCCAGTAAGCAATCTGCTCTTGATTTGGTACGAATTTGGCACCAAACTTTACAAGCTAATACCGACCCATCTGTTTCCGCATTAAGCTCGGTATCTGCCGACAGGTTTCGGTCGTGGATTAGCACCAAAATTACCGTCCTTTGCTCGCAAAGCAATATTGCAAATTTTTGATCATAATTCTCTCGAGCAGATTTTACTGATTGAGAACTTCCGTCGACCCAGTTTTCGAACTTCAAATCTAGGTAAAAATATCGTTACTATGAATCAGACTATCATTATTTTTTTATGGTACATGTGAGTACTAATGGGAATAAATTCCTTACGTCCGTGAGCATTCACTAGTTTAGCTGATGCTAGAATTTGCTGAATTGTTGGAAGACATTTATGTTAATCGATGCCAACATTGCAATAATTGCTACCTTTGGTTGCCGCGCGTTCAACATAATAATTAACATATTTGGCATTTCGGATGAGAAAAAAATGATGTATATAGTTTTCAACTATGCGGTACATAAGTGAAACTAACTTTAATATTTTCGCGGAAAACATGCATATTTATAAACATAAAATCACAATTGGTACACATGCATGTACATTCATTCAGCAGGGACGTTCAGTCAACTTGTAATCTAACTGCTGCTAATAGCCTACTCTCCTTTAAAGAGATCTCGAGAACACTTTACCACGACACAGTATATAATTATGAAAAATGACAAGTTGTTGTACTAACTTAAAATATGGAATATTCTATATGATGTACGATTTTAATATTAACAAACGTAAAATATCTACAATGTAGCGTACGAATTTTTAATAATCTTGAAAAATGAAAAAACTTCGGCCGTTCTCAAGCATTTATAAACATTCAGAAAACTAAGATATCAAGAAGTCTAGTCTCTTTTACCGCTGAGTGCAAAGTAATGTTATACAACTCCACCATTTTGTAATTTTATGCGATGAGGAACATATATAAATAAAGCTAAAATGTTGGTTAATGTTTCCAAAAAAATATTGTTTTTACAGTATCTCTATATGTGGAAAAAATGTTAGATTTACTGCACTCGACTTATTAAAATTATTAGTAGAAAGAATACATTTTTATTGAGCTTCTGTCCCTTACTCTTACTGCCCCTACCTCAGATAGTTTTTATTTTGGATAAAAATACACGGTCTAATTATAACAATATAGAAGTCTTTAAACAATTTTTTTACGAAATTCTCTTTTGTGGAAACCTCCTTCAATTATGTGCGCTCGTGTATATTCATTTAAATATTTATTATATAGCAAATTTGTTCTTGCAAGAAGACTTATGTAAATTACATGTATATATGTAATATCGATGAAGTAATTAATTACCTGTTACGTTACACGGGAAAGGAACATCCGAAGGAACTTCGTCTTGGAAGCTAGTCGCGGGAGATCCATCATCATTTCTTCTGGACGGACCTCTGTTAACTGTCATGTGATTAATAACTGTATTAATTATAAATTAGACCGTTGTTTAAACACACAGTACAGGTAAGACATTATACGTATACATCGTTACATACAATTAAAAATTTTAGATAATATCAAATATAAATATTCATGTTGGTCATGTTAGTTGGTTTCATTTTTTATATGGTTTATTAAATAAGTCTCCATAAAATAAATGAAAAGGCAACACACTATTGCATACTAGCGTTACTTACCATATGAATTAATGGTATGGTAATTATCAATTATTTCAGAAAAAAGTATTGCACAGAGAAGAATATTTTCTTCTTTGAATATGTGTAGAACACACATACGTATATTATCCCCTCCTGCATACGTTAATTATAATTAATACAACAAAAAATGGTATCGCGTATTGAAATCTGCTAATAATAAGTGTTTACCCAAAAATATTCAAGTTTATAGCGCGTAGTCTATATGAATGAATATTTATTAGGTTGAGGGACTATAACTACACTTCCCCCAAACCAATTATTGCTGGGCCTTACTGCTTATTTGTGAGTTGGCCCTCATTAAACCTCAGGCCAACCGGTTCCTCAGGGTCAAGTTACCTAAATATCATCTAAGTTACCAATATATACAGGATGAATTGAACGGAATCGCTCTATAATTTCATCGGAAGATGTAAAATGTTTCATATCCAATTTTTTTCCAGCTTTGTTTACAATGAGATCAAACCATTTTTATTCGTCAAGCATGCTATTGCATAGAAGTCAGCTGACTCAATTGTTTATAGTCTTCTGGATCTACTTTTTGTAAGTACTGGTGTACACAAAACTGGTGAATTTTTTAAATCAGTTTTTCAGAAGTCCCATTTATTTAATTTATTTATTTAATGTTCATCTTTGACTGACTTCTTCATGTTTAATCATTTATGTAGCTCATTCCCTTGTTTATTGAATTACTGGACATCCAATACACAGGGTCCCTAATTTTAATAAACAGGTACACTACTAGTTTCATAAAGCATGGCGCAGATAGCTAGTTTCATGGAGCGCTTAATTTAGTGTGATTAGTAGACAGCGGATCTTTGTGCAAAATAAAAATTTTCTACCCAAATTGCAATAACCTGCAGTGAAATAGAAATTTGTTTTTCTCTTAATATGTTTAATAGGTTAAAAATAATACAACAAAAAAATAATATAACTGTTTTAAATTACACCTACCCATTTTTGTCATAAATGCATAAAATCCGCTGTCTAGTGATTAGTGGTTGAGCTATTTTTGTTGAGAAATCCTTAATGTAGAAAATATTTTATTCATGATATTGCAAGATACATAGTACTAGCACGGTAATTCTAATTACGAAAACAATTATTAACTTCCCGATTTTATAGGGAAGTTACTGTAATGACCCCGAAAATCGAAAATCGATTTTTTAGCAGATCTTCACGTTTCATGGTCATTGGAGTCATTTTAGACTATTTTTATCAAAATGTCCGTATGTGTGTGTGTGTGTGTGTGTGTGTGCGTATGTCCGTTTCTATGTAATCAAATTTTTCGTTAACGTTTTCAGAAAAAGTAACAACGCGATCAGGATGATGAATGATGCAATCGATGTGCCCCGCTGTAGCTTAGAGCTGATTAGATTTTGGTCCACTTTCGTCCAGTAGTTTTTTAGTTTTTTTAGTTTTTTTCGAAAAAAGTTCATTCAACATTGCAATTTATACGAGAGAACGGGAAGTTTCCACCGAAGAAACAAACGTAATTACACAAAAAATTTTTTAAAATTTAAAGAAAAATTAAGAAAAAAAAATTTTTTTGGTACCTTATGATTTTTCCGCTTACAATAATCGAAAATTATCCCAATGCAAGAGTGAGTTAATCATCTCTACTCCCGAGAATACATTTTCAAAGAATATCGATGAAAGTACAAAAAAAATTTATATTACAATCTTTAAAAAAACAATCAGTTCAACACAAATTATTAACTGAGATTAAAATGAAAATTAATATAAACTATATGATAATTATTAATAACATTGATGTTGAAAACGGATTGGTTAATGGAGCATACATGCGGAATATTAAAATTTATTATTCTTTTCAAGAAAATACTAAAATTCCGTCAATACTGTAGTTAGATTTTCAATCGGCCAGAGTAGGAGTGAAAGTATGAACTCGTTATCGTGATTATATGAAAAATGCAAATATTCATCAAAATTTAACACCAATAATAAAAATATCGAATCATGTAAATATGTCGAGTGAGGAAAAATATCAAATCACACGTAGTCAATTTCCAGTGGTTCCTGCTGAAGCGATTACGATTCATAAAAGTCACGGACAAACATACGAGAAAGTATGTTTGGATTTCTAAAAAATCAGAAAGGCGTTACAAATGTTGTATGTAGCACTGAGCAGAGTTTCAAAATTGAGCGGTTTATATATTTTGGGACAATTTAAATTAACAGTATCGAAGAAAATCAAGATCAATACTGCAAACCCGGATAATGAGGAGTTTATCGTTTGCGAAAAACTAATTAAGACAATTTATTTTGCAACATTAGTATGCTACAACAAGGAACCAAGCGAGCAACGAGCCTACGATGTTGGTTTAATGCGACGACATATAGCAAACATTTTGATAAGTAGAAAACTATTGAATTTCCGTGAAAACGTATAATCTTCTTAAAACGTATTAAAAATAATGATAATAATATACTGCAATTAACGAATCGGAAAGTTCTTTGTGTGGCTCTTGGAGAGTCACACACCAAATAAAAAAAACATTAATAGCTGCAGGCCTTACTAGCCAAGCGTATCGCTAACCCTCTCGCAAGAGCAGTCCTACCTGCGAGCGAGCGAGCAAAAACAAACCTAAGCGCGAGCGAGCGAAGCGAGCGAGCAACAATAACCCTCTAGTTTCATATTAGAATTAGACTGCGGATCTTAATGCATTTATTGTAAAAATGAGAGGGTGCCATTTAAAACAGTGAATAAGTTAGAATGATATAATAATTCCGCTCTAGTGTTTCCAGCTTGTCAAGATTATTAAACTAAGAATTAAACGTCCATCTGACTGCAGTCTCTTACAAATGATAGAGACAATTTTTATTTTGCATAAAAATCCGCAGTCTACAGTTAGGAACAAATCTGATCACACACACTTTAAATCAGAATAACTTTTACATGAATGGACCAAACGACTTCAATTTCTCTGCAAGGCTAGAAGAATCATTTTACTAAATGTCATCTAAAAATATGTTGAAAAAATGCATTCGGTCCGAATTGTCAAAAATAATAGTAAAAATTAATTTTTACAACTTCTTTTGCTGGGCCAATAACCTAAATTGAAAAAATCTGTTTGGCCAACTCGTATACATCATGTATATACGTTCTGAAAATTTCATTGGAATTGGTTCATTAGTTTACGAGTTATAAACGATCAACACTGGTAAAAATTGCAGTTTCTCAAAACCTCGGCCTTTTTACCACTTTTGATCGTGTATAACTCGTAAAGCAATTAACCAATTTCAATGAAATTTTCGGAGCGTATATAATTTATACCAGTTGTCCGAACACATCTTTCAAATTTTCGTTATCGGCCCAGCTAGAAAAGTCGTGAAAATCAATTTTTACTTTTTTCACATTAACGACCGAATGCATTTTTTCAACATATTTTTTAGATATCATTTACTAAACTAATTCTTCTAACCTTACAGAGAAATTGAAGTCGTTTGGTCCATTCATAAAAAAGTTATTCTGATTTAAAGTGTGTGTGATCAGTTTTGCTCCTAACTATACTTATTACGCTTATGTAAATTTGAAATACGTAGTAAAGAACTGTGAAAATTCGTCCGTCCACATACCGAAAGAACGGAACACGAGGCCGCGAAGTCGACCAACGAGATGCAACAAGAATGGGTTGTCCAAATCCGTTCGTTGCGCCCCCAGCAGGGTGCAGAGGTGTAAAATGAGCAGGAACCGGAAGCCTCTCATCGCATACACGTGACGACCAGCGCGTGGTGAACTACTCGGGGAACGATAAAGCGAGGTTTCTGCTCGCGACACTGAACGATTCTGAAACGGTAGTGCTGCCTTTCAGAGGCTCGCCGTGATCTGAGATCGAAATACAAAACTGCCACGCCGGCTGCTGCGTTCACGTATCATCCGTGACCTTCATTATACCACAGCCGGTTCGGAGTTTCAATGATCGTTATGAAGGACGCTCGATCATATTCACCACGATCAGAAAAATATCGTGAATTGTGGTTGTATCCCACAAACCTCCAGCGCGCAAATTGTTGATCGTTGTCCTCCACGTTTCTTCAAGTATACAAATGAGTCGTATTATATGGCCATCAAATTTATATGTAACTGCATATAATTATAGAAGAAGATAAAAATGTGTGGGGTAGTTCGATTGAAATTTATAATACCATTTCTATATTGTTATTTGAGTGATTTGTCGAAATAATGTCCAACACTCATAGTGCTTGACTACCAGTCAAATCCATAGTTGCAAAATTTATGACCTCATCTCTTAAAAAACATACACTTGGCTGTACGGGTATAGTATATTTATAACTATAACTAGACTGCGGATGTTTATGCAAAATAAAAATTTGTCTGCATCGATTGGAAGAAATAGAGACTAAATTGAATGTTATTTCTTACCTTCATGATTTTAAAAGACGTGACATCACACATTGGCATTTTCGATTTTTTAAATTTCTTAACAATTTCGAATTTTATCTACTCAATTTTGCTATAAATACATAAAGATTCGCAGTCCACTATAAATTAACGTGCCATGTTGTAATTTTTCATATAAATGGAATATTTTTCCGAACTTAATAATTTTTCTTTAACAACAAATACTTTGTCGCCTATTACTTTTTCTTATTATGGTTTTCTACCTTTATAAACGTTTTTGTCACAGGACGTCGCGTTCTAATTAAGAGTAACTTACTGAATAAAATACACATTTCGGTATTCCACTTTTTCTTACCGAAAACTTATTCCTGTGTAAATATTTCTTTAATTTATTATGTACATTGTTTGTTTACATATGTCTAATTTTAAAAACAATTTCCCCCTACAACAAGAAATAAGAAGAGATAAAAATAAAGAGAGTGAGGAAAGTAAAGAATAAATTAATAATTGGGGAAAAGAACTTTTGAAACAACATTATATTTCTTTCTTTAATCATTTTATTCAATTGGAGATAATATACATTATACATATTGACATTCTGACATCCATTCAATCATTTTACAGTGTCAAATTTGACTATTTCATTTTTGTCATAATTGCATCAAGTAATCATTATTTACTTATGCATGTCGTATGATGTTCGTAGTCACAAAATATTGTGTAATCATATGCAGTGCATGACCAGAAGAAAAACCATTTTTTTCATCATCTGAATTATATATCAATCACATCATTACAATTCGTATGTATTTTAAAACATCCACTATACATATTACGTATTACGATTACGTCCTAAGTTTGTGGGGAATGTAGTGGGTTATTATTATTGGTAGGAAAGTACTGGAAGAGTTCAGAAGTTTATATATTATATATATTATGTTCTTTTGTTCGCCATTGTTAGAGAAATGCATGCACCGTGAATAGTCATCTTTGTATCAACTTTCAAACTGTAATATTCACGGTGCGTATTTAATTATTCATTTCAGGAATTACGTACAAGTACCGTGAGCGCAATTTTAATCTAAAAGACAAAAGACGTATATAGTCGTGATTTTATTATGCTGAGGAGAAGCAGCTTTGAAAACAACAGAGATATCAACGGAAGGCAAAATTTTCGCAGTTCAGTCTCTCACGTTCTAAACAAGCTGCTGAATTCTAAGTGGATGCTTGACATATTCACTTTACACGTGTTATTTTCAATTTTGCTGAGCTGCTGAGCAGTACAATCGATAACTTTGCTATGTGGACTTTGTAGTTGAATTGAAATCGTCGTTAATAAGTGCATACACATATGTATATATATGTACACACATATTTAACTTCCCGTTTCATTTATCGTAACATAATCACAGTTTATTACAAATATAATTAAAATAATAATAATGAATGCGGATGAAAACATATACATCACAGTTTATTACAAATATAATTAAAATAATAATAATGGAGGCGGATGAAAACATATACATCACAGTTTATTACAAATATAATTAAAATAATAATAATGAAGGCGGATGAAAACATATAGTGAGAATACTTACGCAATTACATATTTATGTTTTTATACTAAAATGTACATGCACACAAATGTACATGTACTACCATTATGTAGTACAATACACTACATACAATGTTAAAGTTGCATGTTATTTATTCAACGGTCAACGTGGAATTTTATCTGAATGTAATTGTAGAGAGTAAGTAGTAAAAATGAAACACTATCCAACAGATTTGTTTGAAAATTTGCGGAGAGTTTACCACAGACATTACGCTTGTCTGTCACACAATAATAATTTTTTGAAAAAGTTGTTAATCATTAGTTAATACGGGTTAATCGGAAGATAGTTCCGTTCATTTTTTTTTTATGGAAGCATACAACAATCCCGGTAATGAATTTTAATCTGGCACTGATCGTTTCGCCAAGGTGCGATATTGAGCTAAGTGTGTTTAAACAATCTCAACCACCTTCGACCACCCTTGGCCTCAATTTAACTTTAAATATCAACTTCAACTTTCATCATTTCCAAGAATGAATCGAGCAAATGGATTGCAGCGTACTTACTTACAAGTGTGCGTATTTATTCATCAATCTGTACGTTTCAATAAACATACTTTGTGGTGATTAAATTGCTTTTCAAGGGAACGATCGAGTTTTTATCGATGATTCCTTTTGTACTTTTATCCCCGCGTTTAATAAACTATGATGCAATAATTTAAAAAATTGTTAACCTTTTGACCTTGACATTCAAGAACAAAGTTAATTTTGCTTAAATTTTCACTAATTTCTAAACCATATAATGTCTATACACCCTGTACAGTCTCGTTCTGTCCTCCACCTTCGTGTATCATGAATCGCATGTATTCGTTTTTATCGTCGACACGTGCCGGAAGATTATGCCCGTTCACACCTACAAAACCATTAAAAGGTACCCAGATAGCACACCGGCTCGATTTTAGCCGGGCCCCTGTGCGCGCAATGGCGCGGATTTCACCTGCAGGGGGGCTCGAGCCCAGGGCCTGCCGGCTGTGCAGGTGTTCGGCCGATTTGCAAGATTGCAAGGGTGCGGGATTCGCGTTCTCATTTCGTGATAATACAAACACGGGTTTTTTCAGTAGTGAGAAACGCCAGATAAAAGATCAATCTAGGGAGCAATCGCCCTCAAAGGTCTTATTTATTAACTTATTATACTTTTGTCGGTAAAAAGGGAGACTGCTACGCATTTGCACAGTAGAAATTTACTTTAATTAACGACATCTGCCACATTGATGCGACCCGCCGCGCCGCCCTGTGTCGTGCACGCGCGAGAAAAGTGGGGTCAATCGAAGCACTGATTGGCCACATTAGTGTGACCGTGCTGCCCTCTAAAAAACAGGCTGAATCCCGGCCCGGAATAGGGGCCCGGCTGAATCAGCCTGCCTGGGTCTCGACGCAGCTCCAAGCATTGTGGGTAATTGTGCATAAAAGGTCCCACCTCACCGATTTCGATGATTTTTTAATATGTTGTCAGGGTGAAGATTCTGAACAACTTTTTCCTATACATGTAACCGCCGCTCAGCCTTAGTTTTTGAGAGCTTTGCGAAAAACTGCAGCTACTACTTCATTTAATTTTGCCTATACGTGCACGCCCGTGCTGTGCGTATGCCTCAACAACTTTTTCCTATACTTTCTGAGCGGATAACCCGGAAAGTCTATTTTCTGTTTATTTTTTTTTTGTAAACACGTTGTGGTTTCTATATACGGTGATACATATATAAGGTGAGCCGTCAGGCCGGCCCGACCACGCACACGAATATCCAGGAGTAGTCTTTCAAAATTGAAAGCTCACCTTATACATATGTATATTGTCGTATATAGAACCCACAACGTGTTTACAAAAAAAAAAATAAACAGAAAATGGATTTTTCGGGTTGTCCGCTCAGAAACACTCTGTGGGTGTGTGTGATGTCGTCGTAATATAATATGTACTCATTCTTCATCATCATATATGATTTAAAAAGTTCACGCGGTATATGTATAGATCGTTCGACGATCGTAGTGATATATCTGTAGAAACAGTTGACGAATGGTCGCATCATGCTAACGCATACGCACAGCACAGGCGTGCACGTATGCATAGGCAACATTCAATGTAGTAGTGGCTGCAGTTTTTCGCAAATCGTTCGAAAAAGTTGTTCAGAATGTTGAGTTTTACAACATATTTAAATTTTATCAAAATCGATGAAGTGGGACCGTTTATGCACAATTACCATTTTATTTCATTATAGCAGTATAGTTTACCTTTCCGAAACAAATCAGCTTGTCTAAGCGTACGGTTTTTTCTGCGACACTCGGTAGCATGCTCCACGCGGTACGCGGCAGCGGTAGTGGTAAGAGTGGGAAAAGCGAAGGCAGGCTTCACGGAGTGTCCAGGTCCAGGCGAGGGACGGATAAGTAAGGGTGTGCGCATACCATAGCGTCTCGAGAAGGCCGCAGCCATCGATGGACGTCGATGCGGCAACAGATCTTTAGCGAGCAGGGCTCCCTGCTGTGCGCGGTAGAAAAAAAAGGTCTGCGTGCCAATAGGCCCCTCGTTTACCTAAAAGAATTGGGGAGCCCACCGAGACCATTTTTCTGCCGCGCACAGCCGGTCTGCTAGAGATTTATTGCCGCATGGATGTCCATCGAGGGGCCGCGGCCTTCTCGAGACGCTCTGTTATACGCACGCCTTTTAGAAGCCTTAAAAAAGACTTGCTTAAAAATACTTTATTTATAAAAGGTTGAATTTGATTTGTAGAAGGGAGAAAGTAATTTGCAGACGGGTGATATGGAGTTGCAAAAGGATGAAATTAATTTACAGTATTAAATATATTGTAGTATTATAAATTATATTATAAAATGTATATTAAATTATATTATAAATATGTATTATAAATTTTTAATTCTTTTTGCAGGTGCCACACAGGCGCTTCATACCCCTGTTTCATCACTGCTTGGTGTGTTGGCATCTAAAACGAAAATATTAATATAAATTTAGTGATTCTTTTAATCATTAGTATTAACTATAATGGAAATGGGTATTTATAATACAGAAATAACGTACAAGAATTCAAACTGTCTGTTCTTTATTTAACCGAAGATGAATTAGTCAGAAGTCGTCTGTATTAGCAAGCCGAAACTGAAGTGAAGCTACAGAGAAAGTTTTAGGGGAAAGAAAAATCCCTGTTGTGTGTGTGTGTGTGTGTGTGTGTGTGTGTGTGTGTGTGTGTGTGTGTGGATCCACTCGGGAAAAACAGATGTGGGAGGACCCTTAATTTATTACTCAAGGCCTCTTTGAATTTGAAGGTTGCAAGCCTTCCACTTCTGACCTGAATCAATGACAAAGACCCGAGGACCGTTAAAATATTACACTTTCAGTATCCTTCAACACTCTCGACTTAATTTTGCAGATGTTCCAACAAACTATTTATTATAAATATTTTTTATATTATTTATTATTATGTTATATATATTATTTTATATTATTTATTATAAATATAAAATTATATTCACTGTTGGCAAGTGTTTCCTCCAAGAGTTGCTCCTGCATTTCCGACACTTTTGCCAAGAGTGTGGATTTTACAATATTTTGGCGCCTCACGTCCAACTGGCAAACTTCCAGCGCCATGCTCTTAAAAAACAGGAGCATTCTGGCTCTTTCCGAGTTTTCGGTTTCGTCGCTGTTGACTGTTCTTTCGATCAACCCGACACATCTGCTTATGCAGTCTATCAATCCTCCCTGTATGTCTTCTGTTTTGCCTCTTTTGGGTGGTTGACACTCCACATCCTCGTCAGTTTCCTCTTCCGCAGTGTCCGTTCTTCGGGTGGGTATACTTGAATTGAAGTCGTCAGTGGAGGCTTCCTCTCTTATTGACTTCTCTTGGAAAAATGGAGCTAAGAAATCTAGGTTGTTCCAGAATTTATGAGGCCTGACGGGGCCCGCCGCCTGCCCGATCCGCGTTTGGTTGCGTCCTCGATGCTTTCTATAGCAGCTTCTGATGTTCTGCCATCGCTGTTTACATTCCGCAGCACTGTTAGCTGCAAAGCGAAATTTTTTTAAATTAATCATCTGTTATTGTTATTGAATTGTTGTTGTTGGAAATTAAGGTCTACCCTAACGTGCACGTAGCGTATTGGGCGATTGTATTTAATATTCGGACACTCTTCAAAAGATGATTGGGCCCCATTGTACATTAGAATATTACATTTTGTAGATCAGTTTGAATTTTCTTTGCGATTCCGACCAATTGCAAGTTTTTAAGAACATTTTTTACTACTTAACTTCTGAATTCCTTCTTCTTCTGAATTTCTTCTGAATTACCTTCAGATCGAGGTCAATGTCATGTTATTATACATATCTGAATGTATTTGTCAATCAGTTACACGATGCAATAAAAAAATGTAGTCATATAAAAAAAACAAACCCTGATGACACTGAAACAAATGACCTTCGGAAAAAAATATTCGTGCCAGATATTTGGTCCATTGACACCATGCACATTACGTAACGAATATTTTTTGCATCACAATAAGGACAGATGCCAACAACAATACTGAAAATACTGATCTCAAAACTGAGGAGAAGAAAATTCAGAAAAGGCTGTAGTAGAAAAAAAGAAGACAAAGCGTGTCATCACAATGTGACACCAATATTTAATCTTCTTTATGTTTCATTTAAATTATGTGTCATTTTAATCAGAGAAATGCCAGAAATAAGTTAGTGAAAGTCCCATAAAAAAATAATGAAAATTAAGAAGTTAGAATATTAAATTAAATTAAATGAAAATTAAGAAGTTAGACATACCCGAGTCGAGATCAATCATCGCCGGCCTACGGCGCGGCGCGGCGAGCCGGCACACAGTGGGTTGAAACTTGAAACGCGAAAAACGCGGACAAAAGTCATGTGTCTGGCCAAACAAAAAATGTAAAATTGTATTATTAACTTGTTAACAGATAAATGAGGCATCATTTTCTGCATTTCATTTTCCAAAATTCCATATCTATATCCCACAATTAAATGCTGAAGTTCAATAACAATTCATGAGCTTATCTTCTCCTGAATTTTTTAGAATATCGTTTCATTTAGTACGTTATAACTTAATACATGTACGAGTAAGGATTTTTTGCATGTACTTAACTGAAAACGTGTTTCAGGACGAAAATAATAAGCATGGATTTGATAAGCTTTTGTTGTATATAGCACCTATAAATATTGATGAAACAAAGAGTAACTTTCTAGCTTTTTTTCTATTCAAATAGAGTTATAAACCGAACAACAACGATCGCCACATTAAAATTTATACACGTTATTGGTAGACATGTGTACAATAAAACTGAAAAGGTTTCACTTGCAGATGGCTGCAAATGTGTATACTGTCTCACAAATACGATGACGCGCGAGGTGAATGCGCAGTTAACATCAAGTAAATTATACAGAATTTAGTATATAATAGCTTAAAAATATACCATTATTAATAACAAAACAATTAATAACATGTACGTCCCGATTCGAGAAAACCGTTTCTAAGAAACCTTATATAACTTTTATGGGTTTGGAATTAAACAAAATCTGACTGTTATTTTGAATTCAGCACCTCAAAATCTATAAAACGATACCATTTTTATTAATCTAAACTTAGAAATAGCTTCAGAAATGATTTTTGTCCGCGTTTTTCGTGTTTCAACCCACTGTGCGGCAGTGGAATGGGTAGGCACTCCCGCGATCTCTCTCCCGCGGACGACCCAGGACAGTAAACCCAAGATTACTGCAATAATAGCAAGTTAAGCTCGTTTAAACATTTTAAAAAAAGATAAAAAGATTTTGACTTAGAGTGCCAATCATTGTTTTACCCTACTCCGACTCCGTGTGGAATGACCATCAGAAATGTATAAACGAAGTTGTTAATAAAATATAATGAATACTGACCTGACAGACCCAATTCTTCCGCGACCTCCTTCCAGATGATCGCCTTGAACTTGATATCCATGTATTTTGGATGCTGCAAATTGTATAAGCACTCGCGATTCCGCACTGCTTCAATAAGCTTCTCGTCTTCCATGATTTTCGAAGTGCACTAGCCGGCAGTCAAACTAGCAATATTCCTACGACGAACTTTCGTCAAAGGGGCCTCCCTTTACTTAAAAGAGGTGGGGAGCCCACGGAGACCTTTTTTTCTGCCACGCACAGCACGGAGCCTTGCTCCCAGTCAACCCGCTAGAGATTTGTTGCCGCATGAGCGTCCATCGACGGCCGCGTCCTTCTCGAGACGCTCAGGTATGCGTACACCCAAAAGGCTTTGCCGCTCGGAGTTATACAGGGTGGTCTACACAACTTGCACACCTATAATAACTTCGAAAGTATGCGTTGCACGAAAAAGTTTTGTATATAGAAGTTGCATGGCCTGAAGGGATTCATTGTGTAGTGTATTTATTTTTTTCTGCCACGCACAGCAGGGTGCCCTGCTCGCTAGAGATTTGTTGCCGCATGGACGTTCATCGACGGCCGCGGCCTTCTCGAGACGATCCATGGCCTTCTCTAGACGCTCTGGTATTCGCACACCATAAAGCCTGCCTTCGCTTTTCCCACTCTTACCACTACCGCTGCCGCGTACCGCGTGGAGCATGCTACCGAGTGTCGTAGAAAAAACCGTACGCTTATTGTACTGCGTGAACTTTTTAAATCATATGATGATGAAGAATGTGTACATATTATATTACGACGACACCACACACACCCACAGAGTGTTTCTGAGCGGACAACCCGAAAAATCCATTTTCTGTTTATTTTTTTTTTTTTGTAAACACGTTGTGGGTTCTATATACGACAATATACATATGTATAAGGTGAGCTTTCAATTTTGAAAGACTACTCCTGGATATTCGTGTGTGTGGTCGGGCCGGCCTGACGGCTCACCTTATATATGTATCACCGTATATAGAACCCACAACGTGTTTACAAAAAAAAAAATAAACAGAAAATAGACTTTCCGGGTTATCCGCTCAGAAAGTATAGGAAAAAGTTGTTCAGAATCTTCACCCTGACAACATATTAAAAAATCATCGAAATCGGTGAGATGGGACCTTTTATGCACAATTACCAAAACAAAACATTTGAAAACAAAATTTCAAAAGATTTGAAGATCGATGCGCGTAAACAATTACAATGTAACTTATGCACTGTCGGAAAGAATTCGTCAAACTCAACGCAGTCAAAATATCAAAGATGAAAGACTGACTTATTTACTGCAAAATATAAATTAATATTAAATAAAAATATAATATAAATATAAATACTCAACACAGTTCTGTCAGGCTTTCAGACGCTGCATACTTGTCGAATTCAACGCGTAGCGCGCGTCCAGTGGCGACAAGATAACGCGACGCGGATGTCTTCAGACAATAATATCTTGAAAGAGGACTCGAAGGAGGAAATTATTTTTGTCATATTACATAGAGGAAGATTCACTGAAAAGATCCTTACTTGTTAAAAACTGGGATCTTCACTCTGGTATCGTCACTTTCGTGACGACATTACGAAAAATAAACAAGTTCAGCATTTACTTGTTAGCGGTTCCATGCCGAGATACCTGACTGGCCGAAGGATTGCCTGGCCGTGTTTATTGCACCACTTGGCCAAGGCTCCCGAGGCCCTCGTCGCTTCGTCGTCCTAGCCAGCAGAAATGTGCAAAAATTGTATTTAAATACAAATTTCCAAGATATTTTCACGAGTAAAATCAGTAGACACAGTCCGAATTCTATCGAGGTTAGTCTGCTCTAATCGGAAAAACGCCCCGGATCCTTCTAGCATCACTCCGTAAAAGAATTATGTGAAGTAACCAAGTTTAGCAATTGCATTTTTAGCGGTTTCACACCGATATAAAACTATTAATTTCTCTTTCATAAAAATGATGTCAGATCTGATCTTCTCTGGCGTAGGAGGGGGAAAATCCGCTCTACCGTACGCATAGGAGCTGATCCAAGCTAAGGTTTTGATTGAGAGGGGGCAGCACTAAACCGGTGGCAACGAAAACCCGGGCGTGAGCACTCTCTTATCCTCTCTGTTCAGGATCAGGAGTGACGGAATTACGGAATAACTTTCTGTGAAAATGGCTAGTGCAAAGTTACGCGAAGCTGCTCTTGGTTCTCCGAAGTTGCTTTATAAATTTTTACTGCGAGAATGTGAAAGATTACCTATAGAAGCGCAGCAATTTTATAAACATTCAGTGAAGCAGGTGAATTTCTGGCTTTTGAATTGGTCGTAGTAGGAAACGTGTATAACCAATGTAAATAAGTATTTACATTCATCTAACAGTCTAACCTAAAACACTATGTTCAACCTCGTTTTCGGTTAAACAATTTTCACGTATACTACATGCATTTATTTATTATTATTTATCATTTAGAGTTTCAAACAGCACGTTGTCGAACCCGACAAGGAACGTGTACAACAAATAATGAGAAAGGCGGTACAAGACGCAGAATGGATTATCAACAAGGTATATATTTTCTATGTTAAACATTAGTGTAATGGGTATTTAGCAACATTATTTTTCAGTACATTGTAATCTTAATTTTTATCTACTTTGTAGTATGCTAAAACGAAAGCCACGGAAAAGCCTAAACAAAAATAAAGAAGATAGTTAAGAAGAAGATAGTTCAGAATGGAATTTACGACATTGACACGTTTGGAAACTAATTTCGCCGACTCGCAGTTTTGGAAAGCGATCGATATTTGGTGCGACAATCCCCAAGTTGCTAATCGCAGGCTATTAACATGTGTCGAAATACTAAGCGTCGAAGTAGTCTGCGATATATCTGACATTTTTCAGAGCATCTCATGTTTGGACCTTTCTCGCATGACCGTATCGCCCAACGAGGATGATATAGACATAAAAAAGTTATCGGAGGCGCTATGTATCACAGATAAGGTTTCCGCTGTCACATCTGAGAGTAAAACTGTTTTATATGTACGAAAGCAATTGCCTCGCATACCAAATGTATTTTCCTCAGGTATAGAGTTTTCATTATTGGAGAAACAAGAGAATCGAGTAATAAATGTCCACAAATCGTTTTTCACGGAGAAAAGGTCTCTCGGTCCTATGAGAGCATATACGATACAACAAAGAAAAGACGGTTACACTAGCATAAGCGTGCATCGGTTGGGAAACACGACACCCGATCCTAGTATAGAATGGTTGGAAAAGAAGCTTTTCCCATGTCTGTTGAAATGGATGAGAAGTGCACAGCGCTACAAAACCGTGACAGCGCGTATACCATCTTTGAGTCTCGTGTCAGCGGAAAAATATGCGAAACTGTATTGGGAACTGAAAGAAAAATACAGCGCGAAACTAATAGAGAATTGGCCGGAAAATACAGATCCGATGAAATTTGTTTATGAAGACATCGCTATTGCTACTTACCTGTTATTAATATGGGAGAAGGAGAGATTGGAAAGAGGAACCAGAGAGTTGCAATCTTTCTTGGATTTGGGCTGTGGAAACGGTTTGCTCGTGCATATCTTATTCAGTGAGGGTCATCGTGGTTTAGGAATTGATTTGCGCAGAAGGAAAGTTTGGGACTTGTATCCGCTTGAAACGCCGTTGCAGGTAACGTATTTGTTGATTTTCAAGAAAACATTTCATCTAAATGCTCGGAACTCGGAACGATAGTATTTCTTCGTAGGTTCGCACCATCATTCCATCTTCCGCAACAGTGTATCCAGACTACGACTGGATAATAGGCAACCACTCGGACGAATTAACACCGTGGATTCCAGTGATCGCCGCCCGCAGTTCCGCGGATTGTCGTTTCTTTCTTTTACCTTGTTGTCCGTACGAACTCGACGGTTCCAAGTATCAGAGGTACTCTGCTGCGAAAAGTCAGTACTCGGAGTACATAGATTACATAAAAAACGTATGCTTCGAATGTGGCTTTAATACGTATGTCGACAAATTAAGAATCCCATCGACGAAACGAATCTGTTTAATCGGATGGGGAAAAAGACGCGACGTCGACGTAGAAACGAGAGAGCATCGTATCGAAGAGATGATCGGTGCGAAAGCTACACTGATTCGACAAGGGAACGAGTACACGAGCATCGACGCAGTTGCGGGCGAAGAAGCGTTTCGCGTAAACGGATGGATTTGTAATTTTAAACCGAGAGACACGGTAGAAAAAGTGCGAAACTGTACGCAACTGGAGAAAACGTTGATCACGGGCATTGTTGACACCGTAGCAAATCAATTGCTCTCAGACGGTCGCGTGATATCGCTCGACGGGTCAATCGAAAAGATTTGGAACGCCGGTCGATGTCTCGAATTAAAGTATCTCGCCGAATCAATTCCGCGCGAAAACTTGATACGGTTACGGAAAGAATGTGGAGGTCTTCAAACCTTACTGAAAAATCACAGCCACGTATTCCGGGTTACACAAGGGAAAGTTCAGTTTCGAATACCGGGTGAACAAATGCAAGAAAAGTCGAAGAGAAGGAGAGCATCGGTGAGAAGAAAAGTGAAGCCGTGTTGGTTTCACGAACATCATCCGAACGGCTGTCCCACAACCGAGGCCAACTGTAATTACAAACATTAACACAGTTCGCCGTGCTAGTCAAAACTCAATACTTCGCTTCGTTTCAAACGCATATACCACACGATAGGAATCTATATTTATTTTTGTATAAATACGAACGTGTATATTCTGTACATAGAAAACGTCTTTCTCTCGTGAAAATATAATCGATCAACCAATGACACAATGTCGTTTTACGTCTACCTCGTACCTTTTGTAGTCTATACCAGTGTTTCCCAGAGTTTTAACATCTGTGCACTCCTTCCGTTAAGAAAAATCGGTAACACTTTAAGTAGCAGGCGTGTACGTCCTTTGAACTAGTCAACAGAAGACTCAGGGGTACGCGACCACACTTTGGGAAACACTGGGCTATACTGTACACTATAGGAACAACGATACGAGTATTATTGTCTCTATAGCTGATTCCGCAAATCTAACTTTTTCCCACTTTCTTCAATGAGTTGTCTTTTCGGGGAAGAAACAATAATAATAGCAACAACGATCATGATGATGATGATGATGAAAGAATAATAATAATAGAAGAGAACAAAAAATTAATAAATTATTACGATGACGTTACAACGACGGTGAGTTATTTAAGAAATTCAATGAACGACATGTCATCTAAATTCAGACTTTTAACCTCGGTCAAATTTCTCTCCGGAGACTTGCGTTGTAACGACTGTTGATTTTGTTTCGTTTTTTTTCGAGTCGACAGTATCCAGCCGATGAGCGCGGTTCATGTGCGTGCGAAGATTACCTTTTTGTGTGAAAGAATATTCGCAGCGTGGACAAGGATGTGGTCGATCGCCTGTATGGTGCTTTTGATGCATCTGTAACGTGGATTTTTGGGCGAACGATTTGACACATAAATCGCACTTGTACGGTCGTTCGCCCGTGTGAATTCGTTTGTGACGTTCGACTTGATACGGTTTCGTGAACGTTTTCCCACAAACGTCGCATTCTTTCTTCGACGAAGTTCCTTTGGTAGAGGGTTTCTCTAGTGTCGGCAAACACTTCTCAACGGTTGGAACCTTCGCGAACTGTGCTATCCGCGATGGCGCTGCAACGCTGGTTAAAAGACAGTTGTTTGACTGCAATTGATACGGAGACGATAGTTGCGCTTTCAGTGCGTTCTCCACGTGAATCGTTTCTTTAGCAGCAATACTTTGGTCGGTACCGATCTCAGGGGTAATATTGATCATCGATGCGCAGACAGAATCGGCAACAACAGTCGATTGTTGATGCAGTGTATTGCCAGTCGATGCCGGCTGGGTTAACAACGATTCGTCAGTCTGTATGGTAACGAGACCGTTCGCCAGAAGAAAATGTAAGTTGGCTACCAATTGGTTACCGTCGCTTACGGACAGTATCGAATTATTGTTCGGAACGGTTCCCTCCGCCTCGAATGTGATTTGGTCGGTTAAACACGAAGCAGTTGTCTCGACGTTAATTGCTTGCAAATTCGAATATTCTGCCTCTGTTGTTTGCGACGTTTGCTCGTAGTGCTGCTGATTATCTTGCTGTTCTTGCTGTTGCTCTTGCGATTCTTGTTCTTCTCTGTAGCTGCACACCTCTTGTCGACCAGCATCGCCAGATTTTTTCAATATCTGTCGCCATAGCGACTTCTGCAATGGCAGCAACTTTCAAATGTTTCTGTTTCCTCTTGAAATTACCTTTGTGTTCTCGGGCGTGTTTCAACAAATGTACTTTCCTATGCCCCGAGGTCCGGAATCTCGAATCGCAGATGGAACATTTGAACGGTTTCGAACCTACGTACAAAGCTTGTTGAACAATGAAGCATAGCTATTACATGCAATACTATAGTATAACGCTTACCTGTATGCAAACGCATGTGTACTTTCAAGCTGCCCTTCGTCGCGAACAAACTGCTACACACGTGACAACGAAACGTCTTTTTGCCGGTATGAACTTTAGTGTGAGAGTCCAACGTGCATTTCACAGCGAAACTTTTGCTGCAATAGTCGCACTTGTATGGACGTTCCCCCGTGTGCGTACGGACGTGTCTAACGAGATCGCTTGGTTTACGAAACGTTTTCGGACAATATTTACATTTATTCGTGTACTCCTTTCGTTCCTTTTTCTCCGTTGCTACGTGCTAAAACATATTCATTCGAAAAGAGGAATCGTTACAATGCCGATCGCAACAATGCGTGTATCAACAATTTACCTGTACTCGATCCATCACCTCTCGTTCCGCAACCGTGTCCAATAGAACTCTTTCGGACACGGTTGAATCGGAATCTATTGTGACGTCGTTCAACGACGATTCGTTATCTGCCGTTGCCGGTATTTGCGACAAAATTGAAACATCCTTATCGTTCCACGGGAAGCTCTCATGAACCTTGCTATGCGATCGCGATTGCGTTCTATCACCGAGATATTTTTCGCATGATGAACTACTCTTCCATTGTCTGCGAGAAATGATGACTATCGTTAATACCGATTTCGGTTTGTTCGATCCGATCTAACTCGAGTACTTACTGTTTATTCGTATGTAGTTTCGAGTGTCTGTTTAATCCACCGTTCGTGTAAAATCTTGAAGAGCATTCCGTACACTGATATTCCTTCTTACCGCGATGGATCTTCAAGTGCTCCTTTAATTAAAAAACCTCCATGTTGATCGATTGTCGTGACGGATTGATTCGCTTTTATCCTACCTTCAACTTGGTTGCCGTAAATCCTTGCTGGCTACACATATGGCACTGCAACAAAGACTCCCCCTGTTGCGAGTGATTTGGGTTGATCTCATCGTTTGGACAAAGAGACTCGAACGACAAAGATACTTTCTGGCTCTTTGACGAAACCTTGGACGTCCTCCGAAACTGTTCCCTGCAAATATTGAAATGATACGATTTTATTTTACCATCGTGTATCGATGTTACGCGCGCATTCGTAGATTATATAGTCTAGAGCAGTGGTCGGCATACTCATTAGTCAAAAGAGCCAAATATTTAGTACAACGATTTAGATTTCTTTTGAGAGCCGGATAAGCATAGACCAGCGGCCCCCCACTCCGATTTTCCTGATTCCTGTATTAAAATATCGTTTTACGTCTAAAAAACATTGTGTAAAATTTCAAATGTAAATTCTCCCGCACTTAAATGCAATTTGCTCTAAAACGAGAAAAGATATCGACATGGCATAAACGGCAAACAAAAGATATACATACACTCTATATCTCAGATTTTTTTCAGAATTTTTTGCTAATTATTTATAGTTGAAAATAATTAATTAACTTTTTGGGAATTGTTATAACTATCTTCCCCCGAGTTGACACCTACCAAAAAATTCTAAGATATTGCTATGACGTTAACCTATTTTGTATAAAAATCTCAGAAGTGTCCGTTTGGTGGAACGGTGTCAAAAAAAATAAAGTATGCCGGCAAACGCTTTCCAAAAAAACCTGGAAGTAGAAATTGCTCTTTATTTGAATTTAGCTGTAACAAGCTGACTCAATTAAAATGAAATACATTTATTTTAAACACGTCATTTGTGGAACAGCCGCAGTTTGCCGATCACTGCTCTAGATTCTAGAGAATTTTGGTCAACTTACGTTAAGAACGTTGGATCGTTTACGACTCCATCCGCATTCTTTTCAGTCTCGCGTATTTTCAATTGATCGCTCGCATTTTCTTTTACTGTGAGATTTTGCTCGGAAATTAGCAACACGGTTTGCATGTACCCACTTGCTTGGTGACCATCGGTCAGATTCTCAGGCGAAACAGCCGAAATGGCAAGTTGATTCGATAAATCTCCTTTCACACTTTGCGGCAATATGCTTGCCATACTCGTCGAATTATTCGTTTCGAGGCCAATATTGTCTAGTGTCATTTCAGCATCCGGCTGAAAGATAAATGCGTCTTCGTTCGCTAACAGTGTTTCTTCTATGTATATACTTTCGTCTACACGTATATTGGAAATTGTATTATATCTGGATAACTAACTTGCAAAGTAATATGATCAATCTCGAACGAGTCCAGCTGCGACGCGAACACTTGCTCTTCAGACTGTTCCGCGTTGTTACCGTTATTAGAATTGTTGTTACTCGTGTAAATGACATTTAACGCAGGTTGCTGATGCTGCAATTTTGCATTCTGCAATTCACTGGTATCACAGGAATGCTTCGAATGATCGCTTCCCAAACCAAGGTTCATTCCGATGTTGAAAAGCTGCTGGTTCAATGTCTCTTCAATTTCTTGCATGCTCACCTGCGAATAGAATGCAAATTTAGAACGTTTACAACGCTTACAACGATATAACGGCCATGTAATGCAGTAGAAAAAGAATGAAAAGCATACCGGTGTTAGAGCTTGATCGGTCGAATAAACTGGTAATGTAACCGAGCCGCTTTCATCGATATGCAACATCTGTGGATTTTCTAGATTTGTCACGGTTATCTCAGTCATATTTTCTGAAAAGCACATTAGAATTTCGTGAGAAAATTTTTGTCGTACACAGTTCGTCTAATATTCGTACGTCAGATCAAATTATACAGTATACAGATGTTGTATGTGTAGAGAGTGCAAAGCAATACGCATACGATTAATAGATGTCGAAGTGGCGAAGTTCGTCGATAAAAGTGGCCTTATTTTCTCTTTCGCTTCGATCACACTTTGAAATTGATGTGGGAAAGTATGTGGAAAGGTTGATCCCATTCGTTCTTGGAAAGATAAGTTGACTGAAGACAGCGGATTGTCGGAAAACGTGGAAGTTGTTGCGACAACGGTTCCGGTGCCGGTGTCGGTATCTGCAGACACGTCGAGTGGAACATCGTTAACGTTACCGGAAGGAAAACTGGACGGAGAGCAGCAAGATAACTCGGTCGTTGTTTCTGGTTTAGAGCTCTCCTTCGCATTCAACTTATTCGTAATCTGTTCTTGCGATACCAGTTTTTGTTGCTCCAGTTGCTATCGTTTGAGAGGGAAAGAAACGATAATATGTCGATTAATAATTAATTTTGTTACGCTTGCGATGCAACTTCCGCTTGTTACAGTAAACACATCGTACCCGTTGCACCAACTCGTGTTTGTGTATTTTCATATGTTTACGGCAATTCACGTAAGTCTTGAACGTCTTGTGACAATATGGACACATAAACGGTCGTTTGTTACTGTGAGTAACCAAATGTCTTTTCATGCTACTCTGCGTGGAAAATTTTGCGGAACAAATGGAACACCCGTAAGGTCTGGAGTCTTCGTGCGTGTGCAAATGCGATTTCAAAACGCTGTTCGACGTGAATCTCCTGAAACAAGTAAACAGGTAGAGAACTTCTTACGTGGCGGTACGTAAAAGTGACGAAGTAAAATAAAGAAAGACAGCTGACATCTCGGGGAAATATTAATGTTTTGTGTGAGTTAGCCAATGCACACCTGTCGCATTTGGAACATCTATAAGGACGTTCTCCGGTGTGTCGTCGATGGTGTTGCTTCAAATGACTGATCTTTCGAAATGCCGCTTCGCACACCCAACATTTATGCGGCCTAGCTGGATCGATCGCAGCATCGTAAACACGTTTTTTCGAAGGTATCTGTACCACGCATATCTTGTTTCCGGAGTCACTGATTACCAACGGCTCCTGCAGTATCACTTGAGACGCGAGGCTCTCCGTTTTCGGAGACATCTTTGACTTGTTTGCTTTAATGTTCTGTCGATTACTGCAACGAGCGACTACGTTAACGGTTGCGTCAATATCGGCATTACCGTTATCGTTATCATTATTATGATCGCGATCGTGACCGTGACCGTGATCATGGCCAGTGCCGTTATCATTATTGTTACCGTTACCAATTGATATGCTAAAACATTCGTCAGAGTTCCCGTGCGATCTACGACAAAACATGGCTATTTAGGATACGATTTCTCCAACTAATAAAATAAAACGTGCAACGGACCCACCTTGTATGAATAACCAAGCTACTGTGGCACGTAAACGTTTTATCGCAAGTACTGCAGGCATATCTCTTGGTACCTGTATGAGTACGCTCATGCGCTATCATGGTGGACTTTAAAGCGAAAGAACGATAACAGTGCGTGCACTACAAACAGAAAGATACGTCAGTAGTGTTCAAGCATATTTGTTATTCGTGCTCGTACCTTGAATGGTTTTTCCTGCGTATGCACTCGTAAATGGCGTATCAGGTCTGATGGTTTCTTAAACTCTTTATGGCAAAACGTGCACGCGTACCATCTTATGTTCCCTACACACCGTTGCTTTATCGTCAGGTATTTTCTATAATACGAACGCGCAAAAATATCAATGAAACGAATTCAGAGGTGATATGCGAATGTTGTAGCGTGGATTACCTGGTACCGCTATCCGATGCTCGGTCCAGCAAGGTAACGAAATTTGTCCGTGCATCCAACTTTTTTTGCTTCGGATGGATCATCGCACGAACTTTTGTTTCTACTAGGTAACCCGCTATTTTTTTAGTGCTTGTTGTAGAATATCTTTCTTGGTAGGTACATTTGCTAATAACCCGGTCTCCTTGAAGTTTTCTGGTTTTCCATTTTCAACTTCGTCCGTATTCGACTCTAAAGACGCCAGTTGCGTTATAACGTTGTTCACTGTTGCTCGTATGTCCGATTCCATGGTGTCAGCTGATTCGGAGATTCTGACGGTAGCACTGTCCTGAAAATCATATACTTCTGTATCAAATCGTTCCGACACAATTTACCGTTATACCCAAATAAGTTCGTGCTTTCGTTATTACCGCGTTACCTCGTTCACTCCTGTATGCATACGTTTCATGTGACCGTTCAAGCTACCAAGCTTCTTGAAAACGCAAGAACAATAGTTGCATCTGTATATAGGCTCTCCCTCTGGCACGTTGTGAACTCTCGTTATATGAGCATTTAAATTGCCTACAAGTGCATGTGAAATAATTACAGTTAGCGTTAGGTACCATCAAGATAGGTGTCATTCGAAGCATTGGTTTTAATTATAATTAGACTGTGGATCTTTATGCAAAATAAAAATGTTCTGCGTTGATTGTGGGAAGCAGGAATAAAATAAAAATTGATTTCATCCCTTGATGACTTTGTTACATTAAAAACAACGTTAAAATATTACCCAATCAATTTCTTCATGGATTCATAAAGATCCGCAGTCTAATTATAATTATTATCGCGAAATTAGTCATCGTGTTACCTTTCTGACTGAATCTGGCGTTACAGAGCTCGCAAGCATGGGGTCGTATACCGTTGTGCTGCCACGTATGGATTTGTAAAGAACTCTTTTGCGTGAACGCACGGCCGCACACCGTACACTGAGGGATTCAATAGAAATCGAGTGAAAACGATTCGGACTGAATCAAACTATAATTCTGTGGATTTGAAATGAATTTACCTTGAACGGCTTCTCACCCGTATGCACTCGAATGTGACGCATTAATTGGCTTGGCTTTTGGAAGGATTTTAAGCATATCGTACATTTGTATACCGTTTTATGTTTGGCCCCTCTTTTTGTCTGCTTTACTACCTTTGTCTGCAACTACAAGATAATAACACACTAAAAAATATTACTCAGAACGTCGGCTGCATCTTACCCTGTAATGTTCGCGAATGTGTAGTCGATACAATGCCGGTTGCCTGAACTGCTTATTACACAGTTTACATTTCCTTGCTTCTTCGGTTGTCCACTTTTCTCCGTGAAGTTTCAAATGCGCATCCAATTGAGTCTGCGACGACGTAACGTTCATTGTTAAGAAGAATACTTTTCGAGTTATGCATTCAATGTGTACTCACTTTGGTCGAGAAAACGTCTTCGCACTCCGTACAAAACAAGTTCTCTTCCTTCTCGTGTAACAGCATATGAGATTTTAAGCTGGCCATTCTTGTAAATTTTTTACCACACTCGGGGCACCTCGGGTCACCAGAATTATGTGTAGCCATGTGAAGCGTGAAGTTTGTCTGGAAGAACCCCATTGCCGGGCAACGGTTACCACCTTGGTGTTTTGCGATCCACCAATAAGTTTACTAAAGAGCGTAACCAAAACGAAAGAGTACTTTTAATTACCGGTACATTGAAAGATGCCGAACATTTTGGACAGCGATGTGGCTTCTCTTCCGCATGATTGTCCATGTGCTTTTTATATGGAGCTTGCTTGGAAAATTCTTGCTGACATATGTCGCATCTCAAGACCTCTTTACCCTGATAATAAAAAACTGTGTTAGTCGCTTAATCCTTTCCCTGTACTCTACATGAATACAAAGCGATACAAGCAACAAATCGTGAATAGCACAGATATTGTTGAGTTACTTTTGATGCAACGGCAGCGCTCTTTTTGGGTCTTCCAAGACTATTCGTTCTTGCAATCATGGCAGTCGACTTCTCTTTAACAATTTCGTTGCTCTTCTCTCTCTGCGATGACTCGTCGTCAAGGAACTCACTAATTGTATCCGAGCCTACTTTGGTTTTGATTTGACTCGGATCATCGGAATCGATTCGGACACATTGCTTGGACAGTTCGAGATCCAAACCTTCGCCGGAGTCCAAACCGATTTGAAGAGGAGACTGAAAAGTATACCATAGTAATATATAGTATACACAATTACATGAAAAGTGATACATTGAGAGAAAATATGGACATACTGGATGTAATATCAAACAACCATTCTTGATATCCATCAACGACCCAGCTGTGCCGTTGTGACCAATAAGAGTAACCGGAGTCGCGATAACTTCCAACAGACCGTCTTTGTCTTCTGTAAAAATTCTTTTATTCATAGATTCACTCGCATATAACTATACTCGAGTATTATTGATCGAACTTTCTCACCTGTCACTGCCAGTAGCGTTCTACCATCTTCGGTAGCAACAATATTTATTGGCACTGTCGCGACCGGGTTAGATTCTGTGATTATAGCGTGTCGTGTCAACATTCTCCCCGCAATCGTCACCAAGAAATTTTACGTATTTAAATTGCCGGGACAAGAACAATGATTAATCCTTACGCACTGAGTATATTTTCCAACTATTCGTTATCATTTCAGGTTGCCGAAGAGACTTTTTGGCACGACTCGAATATTGTACACTGTATCGAAACATGCATAATTTGATTACGTTTCGAAGAGTTAACCTAAACTCGTACAGAGTAAGAGGTTAAACACGACAAAGATAAAAGTATATAGTTATTAAATTCCGTCGAAGTCGAAACTCTACTCGAAACGACCGAGAAAGCTGAATCGGCTAAGAAAGTAGGTAAACGAAAGCGCGAATGGTACTGATACTATTTATTTAAATAGCACTGGCTGCTAACGACAACATTGACTTGATTATTCGCAATCGCAATGGAAGTACTGTAGACACTGTAGATAAGTGGTAGGAGGGGTAGGTTGAATGGTTGATAATGTTAGATGGTCGGGTCCAAGAAAAACAAGAAACGACGAATTATCACTATAACACACGGTTCAAGAAGGCTTCTAAGTGGTTCAAGCAGATCCTCTCTGGTTCAAGGAATCGTCTTAGGTTGTGACAGTTACGTTTTGTTGTCGCGACTCGACACCAGATGACTGATTCGTACTAAAGGCAAAGCGGTCTTTTAAAAAGTGAACATAATAATCCATAATAATCTCTTATAGAGTCAATAGCAGAGATTTGTCAATAGAGCGTTTTGTTTCAATATGGTCATCAGTAGACTCCGGATGTTTGTGCAAAATAAAAAGTTTGTGCATCAATTACAAGATGCACAAATGATGAACTCCCACTTCCTCCATCGGC
The DNA here is from genome assembly GCA_028455765.1 of Lasioglossum oenotherae. NCBI lineage: Eukaryota > Metazoa > Arthropoda > Insecta > Hymenoptera > Halictidae > Lasioglossum > Lasioglossum oenotherae. The sequence continues at coordinate 1,250,027 of CM052297.1, forward strand.
TGCGGCGAGACACACAGCCGAGAGGCCCACGGGAGGGAGGCTCTGTGTAGGTGACCCGCACGGGGTCCTAGGGTCCTACTACATAACTATATAGTAGGTTGTTGGGGGAGGAGTGAAGCCGAATGGGTTATTGATGGGAAGGAAGGACAATCAGAGTGATTTCGGTTACGAGTCCCTAGCCCTCTCCCTATTAGTTTAGGGAAGCCATCGGGGTGGAATACATACCCCGCCCATCCCTCCGAGGAGCGGGGAATCCGTAAGCACCTCGCCAAAAAAAAGGGTCCTGAGTCCGACAACTCAAACGTAAATATAATTACAAATGAGCATGCGCGTAGTGTATTTTAAAACAATTGCAACACAACCAAATTTATTCAAGAAGAATAATTTTTAATTAAAAAATAACAATTGTTTAATCAAATTGTAATATCGGTTGGTCTGTTCGATTCACATCTGTGACTCGTTGGTAGGAGTAAAGGGTGGAGAATTTTCACACAATTCTACATCAAAATCAGAATCGGACAAACAATATTCATGGAGATTCGAAAGGCCCGATTCGGACCTGGCCGTGACCGGTGAACCGCAAACGGATGAAAAAGACAGCGACAGAGCGGCTTCGTTGATCGAATTGTTGGTTTTTTTCGAGGTTGTCGACGAGTCGAGTTTTCAGACTGTCAAACGTGTTCAAATCTCGTATTTTGGCTGGAATATTTGCATGTATCGGTGAGCCAAAGGGCGAGGATTCTATCGCGATCATGTTAAAGGACCGCTGAGTCGACGTGTCGGGATCACGATCACGGTAACGATCAGGCGCGCAGGAGGAACTGGAAGCCTTCCGAAATTGGATACGCTCGATTGTTTGGCTTTCGCATGATCGAATCGAAACCGTGTTGTTGCAGATCGATTCGTGGTCGTACGTTAGACGATCTAAATGCGAAATCGTATCCGCGTCTAACTCCAAATCTTGGAATTCCTCGAAGTTCACATTTTCGCGTGTTCGATTGTCGTCGAGGGTACTTTTAGTCGTGGAATCGTTTAATCGGCGAGCTTGGTCTCCGTTAGTTGTTTCTCCGTAAACTCGATTGCTATTCGAAGTATCGTTGGCATCGTTGACATCATTGGTCGTTCCTCCGACCCTCTGTTCGTTGTTCTTGTTGGCGCCCGGTACTCCAAGATTCCTTATCCGTTCTATATACTCGCCAAGTGTTTCTCTTCGGACAGATTTCTCGTCCTCTCCCTCGAAAAGCTGATACATTTCAGCGACGATACGATAACACGCGCGTTCCCAGTTACTGGACTCGGACGAAGTTTGATTGATGGTAGCCTGTCAGGAAGGAAGATGATCGGCACGATATTTGACGAGAGAACGTACAATACACATTTAGCATGAGAACGGTCGTGAATCGTGCCGTGTGTACCATTTGTTGTTCGAGAGTATAGTTACGCGCTTGTTTCGTGACGGATTTCGGCAGGCCGGACAGTTCTGCTAGAACGATACCGTAATCATCTGTAGACGCCACACCGGGTTGCAGTCGATGAGTATACGTGTACCGGCTAGAACCTTCGCCGTCCGCTGTCGCTTCTTGTTCTCGCGTGCTTATCGTTTCGAAGCAATGGCTAAAACAATGAAAGATCAGTATATTAGTTATTAGACAGTATACAGATATTCTTCACGACGTTCGGATGTACTCAGGGCCGCCGCGTGCGGTTGTGCGCCGCACACGGGCGCTTCGTCGAAGGGGCGCCAAAACATGAACGGGAAGGGCGCCCGTCGTTGTCAATGCGGCACGAAGCCTAATAGCAGAAGTAACAAATATTACAGTGCAACGAGATTCTAGATTCTAGACGCTAGCAACCCGGTTGTTGATTTAAAAAAAAAAGGTCATTCATTGTATTTTATTATCATGCCTGCAAAAGGGCGCTAAATTTCTTTCGCACACGGGCGCCTCTTACCCACGCGGCGGCCCTGAATGTACTGATCGTCCATCAGGAGATGACAGTGAGAGACTAGTAGCGACCATGTGATATCCCTACTCCGCGCTACATGTCTTCCGCCCCACTGTGAAATCATTGCTATCGAGTTATTCCATGCCAAATCGATCGCTTTTTGCAGGCACCATCGTCGATTTTGTTCTAAATGAAATATGTTATAGTCCATGTGAAATAAGGGGGGGGGGGGGTCTAAGTCATCATTTTGCCGGTTTCGAATTTTTTTTAGAAATGGCAGGCCTTCAAAGTTTTCAATTTTTGTCCATTTTGGCGAAAACGGGCCTCACTTACGAATTTTTATCTCAGGAACTGTTTGTCCGATTGAGCTAAATTTTTTTTGTTTTATTCGGGAAGGATTGGGCTATTACAAAATAATTTTTTCAACCTGGAAAATCAACTTCTGATAGACGATAAGTACATAAATGGATATATTAGAATATTTGTTTGATTGAGAGATTGAAAACTATCTCGATGCGGAGGCGTACTTGGTTACGTTACAATACAACTCGGCTAGTTTGGTTAAATAGGCGAAATGCGTCGCGATAAAAACGAAAGCCGTCGTGTTCAAAAGCCGTTCGCATATGGCCCATGCAATGGAAGCACCTTCTTCGATCGCAGTCCCTTTACACAATTCGTCCCACACAACCAACGAGGTGGGCGTGACGGATCTTAAAATGTATTGTGCTTCTTTCATCTAAAACGTACATTGGAAAGAAATAGATAAGATATATATATATAGTAAATAGATATAAGGATAGGGAAAGAAAAAGAGAGAGACCAACTTCGAGAACAAACGTGGAAGCATTGCAATCTATACCGTCTCGAACTGCCATTTTGCAGAATATTAGATTCGTTAGGCGAAAGACCGCCCGTTTGGCTGGCACGAAGCAACCGATCTGCGCCATTATATGTAATAGAACGACTTGCTTCAAGTAAGTCGATTTCCCGCTCATGTTGGGTCCAGAGATCATATGAAAGTTCCAAGGTGTCGATGCGCACTGAAATATGTGTGTATCAAGCAAGAAAGGATCAAACGAATCGAATCGGATCAACAATTGGTAGGTATCTGCTATACAATGCATTATACATACAACGTTGTTTGGTACAGGATCGTCGAGACCAAAAGCTTCTAAAATCGGATGCCTCGAATCGAGTAATTCCAGCTTCGATCCAAACATTGGTCTAACATAGGCATGAAGCGAACTCGTTTGAGCAAGAGAGCTAATTACGTCCAGTTCTGCCGTGTCGGTGTTCAGTTGAAACAGGCAACCGATGTATTCTCGAATACTTTGTAGCAAATCGCAAAGCAACCTGCCGTTGGTGCAATACATACAATATAGTACTTGAGTTATGAATTCGTATGCTCTTACGCACCGGTACTTACACGTTGCTCATTAAATGCAATTCATCGGATGCGATCTTGCATTGTTGGCTCAAAGTTGTGAGCGCGCTCGTGGTCATCGTGTAAACTCGTCTGCTCTTCCGTACCTTATTACATATAAACGCGGTTGTAAACGTGATCACAACCGTAACAAGGTAAAGATGAAGGTGAAGGCTAGGAGCAAAGAAATCAGACATGTACATACCTCGATGAACTCGATTGGCAGTTGAAAGTCGTTTGAGTTTCGCGGAAGAACTGCTTGCACGTGGTAGCCCTGCGTCGCGTTACATCCTAAAGATAGAGGTAATTTGTATCTCGACGCCAAATTCTCCACCATGGCTGCCGGAAACGAAAAGAAGAGAAGGAATTTAAAACGGTCGACAAAGCAGGATCAAAATTCGACTCGTTCGGTAGTTCAACCGACATTTCATATCGTCGATCAGTTCGCAGTACGTTCGCCGTGCTACATCGAGTAAATCGTTGATGCCTGCCTTGATGGCGAAACAGCGTTGCATATTCGACGACGTGCATCCTACCACGAATATCGCGTCCGGGTGTATCGTCTCGAGAATCCGTTCGCGCATCTGCTGAAATCGAGGATTTCCCAATCTCTGGAAAATTCCCAAGAGATGAAAGTAGCGTAATCGAGCGGGAGCGAGAGCGGAAATCGAAAGCAAAAGCGAAACCTTTCGGATCTGTCGAAGGTGGTCTGTCTCCGCCGTCGACAAGGCCTCTTCGAGCTCCGGAACAGTATCCAACATGTTCTTCAACAGTAGCACATAATTCAAATTATGTTCAGCGCATTGCACGCTGTTTCCGTGAAGAACGGGCGCCGTCGACAAAGCGGCCAGTCTATCCGCGCCGTAAAGTCGACGCACGATCGGCTGTAAACGTAACTCGTAAACCAATATGCAATCACAAAGTTATCGCAGCCTCTGAAGCCTACCTGAAGAACGATTCGCAACGCGCGATTCGACACTAGCTCGGCGACCGAAGATTGTCGGTCAATGATCACGCGTTGCTTGCACGGAGGTTGCAGGATGTTGGCGCGCAACAGTTTTCTACCCATCGGTGTCGAACAATGATCGAGGACTCCCAGCAAACTGACGTTCCGTTGGCCGGATTGCGACTGAACCAGCTCCAAACTGCGCGCGCTCTCTAAATCTGCGATTCGAAGCCGATCGAATATCAAGAAATAGTTCGAACGACAAGAGACTGTGACCACGACTCACCAATGCAGGTAGCGTCCGGTGATCCTTGAAACTCGATTCGAATAGATTTCGGAGAATAAACGATGCGCTGGGAATATTCGATGTATTTTAACAGAGCAGCGGCCGCGGCTAACGCGTAGTACCTGCAGAAAGATAAACGATTTCAGTTCGAGAAACCTCAGAAAGCTTTGGAAGAATCAACACCGCAGCAACGCGACACGCGAAAATACTTGTGCTTCACAAAAAGCTCCACGGATGAGTACTCCCCCGCGCAGAGGGTTCGCACCCGTTCCAAGCCAACCGTGTCGTTGAAGTGTATTCGAGATATCGGTGTCGGCCTGATTTCGGGAAATTTCTCGATAATCGAATGGCAAAGCATATTTCTCCCCGTGACAGGTTCGCACATCGTGTCCGGCATCAGAACCTGCAAGCAGTTCGAGTTCTGTCTCAGTAAACGATCTGCTCTTGATTTGCTATGCATCTGCCACCAACAATTGTCCACAAATTCCGATCCATCTGTCGTGAATTCCATGCCAAATCGGGGGCAAAACGAGGGCAGGTCGGTCCCACTAAGAGCGGGCCTAACCTTGTTCTAAGAGTAAATATCGGTCAAAGTCGTTATTGTCATTATTTTAAGATTTGTAAATATTTAAATTATGGAAAATGCATGAAACTTAAAATTAGATAATTTAGAAATGTAAATAAAATTCGGGTTTCCTTCCTGCAGCTAGGTTTACTCTGATTTCGCTCGATATTTACTCTTAGAGCAGGATTAGGTCCGCGGTTAGTCAACCGACCTGTCCTCTACGGGAATTCCGACCCATCTGTCGCGCCACAGGCTCGAAATTCATCGACAAGGTTTGCCCAGAAAATTCATAGTAAATAGGGTAGACTAAATTCTGCTTCGTCTTGGCACTAAAATGACCGCCTTTTGCTCGCAAAGTACGATTACAAACATTCATCGAAAAATTACTCGAAGCAGATTTGGATTATTATTACAGTTCTGGTCGATTCGACCAGACATTTTAGGAAAACACTTGCTTGTATCGGATCGAACAGGTACAACTTCGTCAAGGTGTTCGTGTACGTTTGGATGTCGCTTATTTGACAGAGAATTAAATGAGGACATCGGATATCCAACGCGGCCAGTCCTACTTCGGCCCTTGCATCCCCGCGACCACCCGTTATGGCTGAAATCGTTGCGCGCGTTCGTTTCATTCTATTCGTTCTATTCATCGATCGTACTATCGAATCACGATAGTCCGAGCTTATTTGTATTTTCGAGTTACCAGACGACCAAAAAGAAGACATACTCACCGAGCACCACGCCTCCGGATTCGTGCGTGCTCGTACCTACTCCCGGTGTGGTCTTTGAACTTCTGCCGGATCTAACGAGACCGAGCATATAAGTAAATGTTGTTTAATTGCGCGTCGACTCGAGTCGACTCGACTCCACTCGATTCAAATTCAAATTCAAATTAGAAACCTGGGAACCGCTTACCTTGGGATGTAGTTGCGCGAACAGCCAGCTAACGCAGAAGAAGATGTCGAACCTCGAACTCTGCGTACGTTGCGACCACGGTTCGAGCTTCTCGAGTAATTCGAACTCGTTGAAATCTGATTCGTTGTTGTTAGCTTACTATTTGTATTCGGTCTTGATTCTAGGCAAAAATTAAATATTCAACATAAAATATAAAATATAGCCCAGTCAGCAACATCTGCTCGAGTAGATTATCACCAAATGTCTGCAATTTGGTGCCAAACCACACTTGGAGCCTTATTTGCTCCGTATCTACCGACCAAAATCTATCAGCAGATACCGAGCCTAATGCAGAAACAGATGGTTCGGTATTTTCCTGCAAAGTTTGGTGGAAAAATCTCGTTACGGAGGGCAGCTCGGTCGCACCAAGAGTGGACCTAATTTTGTTCTAATGCCTAAACGTGGCCTAAACATTTCGACGAGCAGCGCGGTCGATTCTCCATTCAGTTCGCCGTTCGGCGCGCTGTTCGTCGAAATGTTTACGTCTGTACTCTGTACGAGGCATTTAAATCTCCTCCCTCTATTTAGGAGGGAAAATCGAATTTTATTTAAATTACTCAATTATAGAATTTTACGTTTCGTGCATTTTTAATAATTTAAATATTTAGAGATCTTAAAATAATGACAGTAACGATTTTACCCGATATTTACTCTCGGAGCAAGGTTATGGTCGCTCTTAGTACGACCTCTTAGCTCTCGACAACGAGGACAGGGTCTGGTATTTCAACCACCAAACTTTGTAAGCGGATACCAAGCCTAACGCGGAAACATGTGTTGGTATTTGCTTGTAAAGTTTGGTACTAAATTCACACCAAATCAGGAGTAGATTGCTTACTGGGTGTCGCGTAAGAAAACGAGACAAAATTCGAAAAAAGCCTATACACGTACGATACTTTGTAGTAAAAGGTACGGCAAATGGTTGCTCGCGAGCAATCATTTCGTTTTTTCAGTTTCTCCCTCGGTGGTTGAAACAGCTTTTCGGTTTGCATCACGTTCATATTTTTAGGGTAGAGTTTAACGTTTTATCTCGTCACGAAATCGTTCGACGGCTGTGTTCGAAACGGCAAACCTAAAATCAAAGATGGATGTTTCGAACGGGCCGTTGCGAGCTACGTCATCTTTCCGAATTCAAACGAAAAGGCGGGAACTTGGAAATTCGGTTCTATTGGCACAGCGTTTCGTTTCGATTGTTAATATAGAAGTTTTATTTACAAATTCGTAGCACGCGAGTATGCCCTCACGATGCAAGTAATGTTGAATCTTTTAATTAGTCGACTCGCGATACATTCAATAAATAACGTTATCATGGGTGTTACGAACCGGAAATAAATACCACTTAATTGTCGGCTGTTAGCTCTTGCACACATTCATACACGTGATCACGCTACAAAAGATACATGCGCGCGCAAGCAACAAACTAGCAGTAATTAAGCATGAATTTTCATTCGCACTCGCACTCTCATTCTCGCTCTCACTCTTGCTCTCACTCTCACTATCACTAGCATTCACATACGCACACGTATTCGCGCCATACAATTACGAGAAAATTGATCGATCACAATTTTCTCGGTCGACGAGTACGCTGTATTCGAACCACCGTACGCTGTTCGAATAAGAAAGAAGCAATCGATAATTGGTAATACTTGTTATCGAAGGAAGGAACCAATATGCGGTATCGCTCCCGAAAGAAAAAATCAATTCGTGCACTGTGAATCGCGGGTAACGTTATCGAGTATGTCTAAGATGGAAAGAGGCTGCTCTCGAATAATACGATAACGATTCCTTCCGAACCTCTTTCGATCGATTAGTAAAAAGTACAAAGACGGCGTCGTTGTACGATCGCGTGGTCGCGCGTTCACGCGAACGAACGTTATATACAGAAAAGATTGCACACGATCACATTTCACAAGTACGATGCGTATAATATTTCTATAATTGTACTCGCTTATATATATTATAATTGACGCGCTGAGATGTAAATGCTTTACCAGAAATAGAGAAGGGTTAAGGTGAAATGTAAAAGAAGAAATGCGGGTGGGCGGACGATCGAACTTCCCAAGGTTCGCTGCTTTCATAGCATCGTAGATCGAGTTGTTCGCGCTGGGTATCGTAGTACGCGCATCATTGTACATTGCCCACCGATTAAACGAATAAAGGAATAAACGAATTAAACGAGAAAACGACTAAACGTGACTCTCAAGGGGGACTTTAAACACTTTGGAGGCTAAACCAGTGTCCGGTAAGGATTGTGGCCGAGCGTTGGTCGCGACGTTGAAAACAACGTTGCTCGGCCCACGAAAGCTGACCTCGATGAGAAAACTAGCGTCCGTGAGAGCACCGATACGACCGGTGCTCAGATCCGGCGAGCTCGTTCTTAGTTGACTCTTCTTCGGCCTGTACTCGTTTCTGGCAACCCTCTCGGTTTCCGCTTGCAACTTGTTATCCAGCCAATGCACTTTGTCGAAATCTTTCGTGCCGCCAACCGTGTGTCTTCGCTTGATCGACCGTTCCGGCATGCCGTTCTTTCGCTTCAGTTTCGTCGCGCTGTCTTTCCGAACCGACTGTCGTCGCTTGCTGATGTTGCATTCCGTCTTCTCAGTCTTGGTCAACGATTCGGACCGTTTCAGTTTGCTGTTCGGTGAGTCGGATCTCTCCGAGTGCTTGTTTAAGCTCTCGGATCGCTTCAACTTGCCGCTCGTCGGCGACGACATTTGCAATCTCTCGGCCGAATGCTTGTTCAAGCTTTCGGATCTCTTCAATTTCGAGCAAGTGTTCTCCGATCGTTTGTTCAACGACTCCGACCTCTTCAGCCGCGACCGGACTTCCAAATTGGTCGTCATGCTTTCAAATTTTTCCAGCTTGTTCGTGTAACTCGGGTCCGAGGAGTCGACGAGGTCGTAATGAAAATACTTCTCATCCTCCGGTACGGATCTGCCGTCTCGCGTATCTCGCGCCATCATTGCACCACCGTCTTTATGCAACGCAGCGGCGAGTCTGTAACATTCCTGCGTCTCGTTCGATTCGTCAGCCTCTTTGCACGATCGCGGTTCATCTTGTTTCGAATCGATTCTTCTATGCGCGTTCGCGCTTCTATCGTTATCCGGTACACCGTCATCTTTGTCCTTGTCCTTGTCCCTATCAGTCTCGATTCTTTCAGCGCTGCAGTTTGTCGTCACCGAACAATCCGTATCCTTTTCCGGGATATCCTGCAGGCAAAACGATATCGGTCATCCAACAAACCTTTCGTCTTACTACCGCGCTAACAATATATGTCAATGAGAGGGTACTTACAGTCTTTTGGCGAACATGTTGATGTTTCTGGAGGCTCGACTTGTGCAAACTCGGATCTCGGTAAGTCTCTATCAAACTAGGATCCACTGGTTGTACGGGAACCGTAAGTTTTCGTTCGTCTCTTTCTTCTCGTACACCTTGCAGGTGTCCCAAAGTCGCGGCCGAGTCTCGCGTTCCCACGATTTCCTCGTCACTGGCGTGCTCCGTGCCAGATCCGCGAACACTGTGACTCGACGAATTTACCAAGGACTTCCATTTTCGGTCGAACGTTGTCGTCAAACTAGTCAACAGATCACTACCTGCAAAAGCATCGTCCCGTTTTAGTGAAAAAGGCACGTCGATCAATTTGGGCTATCACGTTAATCATTTTGTAAAATGTTGGAAGCGAACGATCCAACGAAAGGCGCGTAAAGCATTGTTTCGTGATAAATAGTAGTGATAGTGGTAGTGGGGTAGTGGTAGCGGCAATGGTAATGATAATGGCAGTGGTAGTGGTAGTCGTAACGATGAAGATAGTGATGGTACCGCTGGTGGTTCTGGTTATTACAAAACATTATCGAACAAACAATAAAAATTTCAGTTGACAGTGTAACAGCAAACGCAAACGCAAACACAAACTGTTTATTCGATAAACAACACGTTAGAAGCGTTCTGTAAATCCACGTCGCGAGTTTCCTTAGAACCGTTTTATTATTACATCATCGTGTTTCTCTTTTTTTTCATTTACGAATCGCGACTCAACAACGACTAAGCATATTTTCAAACAAATTTGAGTTAAAGAGTATCTCAAACGGGACAAAATTAGAAAATGAACGTGGAGGCAAAGGTAGATTGAGGCAGGATTGCGGTTATGGTCAGTGGGGATGAAGGCGGAGTAGTATCGTTGACTAGCGTGCGCTCAGCGTCAAAAGTCAAAACGTAACACAAGAAAAACAGAAACTGGGGGAAAAATGTGAAAGAGAAGGAGAAAAAGAAGACGAAATAAATGAATAAAGGAAAAAGAGAGAGAGAGAGAGAGAGAAAACCATAACTAATAAAACACAGTGTGTGAGAAGCCATTCGGGTGAGCCAGGTTCATTCGAATGGTTTATTAGCGCTCGATTTGCTTGCGACTTGGTATTCCAGGCTGCGAGCCAAGCAATTTACCTCGAAGGAATCTGTTTAAAGTCTTGGAAGATAATCCGGCCCCTGAGCCCGACACCCTTCGGCGTGATTGTTTGACGATCTCGATAGATTCCGCGAGTTCGGAGGGCTCCGAGGCCGGTGGTACTCTCGGCAAGGGTGCAACGGATATCGAGGATCGTTGCACGACATCGACGCCGGCCTCGTCTGACACTGGCTCCGTCGGCACTTGCATTCGCCTTGACATCGACATCGACACCGACACTGGCATTGGCATTGGCACGGGCATTGGCATTGGCATTGGCATTGGCATTGGCATTGGCATTGGCATTGCCCTTGGCATTGGTATTGGCATCGACATCGGTATTGGCATTGGTATTGGCATTGACATTGGCATCTGTATGGGCGATGGATCCTGTGTCTTCGAGGTGGAACCAGTGGTGTCTGTGGTGGTAGTACCGTGAAGGTGGGACGATATGTACCACCAAAAGCCGGGGCTTGCCGTTTGCCTAAGTGTTTAACGTATTTGCACCGTCATCATGGGCGCCCGGAAAACACGTGCTAACAGTTGTTGTCAGTGGCGAACGAGCGACTCGACCAACCAACGAACGAACGAACCCAACGAACAAACCAGCGAGCGAGCAAATAAACGCTGAACCAAAATTCGAGCACGTCGAGTCTCCTCTCCTGCCCTCCTTCTTCGACCTCTACCTTCTTTCTCGCTTGACTTTTACAAACTTTCACATCTTAGATTCGAATCGATCGTGGATGTATCGTATTCCCTCGTCTCGAACGAACGGGTGAACGAAGCGAGAGGATAGAAACGTTGAGGAACGCATATTCAGCGTTACGATATTTCAGGCGAGATTCAAAGAAACGTACGAAGAACGAGCAGGAGGCAAGCTCGAAAACAACGTCGGGATCAATCGAACAAGCACGCATGCGGTCAACGATTCGTCTTGCGGCATCCGCTATGTGCGCGTGCTAAAGCTAACGTAAAAAGTTTGCTGCGAGTGCAACCCGGATGGGACAAGACCGAGCCTCACTCGTGAAAAGAAGAGACGAACCAACGAACGGAACATACTCGCACAGTGCAACGGCACGACGGATGGAACGACCAAGCTCGGTCAGAGGTCAGAGAAGATTCACATTTATCGAAACATTGCATGCACTCCGTTCAGCCTCGAACGAGATCTTGCTCCTCTTCGATTCCTAAACTCTTCGGCAGATATTGCTCGAAAGACGCGATCAACTTTGTTCGCGTAGCGCGAATGTGCAAGCCAAAAGAAAAATTTGAAACAAATCAGCCGCGACAACGTCATTGAACTATACTATAATATATAATAGAATATATGTAATACGAACACATCGAATGCGGTGCGGTGCGGTGCTCGATGTTTCGTTAGCAACTGTTCGAAAAGCAGAGAAAATAAGGACGCCAACAAGAGGAGAACGACAATAACAACAGCAACAAGACAGAAGAGAAAAGAGGCGAGAGAATAGAGAAAAGAGAAAATAAAAGGCGGAATATGCGACGAAGAACGTGAACGAAAGGTGAACAGAGTGATGGTGCATCTACCGTGAACATCGGGCAACCGAGCTCGCACGATTAGCTTAAAGAGTAAAAAAGAACCAATCATGTGAAAGTACCTAGAAAGCTTTTTGTTAATAGTTAGGATCTTCTGAGTCCATTGCAGAAAACAAGATCCGCCTACACTCACCGATCGTCGGTGGCGACGTTACGTGGGAGAGAAATATAAAAGAGAACACTCGTAAATAGATGTCCGTGAACAAAACGATGGTATAGATAGATTTTAGATTCAGATCGTAAACATATATCATAGGAGTGACGTCGAAATTCTGTAAATGCTAATTGCGGATTGAAATTGCGGTAAGGAGAAGTTCTGCGAAGGGAACGGCGATCGGATCGTCCAAATAGAAAGTTGGGAGCATTGGAGGGAGAAATAGATTGGATTTCGGTGGAAAATGGAGAATGAGAATTGAAGATATTGACGACATTGGCGCGAGAACATTGAACATCGAAGGAACAGTTGTCGATCGGTTCGTGGGATACTATACTAACCGTCGTCCGAGACGTCGCTCGAAAGTGGCTGTTTTCGTTGTTGGTGCATCGACGGTGAAAGCGACGCTCGAGAAACGTCGTTCGTTTCGTGCAGCGAGTCCAAGCTTCCGTATCGGGCCGGCGGAACCGTTGAACTTTCCAACGCCGGCTGCGAAACGGTGGAAAACCATGCGAATAAGGTTCGAACGGCCAACGATCGCCTCCTCGGTCGTGATCTTACCTCCTCTTTGCCCGTCTTGAATTTCTTGATGGTGGAATCTAATCTGGCGAGGTTGTTCGGTGGTGGTGGGACCGGTGGTGGGGTCGGAGTCGGGGTCGGCGTCGGTGTCGGTGGCGGAGGTGGTGGCGACGGCGGCGTCGGCTGTGTCGTCGGTGTCGGTGGTGTCAACGGTGTCGTCGATCGCAGAACCGCCGCCACCGAGTCGCAACAGTCGCCGTGCTGTTGCGCGAAACGTCTGGTGCCGTTCGCGGTAGGCTCTTGTTGCACGGCTATCGAGAGAGAGGGGATTCGACCTGTCGATCGGGATCCCATGTCGAGATGCGATTTATCAGCGAGCCTGTCGTTGAAGGCGGAAAGTCTAGCAGACGAGGCAAAGTAAGTCGGCGCGACGGTGGTGTCGACTATACTGTCGAGTAGATCGTCGTTTTCCATTTCACGTTTCGCCAATTGCCACTCCATCTCGATTCTTCGTCGCTCCTCCTCTCTCTTCTCGGCTTCGCGCCTCTGTCGGTTCTGATCTCTCTGCAACATCGCTTTAGTCTCCTGCTCGAACCTCCGTATTCGTTCTTGAGTGGTTGCGCTCAATCCAGCGTACGTTCTTATAGTGATCTCGTCGTTGCTCTGTTTCGTCTCATTCGAAACGCTCGAGAGCACCGAGCTCGCATCGTAGCAGCTCAAGCCAGTCTCGCTAGAGAGTCGTGACGACGACTCGGAAGCCGTCGAGACGGCTGAGCGACGACTCGGTTCGAGCGACTCCATCGTAGGATCCATCAGCGAATATTTCCTCGATCTATCGAACGGTATGCTGTCGTCGTTGATGTTTATCGTGTCGGCCGCTGTCGCGTTCTCGTCACGGTCGTGATCCGATATTTCGACACCAGCGCCGACACCTGCACCAGTACCTGCTCCTGTACCAGTACCTGCACCTGCACCTGCACCGCCATCGACACTACCGCCACCGATGCCACCGACACCACCTATACCACCACTCCCGACAGCCATATCCATCGCGGCCACGTCGATCGTTGCCGATCGATCCGAACAACGATTCGGTTGACTCTTATTCTCGTGCATCAACACGATTTCACTGACAGAACACTGCCGTTCGTTCAACGCCATGCTGCGTCGATTGGCCAGATGTTCGCTTTCCAGCTTCGACTTCGACTGTGAACAAATCATTTTCCAACTTTAACAACGATTCAATTGAAATCGGATCAAGCGAAATCGCAATCGATCCTACGAACCTTCTCCGTTTCGTGACTCTCATTGTCCGTTTCATCTTGTCCTTTCCTTCGTCTTTGTATTTTACGATTGGCAGCGGATATGATCGACGAAACGATATCTTTCGCGGACGCCATTTCTCGAACACCTGTCAACGCAGCAACCAACAGAGGATAAGATCGGGGAACAGCATAACGTAAAGCAATACGTTGAAAATCGCGACAAAGGGCAACGATCACAGAATGGTACTACCTTCGACTTTCTGGATATTGTTCAAGAGAAGGCTATGATTATTGCTTGAGGTTGTGTCGATCTCGTTCGTGTCCGCTGGAAGGCTTAGATTAACGCTCAGTCTGCTCAGATCGTCCAAATCATCGTCCGAGAAGAACCACTCCACCTACGAAACGCCGATCGAATAACGATTAGACGAGACAATTATCACACGATAATTATCAAAGGTGAATGCAAACCATTCTATCAAGATAGGTTTGGCATGGGTACGTACATTGTTCAACAAGCTTTCAACGATTCGGCATTGGTGGGACATATCAGTGACCATGGTGACCATGTTGTCCCTGGAGCCACTCGCTCGAACCAAAGTAGGCCCAAACACGATGGCTAAGTTTTTCGCTTCCATCTTATTGATCTCGCTGTGCTCGACTATCCTCTTTAGATGGAACATCAAGTATTTCAAAGTCTCAAAATGATGTTCCGGAAGATCCCTGAGCAACTTTCGTATCGTTGTCATTCTTCTCTGCGGATCTTCGACTTTGTCGGCGTCGATGAACATTGGATACAATTCCGCCGTGAGCAACGAATCGGGCAATTGTCGAAAGAAGGATTTCAGAAGAGACGATATCACGTTCACATCGCTCCATCTGGGATCCTACGAGAATCGGAACAAACAAATCAATCACAACGTACACTGCAGTTTACGATAAAAGGATGAGATCGATTGCGCACCTGTAGATTAATATTCTCGAATCCTTTGTTCACGCTGTCGGTCAAATGCGAAATAGCAGCCGTGTTACCGGGTACTCTATAAATACCGACGACCTCCAGGCCTCTTGCCTCGACTATACTCGTACACATTTCCACGATCAAGGGTACATATTCCGAAAACGATGACTGTGCAATAAACGAGTGAGTAGGTAAGTAAGCAAGTAAATAAATAAATAATTAAATAAGAAAAGAAGGGAGGAAGGAGGTATTTACTGGTGGACACAGCTCGAGCGGTACTTTAAAGGTGGCACCCTCGGATGGTAGCTGGGTTGTCGGCGAAGAAGGCGGTCCGGTTTGCCCGTGCATTCTTCGGAGTTGTTTCGCGACTCTGCCTTTCCACGTCTTCGTTTTCGGAGAAACTAAGCTTTCGATCGTTTGACTTGACTTCCGCGCCTTGTTGACCGGCAGCTGACCGGTCGGAGATCTATTCCGGAACGAGGTCAGCTTCTTGATACCTTTGTGCCCGGGAAGCGGACTCAATCTTTGCCCGTTGCCACTACCGTTACCGCCGCCGTTGCCACTACCGCTGTTCAATAGCACGATCGCACCACTGGCGCTACCGCTAGTCGTTTGATATGTCGCGCTACCGCTGCTGCTACTGATAGGGCCCGGAGTTTGCGGGACAGCTTGCTGCTTCAAGCTACTATTGTACGCCATTTCCTAGAGTTACATTATCGGTTAAGAGATGTTGTACAAGTACAATCAATGTATACACTGTCATGCAAAAGAAAGAAGAACAAAAATCAAATAAGAACACAGTATGTTTTGAAAAAGGATTCCGCTGTTTATCTAATACTTTAAATGCACTAAATCTATCATTGTACAATACAATTTCTGCATAAAGATATTGTTTGTCATTATATCTTATAATTATACTGGGTACTTCTTTCTTTTGCACAGCAGTGTATGTATGTATACGATTACTCGTGACTCATGACGTGAACGCTGAACGTGCGGACGGCCTCGACGACGTTTCAGACTTACGGATGGCTTTTCAGCGGCGGCTTTCTCGTGCAGCGACCGTAGCCAGAGCGCCATAGACGCGGCATCTTCGGTCTGCAGTAAAACTTCTGCGCTCGGATTCGCCAAACGCAGCACGTGTTTGCGCTTCGTATAATCCTCCGCGATATCCACCAAGGAGCATCTGACGTCCACGCTCTGCGCCACGCCTTCGCCGTCGTTGGTCAATGAAGGACTCTGAACAACGAAATCATACGATTATCCTACACAGTCTGCAACCGATCAACTACTATCAACTACCAACCTACCTGACTGTGACGATCCTTGTAAAAGCAGAGAATCGGTCCGCGAAGAACGCCCCAGACTTGTTTCCACGAACGATCGGAAGATCGCTGAAACATCAACGACACGCGATCAAAAGTTATGCTCGCTTTCGCACAACGCTACACCAAACGAACGAATCGAATCGAGTTGATTTACCTTGCC
This sequence comes from Lasioglossum oenotherae, assembly GCA_028455765.1. NCBI lineage: Eukaryota > Metazoa > Arthropoda > Insecta > Hymenoptera > Halictidae > Lasioglossum > Lasioglossum oenotherae. The sequence continues at coordinate 1,266,530 of CM052297.1, forward strand.
ATCAAGCACCGTGAATTTCACGTGCAACGGACCCTCTCGCTCGAGTTGCTCAACGATATCTTTGACGGTCTCAGTCGTTTCCTGACCAGTGCACGCGTTCCTACGAAACAAATCCCTCTTAGTCTTGTTTTCTGCGCGATCATTGATCCTGCTCACGCGTTCACTGACCACTCGGTCTGGTTTAGAGTTATCTTTTCTTCTTTTTATACTACCGTAGAAGCGAGCAAGTCACTAACTCGTTAACGGTCAGAAAGGACAAGTACGTTCAATCGGTAGCGTTTGTTAGTGGCGAAACTTTAAAACCGTTCCAAATCGAGGGAGTAGAAGAATGGCGACGCAAAGAAAATTTCTTAATACAACGTTACAACGACAACGACAACGACGACAACAGCAAAGACGAGTGGGCGCAACGAAAACATTCATCTAGAGTAGCAGACATCGATAAGAACGCAAGTCTACTCGCAAAAACAGATTGTTAAATGTTTTCGTGCTTGGATCAACGTGTACCATCCTCACCGAGAACTATTTCTGTTTAAAGACGCAGACTGTGTCATGTCCTCGAAGATGCGCCGCAGAGATGCTATATCGTTTGGAATCAGCGATAGCCGCCATCTCTTATGGCCGCTGAAAATACGGACGGAGGCAGTACTTGAAAAGCGGTGCACGAAAAGCTACCGCGCGATAATCGAGATTTCTGATGTGAGATACGAGAGACGAGACACGTGCAACCAAAAGAGAAGAGACACCGTGCGGTCAACATGTAAAACCCGGAGCGACCTTCGCTCTATTGCTCGAAGCGCATTCAACTTACATTCTCGAATTGTGAATAGGCTCGGAATCGCTCAACTCCAAATCGCTGTCGACGTGCATTCGTTCACCCCACGTTGCTTTCAAATAGGAAACCCTCCTTGTAGCGCGATCTTCATCGGCTGGAAAACATTATCGTCGAAACTTTGACATTGTATCGCTACGATTCACGGATTTTGCAATTTTACGGCTCTTACCAGTCTGCACATTCTTCTGGCGTCTGAACACAACCTCGTTACCATGTACGCCGTCGCTTGTCATCGTCACCGCCCCACCTAGAAAATACGAAGATAAAAAGAAGGAAAAGATAAAAGAGATAAAAGAGGAAGCAAAGCGAAATAACAGCGCGGACAACTAATCTACCAACCGTGTTCCGCACTCGTGATTTTTGAATCTGTCGCGTTCGCGTACGAATCCTCGTTCTCCTTCCCTTTATCTTTCTCGTCCGCGCACGTGTTCTCGTTTTCATTGTCGCGACTGTTCTGCCGTCGTCCTTGCTGGTCCTCTTGCCGTTGTGGCCATCGGTGCCTCATCGTTTGCATACGGTCCAATGTCGATTCCCAAGATTCCTCGCTGTTGCTGCGAACTCTCGGACAGAGAGTCCCGCCATCGATAAACCTCGATATCGGGTTCGACGTATCTGTGAAGATAGTGAAACGAAGGAATGAACGAACGCTGTCGATACTCCTCTAGTATAATACATACGAAACGGAACGGAACGAACGGACAAACAAACAAAATACCAAATGTTAGTATGTTTTGTGACGTGCAAGATAGCCTACGCCACTCTAACCTCTCTAACGGAAGACCGGGCCACCCTTTAGTCAAGCAACGCGATAAGGGCCGCTGCGAGCGCTCTCCCTGGGCACGAGTGAGACCCAAATAGGGCGAATTCTAATATTTTGAATGTCGCGCCGATTTGCGCGACGAAAGTTTACAGGACCGTATCCGGGTCCCAGGCGGGATCCGGAATTCTTCTTTTGAACGCAAGAGCAACGAATCCTCGAGGACAAGCACCTCGAGGAGGGCAGAAGGCATGGTCCCGAACCAGGACACCGAGAGATCGTCAAGGCCTAGGACTGCCAACCTGGAGGCGCCGACGAGGGCATGCGGTACAGAGGCGATCATCCACTCTACCCTGTCGTCGCCTCGTCCGGTATGAAGCCAGTACCGCCACCGGATTGGCTGACGCCGATCGTCTCTTCGGGAAGCGGCCAATTGGAAGACAGCGCTGCCGGAAGCCGAACGCCGTCGCCTAGGATTCGTCAACGCGAAATTCCGAATTAGCGATAGGTCGAGACGTTGAGCGAAGAAAGTAGAATAAGAAAGTGGAGAACGCTCTGCTTCCGCGTGCTTCCGCGTACCCGGGCCACCGCGTGAACGATCACTGCGTCTTTGGAACTCGAATCGGGAAGTAGTCACTCTTGAACGATTGCTAATTAATTAAGTATTTGCGTCTAGTGACCAAAGGGACTTTTGATTGCGCTGCCGAGCATCTGCTGCCGTACAACTGGTGGTAAGCGCCGATCAGGCTTTCGTTCAATTACATTTGTGAAGATTAGACGAGATTAGTGGACACTGTGTGTGTCAGAATACGAATCCTTCGGATTGTGAAGGATATCGTTTTTGGTGATACGAATCCGGTCGGACAGCGGGGGCCGCGTGACCGCATTGTGACAGTTGTACGACGCCAGTTTGAACGCGAAGTCGCGGATTCGTGATAGGGTCGCTGCCGCCGTTAATTTTTTCCAACCTACACTCGTTCCACGGTGGGACGCCGTCGCGTGTTCGATTCGCGGTCGTAAATTCTGTTCGATAAACGCAAGTCCGAGAAAAATCGCGAATTCCATCTGAATTCGGTAGGAAAACGGCCTTCAAGGCCCTCCGCGTCGCGAAGTTCTCATCGCTGCCGAATTCTTCGCGAAACAATAGTTTACGAGCAATACCGCGCGTGCGATTTCCATCAGTCGTAATATAACGCGCCGGCTACTTTTGTAATCGCTGCCGAGCTCGTCGGCAGCTCATCACCCTCGTTTAATAAACGAATTGTTAGCCGAGAACGTTGTTCTTTTCTTGTGTGAAACCTTCCCGCCTCGTGTCCTCTCGGCGTAGAATCCTGTACCTTTCGTTAGCTATTCGGGATTCGTTTACCGCGTCGCAGGCTCGCGGGTTGAACGTATTAGAGTGTTCGAAGGACGTGATTATTTCGTGTGACGCTTCTGAGCGTCTGGCGCCCGAAAATTCGTTAATTACGGAAAATCTCGTGAGCCTGTAAGCGTGTTTTGTCCCGGGAGGACCACGTCTCGTGCGGCCGAACGTGGCCCGGCCTTCGGCTTATAAAATACCGGTGTCGCAAGAATTAGTACGACCATCAATTCGAAAAATTAGAAAAGCGACGTGACAGTTTTTAATGGTTACCTTGTCGAGGAAAATCAGGCACACCTCTGCGAACACTGATATTGAGCAAAATTATCGCGTTAAAGCTGGACGTGGCGGATTCCGCCTACGTCAATCCGAACCCTTCACGAAAGACCGGGTCACTGAGAAGCGGTAATGTAAAGAAACGGAAGTAACGAGCGCTCTCCCTGGGACATCCGGAAACCAGAAGAATAGAATTATCGCGTTCAATTCGCGAACACAGCGAGGAGCCCGCTACCCAATTCCGACCGCATGATTAGCGGAAGACCGTAAGCGAAGACGCTCGGAGTACCTATCATAGGACGCCGCTGGCGAGGAAGACGGCGAGGATTGGACCGAGCCCGGATCTGCCAACCCGGAGAAATCGACGAGGCTGCTGTCAATAAGGACGACCATCTGTCCACCCTCGTCGACGTCTCATCCGGAACATGCCACGAGAGCAACGCCGGAACGGCTCGGATCCATGGATACCGTTCAACCGCCTTATATCGGCCGGGCCGCGGAAAATATAAAATACCGAAGGCCCGGACCGGCATGTCATCGAGGCGCTACTGCGCCCCGCAACGACGCGATTGACCCGAGCGTCGACGAAGACGGGAGAAAGGGGGAAAGCTCGCTTCCGTGTTCCGAACCGGCTCGAACTGGGCCACTGGGTCGAAAGACTGTAAACAATAAACACGTGCGAACTTTACCGCCATATCTTATAAAGTATTTTGCGACAGCCGCCATTATCGGGAAATTGGTAAGTGCCAGTGTTCCGGAATGTTCCGGAATCGCGGGCACACCACCCCACCCCGCGCGGAGCCGCGAGAAGTTAACGCTCGCTCGCATGAGTGATCGATGAGACGCGAACGCGAACACATTATCTACACGCTCTCTTTCCACGCTCTATTCCAGTCTGTTGTATTCATTGTTTCATTCTGTTGTTAATTGTTGAAAATGACTATTTTGTTGGCTAAAATACAGTTTGTTGTGCTAAGTGCGTTGTGACGATCGGTTGACCATCTACGCCTGAATCCCATCCATTCTATCGCATCAATTCTGAACAGCCAGTCAGGCTTTATTTCGATATTTATTTTGTGACCAGTTCGTGTTGGTTCGGAGACGAAATTCGAGTTCGCAAAAGATTCGTACCGCTGTGTACCGCGGATCCGCCTACGTTTACCGTCGATCAGGAGTCGCTCTCCTGCGAGGAGCGCGAGACCACGGGTCGTGTCGCCGCCGAATCCTTGTGCACGAGCTATTCGGGGCACACGATATTCGTCCGGTAATTCTTCTGGCTTCCCTCGGATTGTTCCACGTGGGGGACAACGCGTCATGTACGTTTCGTATCGTTCGCCGTTCGCACGTTTCGCCCAGTCTCGAGTTAGGAACGCGTACGTTACCTGAGCTCGGTCGAGTTCGTGCCATTGAGGCTTGTAAAATTCCGCGAAGATCTGAGACGACCGAGCTCGACGCGAATAGAATCCTTCCGCGCGATCGGCCGAACAGCCGCCGTCACTTTTGTGTTCGCGCCGGCAAATTCTTTTGACTACCGCCGGCTACGGCCGGTGGTTTGAATGTTCATCTCGTTTTAATAAACGACTGTGTTTTGCCGATAACCAACGGAGTGATTCATTTCTCGTGAGAAACGTTCCCGTCGCGGGGAATGCCCCGTTCCTCTCCTCACGCGGTATCCTGGACCCATTAATGGCCGGCACCGGTCATAACGATCCTCGCATATTCGAAGCCGTGTGAGAATTCAAGTTACGAGTCCGCTTCCTTCGCGAGGCACGCACCGTGCCAGGCGCCCGTTCGTTTTGCGGTTAGTTAGATCTTTCGGTTCGAATCTGCGAGTGGTCTTTTGTCCCGAGAGGACCACGTGTCGCGCGACCGAGCGTGGCCCGGTCGCAAGGCCATAATTTCTCGGCGACGGTCCTTCCCCTGTTCGCAGGGAAAGAACCGGCGTGACAAATTGGCGCCCGAACATCGCGGAACTCTCGCCGTAAAAAAACGATTTGAGATAGGCTTTTTAAAAAAGAGACGCGTGAGGAAGCTCGGGGCTCTCACGGGAAAATTCTAATTTCGAAAAGCGAAACGTGCGGATTCGAAACGGGCGAGCGGAACCGTCGCGTAGTAGAGCAACACGTCCCGTCCTTGAGAGGTACTGTCTGTCTCACTCGACCAACGAACCAGCATTTCATAAACACAGCAACGGGCTATTTGGACGATACCTCGGTGTCACGTTGTATTGGTGCCCAGTTCCACGCTAAACTCCGTCACCGCGTTCGTCGAGGTTAAGACGACGCGCGGATCGCAACAACCGACCTCTATTGGAACTGACACCCACTAAATATATTTTTCCCCGCGCGTCCGTTGACCGACGGGTTCGCCCCGTTCGCGAATTGAATATTAGTCCCCGCGAATACCGGCAGCTTCGAAGCCGCGTCGGTGTTTCGGCGACGCGATCGCGGACACGACGCGCTTACCGAGCCAACGCGAGAAAGATCACTTTATTAATCAGAGAACTGACAGAAGCTTACCCAGGGCAACGATGGATGGTGGCCCGTTCTCGTCCCTCTGTCCCGGCAGCTTCAATTCGCAATAACGCAAAGTACTATCGAATTACGCAATGATTCAGATCGATTATTCGCGACTATCTCGCATTCGAGCCAACAAAGAAGTGATCATTCACACGGTGACTCGGGAACGCGGAAGCCTCGTCACAGCACAAATACAGCATGATGTAGCGGTCAATGCAACATTGATAACATTAATCAACTCAGTTTTGGATTCGAGAAGATGTCTACCTTGGATCGGTTTAGAGTCGGTCGGTGCTTCACAGTGAATGTGTCTGCTGCCAACAGGTATTACTCTGTTTCCCTTTAATCCGTTACCTAAATATTCACGCATGATATTACAAGAAAAGAGTGGAACTTATAGAGTTTGCGCAGCTCGAATATTGTACGAGCTGAGGTATGATTCATTGATTTTACGACGGTATTTCAATGAGAAAATCAAAGAATGAGAGGATGAAGGAATGAAAGAATCGAACGAAAGAAAATAGCGACGAACAAGGGAACTTACCGGCATCCAACGACCTGGTTTCCCTGGTAGACACGGTCGATCGTCGTGGTTCTTGAGCCTCGGCTTTCGACTCAAATTCTCTCTTTCGAACGGCAACGTTTGGCACGCTTCGCTTGCTGGAAAGTCGCGACAGCTCGCTCTTGTAGAGACTGGTTCGATCACCGGTCGGTTCGTCGTCATCGCTAAGCAGACGTCCCGATTCGAATTGTTTGGCGCGTTTAGACACGATCTGTAGACCTTGGGGGACAGGGAGCGCCGGAAGTTTGTCGTTTGTCTTCTTGTCCGGGCCCGGAGAAGAGGGAAGAGACGAGGAAGCGTCGCGCGAATGCAAGGTGCGTTCACTAGACAGCAAGGCTGCGGCGCTCGTGATATTCTCGTGTATCCTGGACAAAGTACCGACGAAACCCGATTTTCCGGAGCTAGCTACATTCCGATGCGGCGACGACGGTGGTTGTGGTTGCGATTGCGATTCCGATTGCGGCTGCGGACAGTAACGACTGTCTTCCAACGAACGAGAACTACTGAAGTATTCCGGTTGTTCCCCCGTCTCGGTCGCCGTCTGCGACCGTCTCAGTCTTTGTTCGTTCCGTGGATTCGCGGGAACCTTGTCCAACGCGAATTTATCTGAATACCAAGTTCTGTCGTGACCGGATCCTGGCGGCGAACACTGTCGCTCCTGCTTCGAATCGTTCGGAGGCCAGATCTGTTTCTGAAGTTTCTGTGGCCGTGCGTAAAACTCGCGCGGTATCGTGGTGGAACCGTTGCTTCTTACCGGAGACTCGCACCTCTCTTCCGATAAAAACCAACCGATCGAATGACTGGTGAACGGTCTTCGCAAGAATTCCTCTTTCTGTTCGAAACTCTTTCGCAATCTGGTCATGATCACGGAATCGTCAATGCCAGAATTTTCGTTGACGCTTCTCGCACCGTTCGAGTTTCCGTTTCTTGCTTCACTTCTACTTCCATTTCCATTTCCATTCCCATTTCCGTTTCCGATCGTGTTCCCGTTCGCTCCGGTCCCGAGAAGAATACAAGAGGAATCGTACCGAGACGGATCATCGATCGATTGAACCGGAGACGATTCTCTTCCCGAATCAATGCTATACCTTGAACCAGGATCGCAAGATCTGAGCGCGTCGGTACTGGCGTAGTTTGTCACTTGAAAATTGTTGATCGCCGAACTAGCGGTACTCCCTTCGCTGGCGCGTCGCGAACTTACTCTCCTCATGGCAGGCCGATAAATAGGTACCTGCGGTTCTGCCCGAGATAAAGGATATCGCGTCACACCATGATGTGGTTGGTGCGTTTGAGGATAATACTGTTGCTGCTGCTGTTGACAGCGATGGTGACGGTGATGGTGATGATCCTGTTCCTCCGAATCGACCCGAGACGAATTTCCAAGGCGAACGCGTTCGTATATAGGATCCTTGATTCTATCGTAAATTTGTTCGCTATTTGTTCTAGAGTAGATGGATTCGGGACGCGTTCTATCGTAAACATCGTATTTGTCGTGTCTCGAATCCGACTGAATCGATCTGTCGCACACGCGAGTATCGGTCAGCTTTGAAAAATCGTCGCCAATCGGTTGTTGCGGTTGATGTCGCAATCCTACTTTTTCATCGATCGAATCGGAACGAGCCGTTATTCCTTGAAAGGGTTTAGCATGATACGTCGTCTGTGATTGCGTTTGAGACGGCGATTGCGAGAGCGTTTTCCCGTTTGAATGTTTCTGCTGCTGGTTTTCCTTGGAAAATTCAGTGGATCGCGTATCTTGATCCCGATAGGGAAGACCGTCGTCGGTCGGTCGATCGGTTTCGCACTGTATCGAACTTGGCGCGGAGCAAACCCATGATTGTCTCGTCCTTGGAGACAGACCGGGAATCATACTGACGGATCTACGTTGCTTTTGACCAGTGCTTCTTTCCGGAGAACGCACCCGCGGCCGTTGATTCGTCTCCGGATTATGTGCTGTTTCGCCAAAGTATCGTTGCAAAATATCGTCCTCCTTCGAAACTACCAGTAGTCGTAGCCATGGTCCTGCTTGCTGGATACGCTGCACCACTTTCGCGTACTGTTCTCCACGGGTCGCTTTACCGTCGACGGAAACCACCCGATCCCCTGTCCGCAATCCTGCTTCAGCCGCTGGAGAATTTCCGCGTACCTGCTTCACGAATATCGTGTCCATCGGCTCTTCGATTCTCGTCCTCTCGTGTCCGGGCAACATCTGTCACGGAAAGCAACTTTATTCTCTCGAACATCTATCCATTGGCATTCGCACACGAATTCGGTTCGATTCAAATACTTACGCAACAAGCTTCCGGGGGGGTAAACGATAAAGTGGCGAAGGGTAAAGCCAAACCCATTTTCGCCGCGGCGTAAAAGCAAAGTTCGCGGCCCCCGCGGCGGAGAATCGTCTCTTTGAACACTTCCGATTTTTGCGATGGTTCCTCCGCTACCGCTACTGCTACCGCCACCGCCGCCACCGCCACCGCCACCGACAGTTACCACTCCCGTCCCCGACTGCATGGCCGACATTGACGGTGCCGGCATTGAAACCGAACCATCGTGTTCTACCTGAAAGAAATACCATTTACCGACGCTGTTTCAGACAACCGTTTCGTGCAAACTTCCGGGAAGGAAGAGCGATATCAGGAGCAACGACGATGATCATGTATTTTCATTCTTTCCCCTCTCTATCTTACAATTAGCTGCACTCGCCAAAATAAACCGAATCAAAGTTTGGCACGATCGTTCGATTTTACGTACCGTGTGCGCCTGTCCAACGAACCCTTGAGAATTATTTCGGTCTTCAGCCATCGTTCGCTCCCTGAAATTGTTCAATGATTTATTTATTCAAATTGTAAATTCATATCATGCAAAATTTCAGCTTTGTACACAGAGTGAATAATTCACGTTACATCAAACCCGACTTACAGCCGCGTTTACTATGTATGCTTTTTAGTATACGAATGTACGCACAGACGAACGGGTCGGGTGGCGGAAAGTTGAGCGAACCAATCTACTTTCTCTGCGTCTCGACATACTTTCCGGATATTATTCACGACTCGAGATCATTTTCTTCAAATTTCTTTTTCATATTCCTCGACTCGAACCGTTCTCACGTCTACAGCAAACCAGCCTCCAACATTTTCAAATTGCCGTGTAAATCGGTTCTTTCGTTGCCTTTCTTATTGCTTCGTGATCGACCGTGTTCTTCAGTCTATCTTCGCTGATTTCTAACGACGACCAGGAACACGAACGACGCGGAATATTACAAGTGTTCCTCATCCGCGAATAGATGCAAATAGATGCGCCTCTCAAATTGCTGAAATCGAAGAGTATAGCCAAGGAGGTTGAAAGTGTCCCTAAACCAAATCGAATTTGCAATGGGCCATTAGGTAGCTCGTCCAAAGAAAATACTTTGTGCGAATTTTCAACCCCATATGTCCACATGGGGGGTAGTAATTTCTCTTATCCTCTTTAATTGAAAGTTCTGAAAAAATCAGACATATTTCAGCCATTAGAACGCACATTTACGATTTTTTTCAGGATGTTTAGCTTCGAAACTAAATTTTTAAAAATAAAGAACTTGTAGAAGTCACGAAATTGTACTAAGTCATTGAAAGTAATCGAAAATTCTGAAAAAAATCAGGCATATTTCAGCCATTAGAACGCACATTTACGATTTTTTTTAGGATGTTTAGCTTCGAAACTAAATTTTAAAAAACAAAGAACTTGTAGAAGTCACGAAATTGTACTAAATCACATTTTTACAATTTCAGCATCTCGTTATGGTTGTCAGCATATAATTTTTTAGATTTTTCAGAGTGGGGGCACATAATTAAAAAAATTGGAAACCGGTAATTTTCGGACGCCCTCTGGCAGAAATCGGTTGACCTTGGAGGTTATGTACATTTCTCCATTTTTTGATTAACTGACACTTATTGCATAATATATTACCGACGGCATCAAGTATCTTCTTTGAATAAGGTGTCGAATGACCTGTTGCAAATTTAATTTGTTTTGGGGGCACTTTCGAGTCCCCTATCCGTCGTATCGCGAAATGGAAACTGGTGCATTGAAATAATCTGTATCGTGTCCACGCTTTCCCCGTTAATGTTACTGTCATGATAATGTTAATATTAACCTACCACTGCCGGTAAAATGACCGGTTCCATATTTGCTATTTTACAATTGTTGAGAAATTATAAAGTTGCTTACATAGAAATTAATTCGATAAATTTCTATATCCAAGCTGATTTCGTGTTAAAAATTGAAACAATTTAATCGCCTTTGGTGCTCGGTAGGTTTAGTGTTAACGTTAATGTCAACGACCGCCATTTTTCATCGTCGAAGTTGAATTCTTTCGGCATCGACTTTCCAACTAGTGCACCGAATAACCCTTGATTCAATTACCATGACACGGACACGCACAAACGAAGGCGCGTAGTTACGCGCAAAATTGAACAGGCTTTCGAAACATCTAAATATAAACGCGGGGCGACTCGTGGTACCGTGATTATCGAAATACACGACTAGTCTTTTCCGCGATGCTGGTTGTTCATCGGAACCAATTAAGGCGACGCTACAGCTACATTGCTTCGATTACTTGTCGGTTCTGGGAGTAATTTAATCCCGCGTTCGTCTGCTTTCCATTGTTTTTATCAGCGTCGAAGCTGCGGCTGCATAGTCGAATGGTTTGTTTACTCGAAAAGAAACGGGACGTACCGGTGTCGGTTTGATCGTAACTGTGGTCATAATCCTGTTCCTCTCCATACTCTCTAAAAATTCTTGATAATCCGACATACGAAAAAATCGGATACACCGTTCCGGAGTAGCAGGTAACAACTTAACAATGAATTTATACGATAATGAAATATAAAGAGAGAAAACTCGTGGAGAGAGATCGTAGGAGCGATGGAGGGGTGAGGTGAGAGAGGGAAATGCAACGAGCGAGAAAGAGAAGGAGGGAGAAGCGAAAAGAGGACTGCACCTAGAGCAAGACACGCATACGCACACGCACGCAAGCACTCACGCCTCACGTATTTAGAAATAGTAGACTCTCGTATCGAGTACTCGCAGCTCGCAGCGCCTCCGTAGTAGATAAGTTACCTCGTCGTCTTCCGTGATGCAGCGATGAATCCACTTGTCTCAGGAAATTTGCACTCGTTCCTTTCCTGTCCTCCGAGCTGCTGCAAAATTCATCTGGCCCGAACGTGCACGGACGAACCAAAGATGAACGCGTCGAACAATGAGACTCTAGTAGCGCGCTCGCCGCAAACGACAGTCTTTCGGCGGACGATCAGTTTCTTTTTCGATCGCATAATCCTTCTTGGCCAGCAATTATCCAGATCACCGTTTACCCTGATACTCTCTTCCATGAACACGCGCGACACGTAAACGACCTGTTTTCACTTCGCGTGTTCCATGGTTGCACGATAAATAGCACGCTTCCAGCCGGGCTGTCGACTCTCGAAAATTAATCCAACGGTTGATAGTCTGCCGACGCCAGACGTATTTAGTTCGTCAACGCTGTAGGTACTTAAATAGGTACGGCCGTGGCCGTGGCTGTAGACTGTAGTTTGTGTCTGACTCGCCTACTCGACGAGGTTATAACACTAACGAAAAACTCCACCTATAACGTTCTTTTAGGTCGGTTCGACTCGCTGGTCCAGTTCCGTTGAAACCATTTGTGCTTCCAAAGACGTTCCCGATACTATCTGATACTACACGATACGACACGGTAATATGGCGGCCTAACAGAGCCGAGCACACTGACGGTGGTCAACTTTCCAGGCGAAACACATTGCAACTCGACGTTTATTACACCTCTCAACGTTTTCCACGGTACGCGTTCGCGAGTCCCTGTATCCTAAATTCGATCGACCAAACAGGAAACGTCAAGAAACGCTACTTTCGCGCCCGCCATTATTCCAAACCGTGTTCCTTCCCTTTCGACTCTCCTTTCCCCACTTTTTCATACTTCATTCTCACTCCCTCTCTCTCTCTCTCTCTCTCTCTCTCTCTCTCTCTCTCTCTCTCTCTCTCTCTCTCTATGCTTGTAGCGATCGCCATCCATCCCCACCTGTCTCTGTCTCACAAGGTGTACTGTGCGAGCTACACGTGCGACATCAACGTCGATAAACGGCCAACGCAACTACAACGACTCTTCGTATCGGCCGTGGTAACGTCACGCCCTACCGGGCGCGGGGATAACATGGAACTTACAGTGATCTGAAATACCACATCGCTAAAAGTTCTACCACCGACGAGATACTCGTCAAGTAGAAGAAGAATGATATAGTGTAGAATCTTCACATTACCCATACTGTAATTGCCTTATAATACTGTCACCGACGAGATACTATCTCGTCTCTTTACCTAAATCGAACAAGACGATATATGACATTGTTCACGCCCGGGGCGAACCAGTTTGAATGATACATATGTTTTGATCTAAAGGAAGGTAAAATTGCAAAATGTTGTGAAAGACAATAGGTATAGGAATAGAATTTATTGAAAAATAAACATATTTATTAAATGTACAGCTATTGGCTCGATATTATCCTTTATTCATAAGACACTAGAAGGTTTTACAAATAAAGGATAATACCGATTGCCCAGGTCTCACCACGAGGAGGTTGCTGCACGAGAGACCCGAAAGGGAGCCAGAACGAATGCAATATTCTTTCTGGCTCCCTTTCTTACAACGATGGACTTATACTAAATTACGCAAGTATGTCGAGTGATTATTGCAGGGCAAAAGGTGTGAATCGGAGAAGTCTCCGATCCACGGGGGATCAAAGGCGAATCAGGCAGAAGGCTCTGATTCTTTCAAAGTGAGAAACAAGAGCGAACCATAGCAGAAGACTCTGGTTCGAAGGTGACGCGGCGCGTACAATGCTTGCAGCCCAACTCCGGCCAGAACCGATACCCGACGTGTCCTCACCAAGAGAAATAGACAGTGAGAAGTGTTCAAACGATATCCCATTTCTCTACCAACTACCTGTCACCAGGCAACGCAATGCGTTGAGGTGACTCGGGTAGGATGACGAATAGAGAGGACACTGTAGCATGGCTACACGAGTGAACAGGTCTCAATGAACCATCCCTCTCAATGTATCGACGCCGAATACCGGCTCCAACCGGTCTGGTACATACAAGCAAGGTCCGACACAGCAGAAGGCTGTATACTCAATAATTACTCGACATATTTACAACGAAGATATACAATCTTAATATGTGGATCAAATATAACTAATTTAAAAATACACTGCAGTCTTCTTCCTCTTTATTCGGCGTGTCGTCTTCGTTAGCAGGCGGCTGTTGTAATCTAGCTGAAACAGACTAATCGTATTTAGAAACAATGCACTTGAATACGGAATTAAATCACGCACGCGAGTGCGAATGTAACCAGCAAACGAATTCACAAGAACATTTATGATCGTGCACATGAGTACGAATACCACCAACGAAGCAGCTCACAAGAGTAATTATAAACCTGCACATGAGTGCGAATACAACCAGCGAACCAATTCACAAGAACAATTGCAATCCTGCACATGAGTGCGAATATAATCAGAGAACCAGCTCATGAGAGCAATTGTAACCCCGCACAGAAGTGCGAATGCAATCAGCGAACCAATTGACAAGAACAATTGTAATCGTACACATGAGTGCGAATGCAACCAGCGAACCAATTCAGTAGAACAATTGGAATCGTGCACATGAGTGCGACTATAATCAGAGGACCAGCTCATGAGAGCACTTGCAACCCCGCACAGAAGTGTGAATACAACCAGCGAAACAGCTCGTGAGAATAACTATAACCCCGCACACGAGTGCGAAAACAACCAACGAAGCAGCTCACAAGAGCAATTATAATCCTGCATACGAGTGGAGCGCTCAAAATGTAATTTTTATAAAGAATAAAATTGGTTAATTTGGAGAAGACTGTTAATTTCATCGAAAATCTCGATGAAAATGTCAGAAGTATGAACGACAAGTTTGAAAAGACAAAGAAGCTTTGAAAAATATTAGTAATCACACAAACTTACTGCTATTCCTTGAATGAACACTTGGAGGTAGGCCAGGGTAACTGTAGATGACCCCTTGTCCACCCGTGGTCCACCTCTGGTCCTCCTCTGGTCCCTCCGGTCCTCTTGGCGCTCCTGGTCCCGAAGCACGTCCGCTCACGCCGCTCCCCCCGGCCCGACTGACTGACTGACGGAGAGCTCTCGCCGAGCCGCCGAGCTCGAGCGGCGCCCCCCACTCCGCCGAATATCGATCGATGTCGATCGCGCCGTGACAATTATTGAAAAATTTATTATCTCCAGCTGGTTAATGTTTATAACAATTCTATTTTACAGCGATGTCCACAAGTAATTCCTTGGCTATCTGACCACCTAATTTTTTAGTCAAAGTGGCTAATAGTTTTCGTGATACGGAATAACTTTTAAACCATAACATTCGCACGCATTCATTTATTCGATACAATTCACACATAAATTTATTATTTCTGGCTGTTCAATGTTTATAACAATTCCTTTTGCTACTGATATTAACGAGCACTCCCTTGACCACCTTGCCATCTAAATTTTTCGTAAAAATAGACAATAAAACTCGAGATTGAGAATAACTTTTAAACCAGGAACATTCGCACGCATTCATTTATTCAATACAATTCACAGATAAATTTATTATTTCTGGCTGTTTAATGTTTATAACAATTCCTTTTGCTACTGATATTAACGAGCACTCCCTTGACCACCTTGCCATCTAAATTTTTTGTAAAAATAGACAATAAAACTCGAGATTGAGAATAACTTTTAAACCATGAACATTCGCACGCATTCATTTATTCAAAATAATACTATGAGATATTTATTAATTCTAGCTAATTAATATTTATAATAATTTTTATAATATTATTATTATAAGTATTATAATCTTTTGCCAACGATGTGGACGAACTCTCCCTTGACCACCTTGCCATCTAAATTTTTACAGTAAAGTCTTTTCAACATATTTCTGTTCTTACAGATCGATTCTTGGAACATTTATGTATAAAAAAGTGGAAGGTAATAATTCTCGCTTATGAAATATTTAAAAATTACAAATTGAGGTGTCTGATATAAAATTTGAAGTAGAAATTGTTGATTTTCCTAAAATTATGCTTCAACAATATATTTCTAGGAATTTTCTGTCCTTGAGTTTTGCTTTTAATATTGAAACCAACATCGTCTGAAATATCTGCTCGGTACAGAATGTAACAATTCATGATGATCAATATGGTTCCGTGACGATTTGCCTTCTCACCAACGAGAACTTCCTCAGTAGCCTTCTGCTCCGACGAGATCATGTCGATGGCCTTCTGCTTCTTGCTCCAGCCAGGATACATCCTAGACGGCGCGGCGTAAGAAAACACCGTAGTATTCGAGTGACACGATCTTCCATAAGGCTAGCTGTCTTTAATAGTATTTGGTCGGTGCTAACGCTAAAGGATTCTGGATGAAAGTTCAGATACAGGAATCACTTGTACAGGCGATGACTCATTGTTTCGTCGTGTATAGTATGTACAGAGTATAATACATATATATATATTATTATTGCATATACGTTGTTATATTAAACTAATGGATAATAATGGTAGCGCTTATTATTAGACTACGGATCTTACTTATTACTAAACTGCAAAATAAAAACTTTCCAACTGAATACCAACAAACTTGCCTGAAATGAAAATGTAATTTCTTTCTCAAAATGTTTAATAAAAATCGTCTCACGTTTTTGCTGTTTTAGATTACACCTAACTCATTTCTGTCACGAATGAAATAAAATCCGCAGTCTGCTTATTACTTATTGGCTATTCGCTATTCGCTATGACTCGCGTTACTCGTTCCACTAGAATAAACGATCGTAAACTCATTTCAATTTGCAACGGTTCCAAAGGCAAAGGTAGCCGAGAACGTGAAAGACGAGATACATGAGCACCATGACCACCATGTCTCTCCAAAAGTTCGACTCGTCGAAGTCGTACCGATTCAATACCCCCAGGCCATCCGTGATGCAGGGTAATTCAGGGTCGAGTGTTTCGCAAGCTGTTACCATTAAAAAAAAACCGATAAAATAAAAAGGAAACGCACCAATTGGTCATCGATCGCGCCATTGTACAACTGTAAATTCAATCTACTCACATATATTGCGTACTCCACTCCATTGAAGTATCGTAAGCGCTTCGTTAGAGTACAGCAGCCAGGAAATGTACTTTATCCAACGGATGTATATCGACAACGATCTAAACGAATCAGGGTCAGCCGAGGCGGGTTATCGGAAAATTTCGAGGTTCGTGAAAAGACTACGTACTAGACATGACTGTCTCTCGTGTATTTCATGTATACGCGTGTACTATTTCACTTTAAAAATGATGTTTAACCCTTTGCACTCGGAGCTATTTTAACTTGAAAATTAAACATTTCTTCCGGCCTAGATTAATTCGATTCTATATTGTTTCTTTCATTTTATGGATATGAAATTAATATAACACCTGATAGAATACTTGAATGTTTAGTAATTGATTGGATACCAACATCTATCTATTATATAAATAAAAAACAAATGCTGTTCGTTGGTAAGCGCATCACTTGACAACGGCTGGACCGATTTGGCTAATTTTCCTTTTTAATGTTCGTAATAGTCCAGATAAGATTTTAGGGAAAGAAAAATTGGAAAAGTAGCCCGGAAAAATGGAAAATTCGGAAAAAACTAGAAGTGCTTTTTGAATCATATTTCAATACAACAAAAAAAACGAACGTCGCAGCTTTTAATCAATATTTCAATAGGAATTTACATTGTCGACGTGACTGTTTGCATTATCTACATCATCAACATCCGCCAGTTAGTTTATTTCTATTCCAATTTATGAATTTACATTATGGACGAATTAAGCTGTGTGTGTACAATTTTTTTCATATTGTCAAAAGTTGTGACGCCATTAGTGCGCCCATTGTGCGCCTCCCGCCACGGCAACCCGCCCGGAGGGACGCCACGAGCAGCTAGTATTTAATAATCTAAACAATATTGAGTACAATACAAAGTCACCGCTCGAGTGCTAAGGCATAAATTTATTGTGGAACCAACAACCGCGGAATTTGTGAAACCATAGTCTCGATACATAAATGAATATCAGTGTTCTAAAAATTGTACAAATCAAAATGAGGATGCATAAATGCACCTGTAATCAAATACACGTGAAATGACACGCACTAAAGTACGTGCATTGTAAGTATACATGTACACGTGTGTTAAAAATACACATTCGAAACCACAATCTTGAATGCGAAGAGTACGTACCCGAGTTTCAGGAACGGGCCCATACTGATCATCAGAATGTAGTCGAAAGGCACCAAGTACGCCATCGCCAGCGGTACGCTTTCGAACGCCGTGGAAAAGAAGCAACCTGAAATTGATAATCAATAACTATAGTACGCATCTAGACTCTAAAGTATCGCGTCCAAGCCGAATAATTCGACTCGGGCGCGTATTCGTCACCAAGAGATTCACCGCAAGCGGTCGATACGTTAATCGTAAGCAGAATGACGAGCAAGGTGAGACCAAACGCTTCCATGGTGTTCCGTAATCCTGCCAGCCAGTATATTATCGACGTGAACAACAGCGGCTCCACTATCAATCCAGGTACCTGCAATCCTAATCTTCGGTGAAATGGTAGAACTAGGGAATCGTAAAATGAAGAATCATTTCTCGATTCCCAAGATAGGGTCGAACGGCGACGGCACTTGCCAGCGAAAGCATTCGCGCGACGTAATAAAGATGAATCGGATACATTCCGGCTCGGTACTCTCTTCGTAGGAGCGGTAATTGCTGGGGCAGCAGGGCGAGCGTAGCGTACATTGGGAAGAAGGCGTTTTCGGACACTAGGATGAAAACGACACCCTGCGTAGCTTGGATTCCTAGCTGATCGGGATTCAGGGCACCCACGAAGCACAGTCCAGCAATTATAGCGACGCTCTGCAAAATTTCAAATCCGGTCTGTACCTTCTGATCGTAGTTTCTTAGAATTAGTTAGCTAGAACGGTCTCTGGTTCTCTACTCACCACCTTTTGGAGGATTCTGATCAGCTGCAAAGACGGATCTCTCAAAACTTGCAAGAAATCTCGATAAATCAGCCAGTAAAGTCTCGAACAGTAACGCTGTCTTTTCCTGTCGAGATGAAACACGTGATCGGTTATGTTGTGAATACTTGACAAAGTGATTTGCGTTGATCTTCGCCGCGAATACTCACCAGATAGACTTTCCGTCGATAAGCATCCTCACCGTCGACTGAAACGTAATTATATTAGCGAAATCCAAGAGGATTCGTACATTCTATTCTATTATTCTACTGTCCACTAGGGATGGGATCAAGTACCTCGCAAGAACCTTGATTGATGGAATTCGGACTCTCTACAAGTAAATCTTTTTTCCTTTATGTCGATCGTAGATAGTGCAAATAAACAATTTAATGATTTCGACGCCACAGGTTCGATCATTTTATTTTGTTTTTTTTTAATAGCAATGTTTAGTAATTTTTTCATGTATCTATTTTGTAAGTTTAACCATTTATTATGAGTGAACATAAAGAAGTGGTAAATAGCGAATTATCAATTTGGTCATCCTTTGACAATGAAATAGCAATTAGAAATAATACGATACTGTGTTACAGTGTCTGCTGTGTTAGAGTTAGAGGTGGAAAATTATCTAAAATCACAATATTTAGAACACAAAGAAGACCCGTTATTATTTTGGCGTGAAAATTCAATCAAGTACCCCATTTTATCAAAAATTGCACGTGACTATCTTTGTATAATGGCCACTTCTGTACCTTCAGAAAGAGTTTTTTCAAAAGCAGGAAATATCATGGATAAAAAAAGAAATAGGATTAAACCAGGTATTGTAAATGAAATATTATTCTTAAATAGTTACGAATTTAATCAAGAAAGTGCTTGAAACCTACTGTGCAGTTCTGATTTCCAAGATTCGAGTACTACTTGTGAAAGTTTCGATTACTTTCAGCATCGAAGTACTTATAAGTATCTTTCCGAAACTTGTAGGTACTCATTCCAAGGTTCGCTAACTACTTGTATACAATGAATACTTTTCAAGTATAATCATTGAAACTTTTATTGGTTTTAAACCCATGAAATGAAACTTGGTTATTGAACTTGACATGGATTCGTGAGTACGTATTGAACTTGATCCCATCCCTACTGTCCACGCACGTGTTATTATAAAGGTGCTTACTCTCGAGGTCTGCTCTGATGGAATTTCCTTGTCCAGAATCCGATCAATTTCTCCGAAAAGGTCGGTCGTCGCGAAGAAGTCGCACAGCTTTCGCGCAGCTCCTTTGCCATCGTTCTCAGTCTCGGAGCCGGCAGCCACCGTCGCTATCAAGAAATCCGCGGGGTTGTAATTTCGAGGACATACGTAACCCTGACTGACAGACAGAGAACAAAGTAAAGGGGCGCAATTAGGTACAATCGGCTTTCTTCACAACCCACAGGCGGCGGCTACCTTTGAAAAAATTGCACCGCTTGCTCCGTACGGCCGGAAAATGCCAGCCGACCGTCCGCGATCAGGATCACGCGGTCGAACGAATCAAATATAGCGGAGCTCGGTTGGTGTATAGTGCACAATACGGTGTTACGGCCTTTCGTGGCAAAACACTTCAACTGTGAGATCAAAGAGTTCGCCGAATGGGAATCTTGTCCTGTCGTAGGTTCGTCCAAGAAAAGTATCTTCGGATCGATCAGCAACTAGAAAAATCCATAACAGCCGTCTCGTTGTTTCTCTGGTTCGAAAGATCATACTTGGAACGCCGCTATTCAACCGTTGACGTCGATGTTGACGATGACATTAACGTGAACTGTTTCTTGTTTCTGTTCGCAAAAAGCGGAAGCGAAAACGAGAACGATAGCGACAGCGTAAGCGAGATCAAAACAGATATGTACGGGTCTTTCTTACTTCGGTGGCGAACGCCAATCTCTTCTTCTCACCGCCGGATAATACTTTGTCGTCGACGCCGTTCCCGATTCGCACGTCGCGTCTGCCGTTCAAACCAACGTTTTGCAGCAAACGATCAATCTTGTCCCGGATCTCGGACATTCGCGTTCTTCCGTCTAGTTTCATGCGAGCCTGCAACGTTCAAAGTTGCGTACGCGTGTAACGAAACGTACTGTACAGGGTGGACCACGAAGTCCTGTTAGTGGTTCGATCGGAAGTTCTTTTCGCTAAAATAACATGGTTCAAGGAGACCTTTAAAATGGTTGTGCACCTTGAGTTGTCAAGGTCGCCTTCAGTTTTCTGTAGATAAATCTAAAATGATCGGTAAGTAATTTCTTAATCTTTCACGCGAGTGTATTGCTGCCAGCGGACACCATTTTGAGCAACGATTCAATTAAGGTAAATTATACTCTTTTCATGTTCCTTTGGTTTAGATTTTAAATTAACAAGAAATACTTTTTATGCTGCTTGCCGAATTCGTCCGAGTATCTCCTAAAAGCTGATTATTTATCTCCTAAAAATCTCTGAGATATCTTCTAAAAAAACCGAAGGTAACTTTGCTGCACTGACAGAATAGGGATGACAAAAAATTTACTTTAAACCTCTCTTTTAACCATATTATTTTAGCTAAAAAAGAATGAGATGCAACCACTAACAGCAGAATAGACTAAGGTGATCACTAGACTGCGGATTTTATGCATTTATAACGTTAATTGGTACGTAACAATTTAAAGCGGTGGATGAATTTAAACAATTTAAGAACATCAACGTATTAGTTTCAGTTTACTAAGATAATTAAAAGAAGAAAGAAATTTTTATTTAGCTTCTGTGTTTTGGGATCGGCGCAGACATTTTCTACTTTGCATAAAGATCCGCAGTCTAGTGATCACGTTTCTTGGTCCACCCTGTATAGTACAGGTATAGGGCATAGGGCGTAGGGTACTACTGGTACTAGCAAAGGTAGAGGTATGTACATCAGACGTACATACATACATCGTATGTATATTAATGTATAATTCGCGTAATTTCGCGCAGTCCATATCGTACCATGAACCAAAGATGTTCGATCACCGTCATGGTTTCAACGAATATATCTTCTTGATGCATGTAACCGCTGTTTGCCATCATGTACGGCGAATCTACCGGCGCACCGTTCGCACGAACGTCCCCATGAACCAAAACTTCGGCTAAATCGTGCGATCAGGAAAACAAGCGAACAAGCGATTACAGACGGAGAGGTAGAATCGAATTCCAAGAGATCCTTTCGATCTCTTCGAGTGTTATCGTTAGGGTACGATACTCACGTCCATTGCGGAAAGCCAACGCGGTCATCAACGAACTTTTGCCAGCTCCGCTGCGTTGAAAAATCCAAGAATAATGGCATAAATACCCGTGTCGCGTAAACGCCGTACGGTCGAGTATTTGCCTCGAAAAGTTGGCCAAAATCTTGAGCAAGGTGAAAAATTTTAATATTTCATTTATTTTATCTATTTTTGTTTTGTTTATATACTCATGTAACGTTGTTGTGCACGAAATTTAATCTTTACAGACACTTTTTAGACAGGTATACATTATAGTTCTCAGCACTTTTCACTTCCTTATCGTTTGTCTGTTTAAATATATTCAAATTTGGAGATGGCCTATTACTTACAGCAATATTTTGAATATGTAGAATTTTCAAGAAAGGCTTTCAGAATTTCTAGGCTTCCAAGTGAGTCTCGATGTTCTTTTTTGCGCCATTGGAAGCTGCAAAGGTGTCTGTTGACTATTTAATTTAATGATGCTTTCGGCGCTACCGTTTCGATCACTTAAATCTAGCTAATCTAGCTAAAATTGCTAGATTTACTAAGTGATCGAAACGGTAGCGCCGAAAGCATCATTAAATTAAATATTTCACATTTACGATCGATAATCGGGATTATTTTGTTTCTGTTGACAATGCAACAAGAATTGGCTGCCAAGATGTGCCCATACGGCTTTTGCGTCGCGGTGACACTGAAAATGCCCAACAGTTACCACAATTTTTCAGGCAGAGTTGTTTCGGTCAAAAGTTAATCGGTATTCAGTCATCTATAAATCCCAATACAAAAAATTCTGAAACATTTTTTTTTAATAAAAAATGATGGTCGACTTAATTTTTTAAATGCCACCATGTATTTTTTATTATTGTTTGCTGACGTCGAGACAAATCCAACGACTCACTATGCACGCAAATCTTAACCCTTATTCGTCCCTGGTGTCAATTTGACACAGTTTTCCCGAAATAAGTTATTCTGTTCTGTTATTTATAGGTAAATTTTCCCGAAACTTCGCGTCGCGTTTATTTTTTTAATGCGAGTCACATAACCGAGAAATCTAACTAAGATTTAAATGTTAACTCAGAAATTTGAATTAAAAATACACCGAAAAATAACTGTTTACCTAGTTATTGCATCGATCTTTTATTACTGTGTCAATTTAACACCGAGGGACAGATCCAGTTCGTGAAATGAGGGACAGATGAGGGTTAAAATAATGCTAAAATATTTTTGACCAACTTTTCGGGGCAAATACTCCAACTGTGCGCCGTGGGAGCTGCAACTTTACCTCGCGCCGATTATAGCTGTCAAATCGCCGGGCCTCGCCGCACCTCGCACTGAAATCGATCGTCCATCGTAACGTTACCCGCCAGTGATCTAGCTTAGCGTCGAAATGAAATGGAACGCACCATTGTAAATTAGTTGTTTGCATACGGTTCTTCTTCCGCGGTCCATCGCGTAAACCGAAACATCTCGCCAAGTTAGCGTGACGCCGTTCGCGTTCGTCTCCTCCTCTTTTCTGTCTTGATCGTCATCGTCGATCCCGGATCGATGAATCTCTTCTGAAACGTTCATTGCGATCAGCAAATCGTTTCTTGTTCGATTCTGTTTCCCTTTAGCCCTCCAGGAATCGTTTTCTTCGATCGTTCAAACTCGACCGGCACGATTCGCCGGCATATTTCTACGATCCACCGCGTCCCTATGCATAAATATATATACTTCGAAATTGTTTAAACCGAGAAAACCGACTAGCCGAACACGACCGAACGACCAACCGAGTCGTTCCGCAAACAGGATTCTTACTGAATCGAGTACGCGGGAGCTCCTACTCGGCCGCTCGAACGTATCCTGTTTCCCCTTATTCCTTCGACCAAGCAGAACCTTCGAATCCACGCGTACCCGTTGCGATTTGCTATACTATTATTATAATCGCATAACGTGCATATCGGATATCGATTCTTTTCAAAACACTAAAAATCTTTACAAGCAAAAAGTTTACGGATCATATTGGAAATTTGATTTGCCGTGAACGAATCGAACGCTATCGATTCTTCCGAAAGGACACGATGGCGCGACGACGACCATTTTAAATGGAAGAATCGTCGTGAAAGAAACGTTCCACCGATTCTTCTCGCGATGTACACATATATATGTACATGTATAATATCCATCGATACGTGTATATTCGAATATATACGCCTGTACAATGTGTTTCGTTACACGGTTACAGACCCGACCACACAAAAAAGCTACAAAAGACTGCTGAAAAAGCTACAAAAGACTGACGACGAGAAGAGACATGGAAGCACCGAACGGGGCCAGATTAGACGCATTACAGTAATCGAAGACGGAAACCTTATACTCGTCTCGTGCAAGGATTACGTCGCGGGCATGCTTCGATGGGACGCGGCGGATACTTTTTATCATGCGTGCACAACTGTGCGTCTTGTTTCTCGATTCTTTTCGAATGGCTTTCCCGAACTACAGCTACAGGTGACAGGAGCAAGCAGCATGCGACGGTCTCCCGATTTTCGAGAGAATCGATTCCGTTCGTATCGCGAATTTATCAGGATTCTCTCTGTAATATCGTACGCGTTGAAATCGATCATCGGACAAACGTACTCGGTACATGCGTAGCTAGATTGCAATTTCTTTCTAGTTTGAATGTGCGCTCGCACGGTATAAGTAACAACCGGTTTATCAAAGATATCGGAGTCTACGCTTGGAAGGGTGGCCAACGAAGGTGTTTGTTACCGGCCATCCGCAAGAGGTTCGCAGCCCGCAACGAGTAACAGGAAATACCGAGACACGCGTTGCGTCTCGTTCTACACTTTTGCTAGTTTGACTTTGCGTTTCATCTTTCTCTGCAACATTGCGGTAAAGGCGTGCCGCTGGATACAACGGGAATGACGCGGCCGATGCCTGCAAGGAAAAACCTGCAACGTCGATTTTGTCGTCGATATCGAAACAATATCGCACAACAATGGTTACACCGTAGCCTGTACCTGTGTACTATGCTCTTGTGTCTGTCAATTTACTTTACCTCTGGTTATCCGATACAGCATGCGTACCAGTGGCGCATTTCCCTATGGGCAACTTGGGCAAATGCCCGGGGCCCCAAGCGAAAGGGGGCCCAGAACACAAGCCAAGATCCAAGATCCAAATTCTACGTTTTTCTCGTAAAGTTATTTAGTTGGGGTTAGGGGCCCCGAAATTCTACTTTGACCAAGGCCCCAACTAATTATATCGCGCTACTGATGCTTACTTCACATTTTCTTTTTTCAAGTTTCTACGATACAATCATACTATACTATACTATGCTACATAGTACACTAAAGAGCATAACAGATTCATCACACTTTAAATCAGAATAACTTTTCTATGAATGGACCGAACGACTTCAATTTCTCTGTAAGACTGGAAGCAAAATTGCAAAAATTGCAGTTTTTCAAAATCCCGGCCTTTTTACCACTTTTGATCGTTTATAACTCGTGAACCAATTAACCAATTTCAACTTAATTTTCGGAGCGTATATAACTTATACGAGTTGACCAAACACGTCTTTTAAATTTTCGTTATTGGCCCAGCTAAAAAAGTAGTAAAAATCAATTTTCACTATTTTCTTTTGCAATTCGGATCAAATGCATTTTTTCAAAATATTTGTTAGATGTCATTTACTAAACGAATTCTTCTAGCCTTACAGAGAGATTGAAGTCGTTTGGTCCATTCATAAAAAAGTTATTCTGATTTAAAGTGTGTTGAATAGTTATGCTCCCTACTGTATATACTACACTATACGTAGTACAATGTGCATGTTGGGATATCGTTGCGAGGGATAATCACATGTTCCTCGAGGAAGTTCGTCAAAGATCTTTTAATTATCTCAACACGGGCTATACAAACAAGAAAAACAAATCGACATCGATCGTGCATAGTTGTCGCGTAAACCGCAAGGCGGGCGAAATGAAAATCAAGTTTCCCGTAACATGACAATCACGTTCTCCGCAAAAGGGAAAAAGATTTCCCGAAAGAAGTTTCTTTGAAACTGCCGCCGTTGCTCCGCGTGCGTGAATGGATGTGTGTGCGCGTTTCCTTCCTTCCGTTATCACCATTGCCTGACGCGCCGAGTCTTCGACAGCAGGGCCAGAAACGCAAGTAAACGGAACGCGATGATCAGAGAAAATAGACACGCGATATCCGCCCCGAAATGCTCCTGCAAATGAAAACGAACTTCATGACAAACGTGCACGGCACGTTTCGGTGCGTGTTGGTTGTCCGTGAAAATCGTTTCACGTCTGGAAAAGGTGTAGAATACCGTCGGGACTGGAACAAACCTCTTTGAAGTTGAACGTTTGGAGAACCATTCGCCCAGTCTTGGGGCACGTTGCGTTGCTTCTGGTGCACGCTATAGATTCCACGTCTGCCCACTGATTGATCAGGAGAGCTTCGTTACCGTATCGAAACCAGGACAAGTAGGAGAACCACTCAAAGTAAAATGGAACGGATCTGTAAAGTACACAAGCGCGTTAAAAACTGCACATCTTGCACCTGTCCGTAAAGGTACGCGTTCTTACGCTGTGTTCAGGAAGAACCCGCCGAACAAGAGGAACGGTATGATGACTGGAGGTCCGATGGACAATGCCATCGATAAGTTGCCGCTGATGCAGGATATCAAGTAGCCTGGAAAATCGTGTACATTGAGACGAAAGGAAGAGTACATTGCTCGAACAAGAGCGATGCTCACCGAAAGACGTAGACACGTTCGCGACTAGCGCAACGATTCCAGCGGTAATGAAGAAGTGGTCGACTCCAGGATGCAGTCCAATCATTGGATAGGCGACCACGGTGAACAGCAGCGGTACAGCTACGAAGATGGGCGCTTCCGCCAACGTTTTACAGAGGAAATACACATCGGTGCGATACATGCCGTTTCGATGTTCCCGTAGAAATATCGGCAATTCCGCGCAGAACACCTACGTCGTAAAATACCTGGGTTTTATCGATCGTTCATCTTCCCGTTGCTTGGTTTTCGATTTGTGGTTAACGGATCTTACATTGATGACGGCGAAGACGTTCTGGAAAGTCATGTTCGTGAGAAAAATGAACAAAGCACCGTTCACGTTCATCACCCCGTCTTGGTCGAGCCGTTGATCGAAATACACAATTCCGATGAGAAACGACACCATCTGCGACAAGGATAGATTTACAAAATGGACATTGTTCTCTCTCTCCCTCGCTCTCTCTTCTTATTCCTCTCTCTCTCTCTCTCTCTATATTCGCAGGACAAATAAATTTCTTTCGGCAGCGCGACAACGTACAACGGTCTGCAGCAACCGAATTTTGATGAGGATGGGCTCCTTGATGACGGACAGCCACGATCGCCAGAGAACCGCGCGAAATTGCTCGCACCAAGTGGCCTTGTATGGCGACCGGTTGTCATTCGGATACTTCGAATCCCGAAGGGTGTCTTCGAACTCGCCGTTCACCGCTTCCGCTTCGAACGCGACCTTCATACCGTGCTCGCTCTTTTGGAACGCGTCGCATACGGTATGAATAGCGTGCCGGCAGGACAATTCCCGGCCTGGTACGACGGCCAGCACTTGCACGAAATAATCCGCCGGATTGTAGTTGCTCGGGCAAGCTGCGCCCAATCTGGAAGAATAGACGGACCAACGTGACAACCGAACGAAACTTTCCCTAATAGATTCGCGTCTTTCGACTCACGTTTCGAAGAAAACGCAAGCTTGCGAAGCCGTGCCCATAAAGGCTACCCTTCCTTCGGCCATCAGCAGAATTCTGTCAAAGAGAGCAAACAGTTCCGAGGAGGGTTGATGCAATGTAGCAACGATCGTTTTACCTCGCGCTACAATATAATCGTAAACAATAGAACAACAAGTTGACAAGTCCGCGAAATTTTGGTCGAGTAGAATCAGATAGAATAATAGGATAGAATAGAGTAGAGTCGGATCGCGTATCGGATTATATGTGTATTGATTGGATCACGCACCGGCCAAAGTCTTTAAAACGGAGACCACCTGATGCGCCATAAACGAATCCAAACCGGACGTCGGTTCGTCGCAAAACATCAGCGGAGGATCGGTGAGGACCTCGGACGCAAATGACAATCGTTTCATCTCCCCGCCGGAGAGACCTTTAATTCTTCCTGGTTGGCCGATCACGGTATTCCGGCATTTCGTTAGAGCGAGCTACAACAAACGGTAACAAGTGAAAAGTATCGGATGGACGGTGTGTCTATCTATAAACGATTCGGATGTTCATCGGCCCCCACCTCGTTGATCACGTCGTTCACTCGCTCGACTCTTTGCTCCATAGGTATCCTTCGATCCATGCGAACCATCGCTTGGAAGAGGAGATGTTCCTTGACGGTTAGCGTGCCAACGAACAAATCGTCCTGTTGCACGTAAGCGGTCCTGGACGTTAGCATCGTGGAGGATACTCTTCGACCGTTGGCTGCCATTACACCGGAGACGACTACACCGCGGGTCGATCGAAACGTCAACGCGTTCAACAACGTGGTTTTACCGGCTCCCGATGATCCCATGATCACCAACAATTCTCCTGGGTAGGCTACCCCACACACTACAACAGAATGTTCGACTTGGCTTTTGATATACAACGGTTTCCGGTTTCGTTTTCATTCATTCCGATATTCCGATCCCGTACCATCCTTCAGTAGATGTTTCCGTTCAATCGACTTCTTTTTGCGCAGGAAAGCTCGATCGAAAACGGTCTCGTTGTTCTTGGCAGCGTACACATTCAAGTCACTCCAGGTGTACGTAATCGACTCGTTTATGAGAGAGCGGGGCGATACCGGATCTCCGAGAAGATTCAGAGTACGCGAGATCGGTTCCAGTTTCAAGAAGGTCCCGCTGTTTGTCCGCGAATCATCCCTTCTATCCTCCTCCTACGGATTAAATACTTATTCGTGGTGTTCTTTGATCAGTGAAGCGCATTCGTAAAAGGGAACCCCTAAAAGGACGCCGGAAGCCAATCGCGACCCATGGGACGCGACGATTAAAGCGGAGTCGACTGTCGGCGATAACGCGGAAATTTTCGTTTTTCTATAGCTTACCAACGTAATCGCATCGTAGGAGACAGCTTGCGGTTTATTTCCGTAGGTGGTTAACACTCTCGTGGAGAGCAGCGGCTCCGTCTCTTCCGTAGCGGTCATTTTCTATTCTAGTTTTCCTTAACTTGTCTTTCGCTTTTCCTCGAGACCGTCGCGCAGCACGCACACAGCGTCATTCGATGGACGCGTTTCCCTCAAGGTGATTCCGAGCTGCAGAATCCTCTTTTTCCCGCGAGTGCAACTTATCATGTAACGTAGCTGCTTCGGAGGGGAGGCTTCGACACCTCTCTTTCGTCGCGATCAAACGGTCAATCCTAATATGATAGTTGCAACAATAACAACAACAACAAAACTAATGGCAATAACAAAAGCAACAACAATTACTACAGCTACTACAGAGCTCCCTGCAAACCGTGAAAACGATTCGATACGATTCGAGATTGTAGGACTCGGCGCGGACAACTCGATGACAACGCACCGCAGAACTTCGATGCATTCTCGGATTGCCTGTCTCCCACCTTCTGTCCTCCGTGTTGCGTCTCCGCCTGTCGTTCCACTACTTTGCGTTAGCTTATGTAACGCGACTCCACGGATCCACGAGCTTACCGGCAACGCGACCAATAACGAGGCAAAAGAATCTGCACAACGGCCTTGCACGCATAATCACCTCCGAGATATGTGATCGTCGCCTAGGGATCGATAATGGTAATGGAAAAACAGTATGAAGAATGACTTTGTTTATTGTTATCGATACAATAGTATTTTTCCAGCGTCTGAAATGTCTAGGACTCTCCGGTGTTGCTTTAATTGCCTGTCGGTTTCGATTTCTATTTCAATGCCAATTGTTGCTTCAACTTTGATTTTGGTCGGAAGGTATAAAGAGCGTCGTTGTGTGTCGACAGAGCAACGACACCACGATTATCTGACGCGAGATACGGTATCGTGCCGTTTTCGCAACGAGACATTTCTAGCATATGTGTACAAACGGCCGCGCGCGTATATTCTTTTCAGGAATCCGCAATGTCAATCAATGATATGTACCGTATACATCTTCCTATTCCTATACATATTCTCGTGCTCATACTTATACTGATACTGATGCTCATACTCGCACACACTCATACTCACGCTCGCATTCACACCCACGATCATACTCACGCTCACGCTCGCACTCATGTTCGTACTCTTATTTATATTCCTATGTCTATTCTTATTCGTATTCGTTCGTATTCCGCTACCGTTACCATTTCCCTTTGCAATAAAAAATGTCAGAGTACAGCGGGGAAAGGCCAAGCGGCAATCTCTGTCCGCGATACACGCGTACGAGAGAAAGGCAACCGTTGTCCGATCGATAAACGATATCGACTCGAACAGATCGCTCCTTCTCTGACCTCTCTCGTTCCTCCATCTCGTGGGTACTTCATAGGTCTCCGTCGGTAAGAATCCCTTTGTTCGGAGTTCCGTTGGTATTTACTTTTGGCTGTGCTTCTTCGTTCGATGTACATCGATTATGACCATTTCTCCATCTCGCGTCTCCGTCTCCGTTTCTGCTGTTCCAATTTAGCTGTCTTGTTGAGCGTTGCGTTTAATTCGCTTGCACCGGTTCACGTGGTTTTGTTATTCTTCGACATGTTATGAGAAGCCCAGTTCAACGAGGTTTTCCACGAATTGCAAAGAGCTTCGTCGAATTTGCTTCTAAAGTGCTTCTGTGCTTCGCTTTCGGACATCTCTAGTACCTGTTACGAGCCGTCAACGAGGCAAATTATTACCATTGTTATTGTTGGTATTGTTATTATTAGTAAATAAGCGATACTTACCAACGTGTCCCTTAAATAATTCAAGTCTTTCTCGGAAGATAATTCTGGCAGTCCCGTCGAGATCATCATGGCGAACAAAGACAATATCAAACCTCCGTGTTGTCGCAACACGAGAAAAGCTTCCTCGCAATTTCTTTGAAATCGTTGAAATTCGACCGCCTGGCCCTTCTTCGTTTGCCCCTTGTTTATTACGTGAACAAAATCGTTGGTCAAAACGAAAGGCACGCGTTCACGCCTGAATCCAAACTTTTCTTTAAAATGTCCAAGTATGTGGCCGAAATCAACGTGAAACAGTTGGCCAGTTTTCTTCACCATTATATTGTCTGAGTGTCGATCCGCGATGCCAAGTACGTACGTGGCCACGCAGTAGCCCGCGCAGCTCAACGTAAACTCCTCGATAGCTTTGTTCAACGCCGCTTCCGTGTGATTGTGATCTTTCAGCCACGCGAGCAGAGAACCTCGCCTGAATCAAGCAACCGAAAAGTACAACACAATTAACACTTTGTTCAGTGCGTCGATACCAAAAGATCGACGAAAACAATCAATCGATCAATAGGATCGTTTCGTTACATTACGTTACGTTTGCATCCACGCACCTAAACGCAGCCGTTGCTGAAAACGTGCCCTTCTCTTTCTGAATGTTCGCTATCGTTTCCGCATTCAACACCACTTCGATCATTCCGACTCTGTTCTCCGTCGATATGCAACCGTAAGGGTTCATTCGTAAATCCAGACCCTCTCTCTTCCACAGTTTGTCCATGATTCGTAGCATCTGAAGCGTAAGCATGTCTTGTCTCAAGTCGTCCCCATGCTTCAGTATCAAGTAAATGTCGTCACCGAATGGATCATCGTTTTCAAAAACAAGCCAAAGCGGTCGCATTTTACTGTCCATCACTCTACATTTCTCAATTCTGTAAGCCGAATATCATATCGCCGAAAAGTAGGAACAATATCGTCGTCGATCGATCACTTTCACTCGAATCGCTATCGTAACTATCGTATACACTATACGAGATGTATATACATATATGTATAATATTATACAATACTAAACTAAATTAGATAATACATGCGTCGATTGTTATTGTTCGACCACGAATCTTCTTCGTGGCAATCAACTTACTTGATGCGTTTCCACCGGAAGCTCGGATCCAACGGGTTCAGAACGCTCGAGAGCGCTTCTTGGCAGTGTGGTTCCTGAATGTACTCTTGGAACACTTGCAGGGCGGCTTTGCGATCTTTTCTTTGCTTGATTTGCTCGGAAGCAAATTTTAGCTTTCCTAGGCAGTCCATCTGTTTGAAAAGCGATCGCATGTGTTGCTGACTTCCTCTACAATAGGCTTCCAATATCAAACCGAACCGAACGGATACAGCGCCTACTTGCATTTCGGATCTGCGAATCAAAAAGATGTCGAAAAGCTGTCCACTTGCGAGCCTAACGCGTTGAACAACATTCAAGAACGGTTCCGCGCCGTCTACGACCAATTGGCTCAACGCCAGAACGGCCGCTGACAACGTGAGAACCGCCACAGTACAACACAACAGAGAATTAGATAGGGCAAGACCAAACATTTTGCAAACCTAAGATGCCAAAACAGAAAATGGCCGATTCTCCGATTATTGAGGGCCCGTCTCAGCAAAAATTCGGTCAAGTCGCAAGACAAGAAATTCTCATGTTTCAATGCCTGCACCAACTGCAGCAGATACAGACTCAAATCTTCATCGCTGACGTCCATCAAGCAACGGACGGCAAAGCTTCGAACGTTTTGATCGGCATAAGCATAATCCAATAATTCGAGTGCCTTCTCGACTGGTAATTTTGGCCATTGTTGGACCAACGCTGTAGCTTCAGCCACCTCGCTGTTATACGCGTCCAAAATCAAGAAAGAAAGACACACTGAAACTTCATTTCTTCACCTAGTATACGTATATGTATATGACTGTGCACACACGCACATGTGCGCGTCAACAGTCTATCCAATGCTAAGATTTTCACCTATGATCGTTCCATTCGACGCAGTGCAACAATTTCGCCAAAAGCGTGGGAATTTTGTGAAGGCAGTGATGCCGTAACGTCCACATGATCTTTCGTTCTTGTTCGTGTAACTCGTGCAACGGATCTCTATCAGCTAATAGTCGAAGCTGCTCGAGTTGTTGAAGCTTCCCAACGTCAGAGTCTTGGTCCGGTTCCTCTTGAATCGATCGTTCGGCGGACGATTCGTGCAACTTTCTCGCGTATTCGACCATTTTTTCCGGTGTCGGGTACAGAACGGACTTTTCCTTTCCGTAACTAAATATTGTACCAAACAGAAGCTAGATATAGCTCGAATCTACGAGACCAAATAAACAGAGAAAAAGAAAAGGGAGAGAGAGAGAGAGAAGAAAGACGAAAAGAAAGATGAACGGAACAAATTCATCAGAACTCACTTTGGAAATGTTAACATGAGAGCAGCAGCTCTATCTATATGAGGATTTGACACTACCGTTCCAAGAGGATGCAGTAGATCATCGTTTTGCATGTCCTCTGCGTACGTCCACGTGTACAGTGTCATCGCTCCGGTTTTCAATTGAGACTTAAAATCGTATATAGTCGTGTTGGCCCAACACAACGGGTTTATAAAAAATTCTTGTTTCGTGTCTCTGACCAATCTACGACTTTTCAGTCCTTTCGCGGTCTTACTGATTTCGTATAAAACGAAACACAGCCTCGCCATCCGCGGTATGTCTCGCACTTTAATGTCGAATCTCAAAGTTTCCTCCCACTCGCAACTCCCGTCCGCGGTCACAACCGTCTCTTTCGTCTTCTGGCTCTCGCACAACGATTTCCCGCCGTGAAAAACTCCAGCCTGAAGTCCGATCTGTGGGCCGATCGTTTCAACCGGGAACAAATAAGTATACGTTCGACAATAGTACAACATGAAACAATACGACAGGATTGATGCGGCCTACCTCGACGGTACGATGAGCAGCATCGCAGTTCAATCGCGATATTCCGTTTACTATGAAACAGAACGGTTCTTCGATTTTCCAAGCTGATATATGTTTACCCTTCTTGCGTAGAGTCAATGTAGAAAACGAGGGTCTCGTACGCTGCAAACCATCCGTTTCTGCATTTTCTACGGCAGTCTCCTGATCGACGGAAACACTGTCTTTGCTTAACGTAACCAACGTCGGTAGAATATCTTTTGCTAAACAGTCCTGAATATAACTGAACTGTATCAACGGATATTCTCCTATTAAATATTCCTCTTGCCCGCAAACCTTCAGCGTGAAGTCGCTCGGATGACCACGAGACATAAAGGTATTCGCCCGTTTGTTTAAAATGGACACCAACAACTGGTACGGCGTCATAGTATGCGACATTTGAAATGTGAACGCCGTCTGAAAATTACAAAAATTTTATTCGCATTTATTATTTAAAATCCCCTCTCTCCTTCCCGCCCACCTGCTACCCGCCAATCACGCTCCTCGATACCGCCACGCCGTTGACAAGAGTCAGTTTCTTTTCCCGCCACTTTTTCGTCGCGCCACTTCGAGCCTTCCCATGACAAGCCACGTGTGGTTTATAACCTAATGGACCAATGTCAAATACACTCGACTCGTGTGTCGCGACAATTTCAACTTTCTTTTCAGCCTAACCGTTGGATAGTTGCGAAAAACGCTCGACCCTTTGTTGACATATCGAAAACGCGTGCTGTTTACTAAATAGTAGAGACAACGCATGCGCGCGCGCGCGTTGGAGATTCGTTCCGATAAAAAATCCGGAATTTCGCCTTTGTGCTTCAAACATGTCGACGCTCGAGGCAATGAACGAAACGAATAACCAAGAATATAACGAGAAAGATCTTGAAGAGATCAATAATCGTTCCTATCGCTTGCTGAAAAAACGAAAACGAAAAATGCCGACAAGAAGTACACGATCTAAGAAGAAAACTCGAATTGAACGAAGTCATGCTCCGAGAAGTTCAAGAGGCGAATGAATTACTTGAGCGCAATTTCGAAGAAGAAATTTCGCAAAAGGAGAAAATAATAGGCGAGACGAAAGAGAAGTAAATTCATCTTTTTGAAAAACCGATCTTTCGTAAACCTTTCATCGTTCTTTTTCGTCGTCTTTCGTTTTACAGATTACACGTTACCACGGAAGAATATGAAAATACGATTTCGGATCTTGAAACAAAATCGGCGGAACAAGCGACAGAAATTCAGCGACTGAACCAACAGATTAATCACCAAAAGAAAACTGAATGCGCGCAAGTCACAGATCAATCGGCGAACGTTTCCCTGGAAGCAGACAATGTCTCGCTTAAAAAACGCGTCGATCAACTGACGGCGCAGGTACGCGAAGAAAAACGGAAATGCGGAAGCGCCGAAGAGACGATCGGGGATCTAAGAGCGCAATGCCATCAATTGCAACACGATTTTCGGGTAAGAGATTATAGATCCCTGCAGCACTAGAAATTAGAGATCCCTATTTCACGTGTATTTAACGTAGATACGTGTACTTCATTTTAAATACACGTGTACTATTTCACGTATATTCAATACACGTGTATTAAAGCAACCGCATTTGAATTCATTTCAATTTTTAAAATACAGCTACTAATTTTCGAAAGCAAAATATGGGTATATGAAATAGATACATAAATGATTTGAAAATCACTTGCACTAAAAAAAATGTAATCACTGACCACATCTAGTTTATTAGAAAAGAATTTAATATGTTTTAATATTCTGACAGTAAACGACTTCTTTTGGGATAACAATATTCTTAGCTATTGGAAAACACCATTTCACAACCGCTGTAACATACCAGCAACATCAGTTGTATCCGAAAGATGTTTCTTAACTGCTGGGAATATAGTAACTACCAAAAGAAGTCGACTGTTACCAGAAAATGTAAACATGTTAGTGTTTTTGTATCAAAACAACTGCAGCATCTGTGAAACCATAGTCTTAACACATAAGTTAATATCAATGTTCTGAAAATTATACAAATTAAGTGAAATAATACACGTGTACCTGTATACTTAAAATGACACACACTAAAGTACATGTATGTAAATACACGTGTGTTATTAATACACATTCAAAACCACGATCTCTACTAGAAATACATAAGAAGTACATGTGTATCATTTATTGGCAGAATATCAAGGAACAATTAAACGAGAAATGCACAGATCTGGAGGAGGCTCAAGCAATGATTGCATTGGCTCGTGCAGAAGCAGTTTCCCTGAATCTGAATGTAAATCCTACAAATGAGTCATCGAAAGGTAAGCAAGTTCATGCTCTTATTTCTTCTTTCTATTGTTCCTATTATTTCTACCAATCTTTCGTTTCAGGCAACTCGCTTTTTGCCGAGGTAGAAGACCGCAGACGAGACACGGTAAATAAAACGAACGCGTTATATCGCAAATACGCTGAAGTGAAACGCACGTGTGCTTTGCAAATGGCAGAGATCACAATGTTAAAGAAGGAAAGAGTCTCGACACTTAGCGAATGGGCGAACAACGCAGGCAATGTCTCCACAGAGATGGAAGAGTTGTTGCAGAAATACAAAAGCAGAGTATCGGATCTTGAGAGAAAGCTCAAGTCCGAGATTAAGAAGAACGAACAGTCGGTCCAAGAAAACTTAGAACCCGTAACTTTCGCGTAAGTTTAGCTTCGCTTACGAAAATTTCCGATTTTATTTGATCTAGTTTTACTTGCTTACAACGATTCGTGCAGGTACTACCAATCCTTATTATTTGCCAAGAAAAAGGAGATAGATGAACTTCGTGTCAAGATAGAAGACCTCTCCACGCATTTGTTGGTAGAAGAAGAGACAAAAATGAACATAAGCAAACAACTGCGACATTCGCAATATAAGATTTCTTTGTTGGAGGTAATTAGTTTTCGATACTATACCAATTGGAAGATGTGTAAAAAAATATCACTTTGTTTTATAGGCTCAGGTACAAGTTCTACAAGGAAAAACTAAGTTAAGTCAAGAAGGGGATCATGCAAACACCAAAACGCAACTCAAAGAATATCAAGACTGTGCCCGTGTTGATAACAATGTAACGGTTGCAGAGACTAGAGGAGTCTCTGCGCAACAAGGGAATACTGTTGCAATGCTACAAGGCAAAAGAGATAAGGATATCTTGGATTCAATGGAAACTGGAAAAACTACTAACCGCAACATCGTTGTAACGCAGATTGCTGCATCGAGAGACACATGTAAAACTGAATGCATCGAAAATGATGACAAAGACAAGACTACATGCCCTGCAAAAACTGTACAATTCAACAAGAATATCGTTTATATACCGACCAATGCCAATATTTAGTAATGGTGCTTGCTATTCATGCATTACGATTAAATAAGCCTACTTGTATACATACTAACACAGCTGTTACGACCCTTATCAACATATCAAACTAAGAATAAACTAATATTTGTATGTTTTCTTACCTCTGTGTTCTCGAGTTTTGTAACAAGAACAATATTGCCATCCTTTAAACGACATTCAATATTTTTAGGTATTGCAGCAGTTGGTGCTAATCGTGTAGGAAATTGATAACGAACTTTCTCTACCCAAGACTTTTTCCTTCTATCCACTGCAACTTCGTCGCCTAAAACTCGCATTTTCCATCTAAAGTCGTTCACTTCG
Organism: Lasioglossum oenotherae; assembly: GCA_028455765.1. Taxonomy (NCBI): domain Eukaryota; kingdom Metazoa; phylum Arthropoda; class Insecta; order Hymenoptera; family Halictidae; genus Lasioglossum; species Lasioglossum oenotherae. The sequence goes on from CM052297.1 coordinate 1,303,737, forward strand.
GAATTCTTCAGAGCCGCAAACTCGTGCAATCCCTTTCCTATTAATACACCGATTTGCGAATCTAGATTTCTGTCGCTTTTCACACCTTCATGCTCTATTACTTTAAGCAAAGAGCAAAATGGCTTAATATCGCACAAACGTCTTGTCTCATCTCGTAGCTCTTCGGTTTCGGCATTGGAATTAATACACAAGAATACATAGGACAGAGCATCTTTCAATGTGCCATGAAGAGGATATTTACTGGCTTCGTCCCAAAGATCCTAAACACAAGTCCATTCCTATTGTAAATTCTCTCCAGAACTGATGCTTTGTGTCGCAAGTAAGAAAGATACAGTCGACCGTAGCTTACCTCTTTTATCTCGGCCAAAGTAATGTTACGATTTGTTTCAAATGGTATAACGACTCCATTTGGCATCAAACAAATCAACTGAACGATTTCTGTGAGTGAGTTTTCCCAAAAATTGTATGTATATGCACTTGATGTATGGATCATGTTGCCGGATATTATGAATAAAATGTATAAAAATTCAATGCAACACGGCGGACAATTGCCGAAATATAATTAGTTTAAGAAAGGAGAAAAAAATACATTCTCGAAGTCGCATCGCGACCAAAGATATTCTTTCTTCCTTAGGCAATGTGTCTCCATTGGTTCGAGTGGTAAAGAGTCGCATGACAAACGCCCGTATTTCATGAAATTTTATCCCTCATCGTTACATCCTTAAATACAACTTCATATTTCCTTCCAACTTTTGAAAACTTTCGAACTCCGTTTAATTAATAAACTTGCTTGGTTAGCTATTTGCTTCTAACCGAAATCATCGATGTTTACCATTCGGTATAATACAAGTGTAACTTTGTTTGACTAATCGTGAATGAAATTCATGCGATCGTCTCCCTCTATGTGTGATAACAGCACTAGTCAGCCATTACTTCTACAGATGCATTCCCATATCTGTATTCTGTCTACTACACACGCGCGCACACGAATGCAAGCACGCACGCACACACACGACCGTGCGCATAAACGCACACGCAGTGCAGCCACATACAATTAACGAAATAAACTGTCCACCTTCATCCACCCACATCCACCTTATTCCCGTTTTTCGAGCACTCAAAGGACTCTTTTCGAGCAACAAAAGGGCTCTGGACGGGACCCCGCAATAATGCAGAGAATATTTCAACACAAAGAGTATAAAAAAATATTGTTTCTTCGCTAAATGCAGCCTGCCCGCGTGATCGAAAAATCAAGCTGTTTCATATTCTCTGTCAGTGTCTTTCCTGTGAGAAACATATCTGCTTCTCTGTCTTCGTAGTTTACCTCGGAGAGAGAGAGAATACCTATATATATTATATATTCTCTGGTACCACCCGGAGTTCTTGTTGTATCTCTACTCTATGACTGCTCTATGACTGTACAGTGTTCAACACAGTTCAACAGTGTTGTCAATAGTTATCAATAGTTAGTTCGGTGCAGTTCGGTGTCCCAATACTTTTATGTTATATTAAATATAATATTGTCTTTCTTTCTAATAAATTTCTATAAACGATGAGCGTAACATCGCATATGCGTGCTGTACGTACATGCGTATTACGAAGTATACTTTATTTGTAACGTAACCTACAATCATTGTTGACATTCACAAAATATACAATTACTTTTCAGATATTATTAGCCAATTCAAATAATCTCATAAAAAGGAGTATTCATGTCAGTGCAGTGTGTCATAAAACACAATCTGGGATTTACAGACCCAAACCAAAACAACCTCAACCATTAACATATGAAATGGCAAATCCTCCTCCTCAAATTGTTGCTAGAAAATCTTGGAACTCTTGGAACACTTGTAAGTACATGAACAATTCTCTTTAAGCTGTTGTTCCTACATGTTTCTCCATCTTGTGAGAGAAAGTTAAATTTTTTCATTTTCTTTCAGCAAATATAAAAGATGGTAATAGACCATCGGAAACTGTTGTAGAGGATATATTTATTAGAAATTTTATAACTGGAACATGGCATGATCTGTTTGCAAGCGAAGTAATTATTAAACGGCAACATAATCTGATCAGAATCGCTGGTATTGTTCTACGGAAAATACCACCTCATAGAATGTATTTTTTAATGGGCTATTCCGAAGAACTTTTAACTTATTGGCTGCATTGTCCAGTTAAAATGGAGATTGTAACAACACCGAGAAAAGAGGATGTTATATACAAAGTAATATAAATTGACATAAAAATGATTATGTTTAAAAAATATATATATATTAGTGTAAATAAATGTATTATATTAATAAAAGTGAGTGCTTCAACTTTCCAATTACAAATACCTATATATATATATATGCATATAAAAAGAAGTATTTGCTAAATAAAAATAATGGCATGATTTTCCTTTGATAGTTTAATGTTAGAATTGCTATTTATTGCAATTTTGTGTCAGCCTAATCGTAAGAAACATAAAATATTAAAGTAGACAATTATTTGCTTCTTGAATATTTTCAATTTATTTTACGTTAGTTAATAAATTGTTACATTCAATCATGACTCAAACGCAGCCCATATACAATCATTGCATTTTCAATAAAAAGTAAATTACATGTCACTTGAAAACAGGTATTTAAATAAAAAGGGTAATTATTAAGTGCAGACTGACAGAGCATTCAAACTTTTTTTTGTATATTCTACTAAACACATTCTCTCCTTCGTTATGTCCTTACAACTCTTGTCTTCAATATTCAATCAGGACCGTGTTGCTACTTATTTGTACTTTCCATAAATCTTTGAGTATTTATACGAGTGTATAGTAATGAGGAATTATGGATAATTATTAAACTATGATTTATTTTGCTACAAAAACAAATTCATGATATGCCAGACATTGAAATTATTGCAATAATAAAAACTTAACGTATAAAAGTATGATTAAAATCTATAAATCGATGACCATGTTGTATATTTCATGTGTTGACGTCAAAATATTTCATAATCGAGTGTTCGCAAGGTATTTAAGAAGATTCATAGATATACATTATCTAGAAAAGCTTTTCGCACGTGTCGAAACATATACTGTGTCTGTGTTAGAAATAAAAAGAGAATTTTAGAAAACGAATCTTGATTCCGACATTTTCACTATGCAAATAAAGAATGTCTAAAAGCATACACGAAATCTGATTGAATTTACATTATTAACATTGAGATGTAATTATCTTTATGACGGACGCATCAATTATGTTGTAATGTTTACAATTGTTTGATCATGTTTTTATAAAAGTACAGGCTGAAATGTGCTGTGCTTGTCTTATTTTAATCTACTATTACATTCTTATTAATGGAAGTCAAAAATTTACATTGTAGCACGAAACTGTGTAGAATGCAATAAATATTGCTTGGCTTTTCATCAAATTATCTTTGGATCAACATTAAATATTATCTTTCATACACTTACTATGATGTGATTATTCGTAAAAAGGATCATACGTAAAAGTGACTGTGTATCGCAAAATTTTATATTTAATATTTGTTCAAAATGAAAGTAGACATTCTAGTGAATAAAATGATATTAATATGTCTATAAATGTTCTATATGTTTTATAATAAGAAGTATATTACTGCTAAAATATATATGTATATTAGAAAATTATTTTTTTGGTGTTACATATTATACTGATCGATAATATTTACTAAATTCGAAATGTATTTTTATATAAGAATACAGTATATTCTGAGAGCACATAAATTACCGTTTTGTGTAATTTATTTAACAAAGCAATATTATTCTACACAGTATTGTGCATACAGTGTATTTATTTACGTATATACCCTTAAATTATGTAGTATACCCAGAATTACAAAGTGTCGGTACATACTACATATAATCGATTAAAGTGTAGAGGATGTACTAAACATTTTAAACAACAGAACTTGATGTTTGCATCACCTAGAATTGACAATTAATGCTTAACCACATAAAAATATATTTACCTACCATCAACTAATCTAAACCTAGCATTAAATTTTCTATATAATGGAGAGGCTCAGAAGATTGAGAATTAACATAGTTAAACGTATCTATAACATTGGTATTTTAACAATACTAAAGATTGATTGAACTACTTTGAGAGATTCATTTCTTTAATGACGTAGAATTGATATACTTGAAGTGAAAGAACTTCGTAAGAGTTCAATGAATTCTCATTTTATAATTGTATTGAAATTTCGAGAAACATCACACTATCTTATTGTATCAATCGTGGACAAGTAAATTTCATGGAATATTTTTCGTTCTTTTTTATGATAAAATTAGGCAAGACTTCTTAAGATTCTTTACTTACAGCAAATCTAAAATGATACCTTAAAGTCAAATTGTTCTTGCATTATTCGTCTTTTTATGAATGTGGAATGATCCTGTTTGTAACATGCCATAATTAAATTGTAAAATAAAACAATTGCATGTCTTTTTGGTACATAACTGTAAAAATTATTGAAACTTAGTGCTAAAGAATATACTTTTTTTAAAATCTTTATTATTGAACCATTTTCTATTATACAAGTAAATACAACTATATTTTATGCAATGAGAAGTATTTGCCCAAAGGCAATCAATTGAAAAAGAAATTTTGTGCGAGTTTCGATAATAAAAATAAATTAAATGGAACTAATATTATTCATTTATTAAAGTAAAACGTTTACCTAAATAGTGGTTCTATCTAAGTACTCCATTTATTGTCATACCTACACGATCATATTTTCTCTCTAAACAATTTCTATCTTTTGCCATCAATTATAATTTACAAATATAGACGTACTCAAGTATTAATTACGACATGTAATAATACAATTTTAATATATCGCTAGTTGACTAGAGTAAATTGATCGGCTCTAAAGCAGTAATAACGGATGTTTAATGGTATTAACAACCTTTTTATGTATAAGGAGATGCGAAATGATATTATTAGAAACTAATCTGAATGTTTACAAAGGTTCAATAGACTGTTTTCGTTTATACTCTTATGTATTTTCTTCTATCACAAGTATTGTATTAAATATTAATACTGTTGTGTCTGACTAAGTAATACAAAATTAAACTTGATATTTCCTCACACACAATAATATATATTTAACATGTGTGACTTAAATTTGTTAAGCATTGATATGATATTTCTCCGTTCTTCAAAGGTGTCACACAAATTTCACATAACAGCAACATATTTATAAATTTCACGTATAAAAATTACTTATGCAGTTGAATATAAACAACGAAATTTTTTATGAGAATTCATCGAACTGTATTGAGAATGTATTCAGTACGGCATAGGACACTTCTAACTCTATTGCTATATTTATTTTATAAAAAAGAAACCACATTATCCTTAATATCGGAACGAATTAAATCTTTGTTGCTTTTTACAGTGTACTTTGTATTATGGTTTATATGAATTCACATTAGCAAAAGTGGTGTTATTACATTAGAAAGCAGCAGTTCTCAAGTTAAGTTTTGCATAGATATAATATACATACAAGTCAAGTATTATGAATAACTCAATTAGAGATTTACGTTTATTTTCGTCAATCGTTTTCCGTAACATATAATCACGAATATACATATTAAAAAGAACGGAATTAATAAACTCTTTAGAATGTAAACGTCCAAATTAAACTAAAATTAATTATTGGGAGGAGTATTTACATTGAGAACCACTGTGTTTAGAATAGAGTACACATATGATGTCTAAGCTAAAATGTTATATTAATCATTAATCTTCTCGAGCTTCTATTTGATGAAGTTATCTTGAATATTATGGCACAGTCTTTGTGTGCCAAAATGCACAATTAACGCACGGTGTCGTATAGTGCTTTCATTCCTATGCATACAAGATGATAGAGATTATAAGTGCTTGCATTTTCATTAACATTCCAAATAAATTGTTTCAATTTGATTTAGTACGAACAACGTTCAAATAATTTATATTACCTTTTCTAATCTTTTCGAAGTGACAAACAATTGTCTATTCATATATTAAAATATTCAAATTACAATTAGTTTTATAAGCACTCATACTTTGTTAATAAAATGTAATCAAAAGATACATATATGCAGACCCTTAAAAAACAGTGTTCAAATGCTGTGCATTGTACCTCAATAGAAACTTTTATACATCGATGCTATTTGTTCCATCCATCAAAAATAGCAAAGTACATCTTTCACATAAAATATTTAAAACGTTATTTTTACAAACAGAAAATCGATACTGGTAAAATATGAAGATAATGTTACTTCCTTGCTGTAAAAAACGTAGAGGTATTGTCAGGATTAAAAAGTGATTAAATTCTAAACTTAATACATAATATAATATAAAAATTATTGATAATTCTAAATTTTATTTCACTTGAAGAAATTTCATATTATATCAGGAAAACAAATACAATACAATTTTTTCCCCTATTATATTAATGAATCAATTAAAAAGAAAAATATTATATATATATACGAATTTTAACTATTCAGTGTGTTGAGCTTTCGGAAAGATTTTGTCACATGAAGCATTAATATCTATTATTATACATCTTATTGATGTTAAAATAGGTACAGATACCGTATAAAGAATGAAAATTTCGATTTTTTTTTTTTAAACTTAGGCCCCAAATTATGAGTAACCGTTGTAGTATAGTTTGTGTGTCCACTGTTCATTCGATTGAGTAATAATGTGATTTGTGGATAATATATGAATACATATACAAATAGACACTGCCATTTCTATTCTCATTAATTAAAACTAGAATGTAATTATCTACTTTATACAACATTTACTACACACATGACTTTGATAAACTAATTGTATACTACTTGTATAATTCAGTTGTTGTTTTTGCCAAATATGAATGGATCACATGCCCATTTGATTCTGATTATATTTATTATCTACAATCAAAATTATGCAATGTATAGTCGCTTCATTTTAAAGCTATTTGGAAATACTATTGTAAATAAATCATCTATCGAAATTTCCTATAGTTTGTGAAATACTTTGTTTATATATTCCGTTCTCAGTGAAATAAACAATAAAAAATAATATAATACTTGTGGAAAATTAAAAGATTGTAAAACTTCAGGACTATCAGAGAAATGAATTTTGAAGTCATTCGTAAATCCTTATAATGGTTAATAAATTATGTTTGAAATATTAGCATGGTAAAACATTTATTGTAACACTAGCTCGTTACTTTAACTAATTCAATAAAAATCCAACAAGTTATTTGTAAAACATTTAGAAAAAGTATTATATTATTTGTGATGGAAATCAGAAGGACAGATTGAAGATACCAAAATCGGATGCTTTCTTAGCATTGTCTTAATAGTCGTAATTAGTTTTTCTAGAAATAAAATTTTTGTGATCGATAAATATATCTAATAGACTCTCCATATATCTATATAGTTAAATTGCACTGAAAATAATGGAAAACGTTAAAGCAATTTTGATTAATAAACAATGAATTAAATGCTAATTAGAGTTTGAAGACTTGCCGAAAACATTAATTTATACGAATTTGAAAGATAAGTACAAGAAAAGTAGCGATCGTACAATGCAACTGAATTAACAAGTAGTAAATTGGTATGGTATATATTAATAACTGGAACAAAATCTAATAAGTGAATGTTAACTGATTTTCACGATGCTATGATTGATGAACATCATTACATTATCATACTTACAAATACACTCACTACAATATCATCTATTTCTTTATATAACATTATCATTATCAATATACGTGGCCAATAAGAACAGATTTGTACTTGCATTGAAATTGTTAAGTCAACTCCAATCACTTCGCACAGCCCAGTATAGCGTGTATGTTTTCATTATTTTTTGTTTTTGTTTTGTTTAAAAATACAATTTCTTGTTGGATGGCAGCATTCTTATAAAAAAATTGGCTTGGAGAATGTTGTAATGACATTTAGGAAGAGATTAAGGGGTTCTTCTAGTAGATACTAACTTGTTAATAAATATGTGAAATTGTTCCAATTGTTAATGTCAATATCACAGAGGCTTGATCGGAATATCTTTTTGTAGGAAAATAGGTATCTACATATTACGATGGTGATAAAGGTTACGATACTCTTAATATGGGAAAGGTAAATCTTAAAAATGCAATACACTATACATGGGCTAAACGCATTACAACACGACTCCCTTCACCTGGTCATTAGAATTGTTCATCAATATCTGATAATTTGTTGAATGTGCGGTAATATGGAGTATTTGTAATATTTGCCATTAGAATAGTCGTTGACTGCGAGTGATATTGCTAGAGCCAGAAGTAAGAGAAAAATGTGATGGAGATTTTTTCCTTATTATTGTTTATTTCCTTATTGTTACTTGGGCCTAGTACGCAGCGGCTGCTACCTTCGTGAGATCAATCCATTGCTTGTTCCTACTGTTGGTGTCATTTCTAATTCTACCAACAGTGGAAAATGATCTGAAATAGAAATACAAAACGTAATTATGATTGATATACATATTGTTTCTTACTTTATACTTCAACTTTTTTCTGAATTTACCAGATGGAACATGAGGATGTGGACACCCGACCACTTTATGTTCTCTAAACCAATCTGCACTTAATGGACCTAACAGTCCTAATGGTACCATACTTTGCTTTGAGTAGAAAATGTAGTCTATTATTCCTTTGAAATCGAATCTGTAAAATTCAATATTATACGGTATATTAAAAAAAAAACGTACATATACAGTGGGTGTACAAAGTATTCGTACACCTTTTAAAAAACTAATAACTTTTTTATAATTGTACCGAACGACCTGATTTTTTATAATTAATTAGAAGCATTGGTTTATGAAATGATATGCAAGAAAAATTTTCCAATACTTTGTAAACTTACGTGTAATTAGTATAGGGCATGATGTCTTCACTATAGGCAGATGCAAGTTTAAAAGAGTGAGTGAATTCATTAGGTTTGTCGCAACCAGAGATCTTTTGTAAGCATGATTTATAAGCTAAGTCTTTAAAGTCACGGTGATCGGCCGCTACTCGTCCGGATGTAAGAAATTCGATTACTCCTGTTTTGTAATTAAACATAAACATTTGTTTAAAACTTTCAATATTAATCTTATAAGTTACATTCTTGTTTCACCATCTTAATAAGTTACTACATATACAATTAGCACTATTTTCTTAACTGATTTGCTGTAAGTACATATATTACATTTTCAATAAATCTGTAGAAGAATGTAAATATAATTGATGATATTAAAAGAAATTACATCTGTCTAACTAAAATTAAAGTGCCAAAGTATACAGAGTGTCTTAAAATGGAGATTATTATAGGGTTATCATAATACAATTATATCTTACCAGAGTCAGGTAAGGAATTAAAGTCACCACAAAGTAATAGTTGAACATTGGAAGAGTCAGGCTTGTGACCAAGTCTGAAAGACTGGCCAGCTTGGTCCAAAATGGAACGTAATTCATTGCTGAGCATCATCGTTTGAATTAATTTAACATCACAAAATTCTGGATCCCAGTGGATGTGTGCTGTACATACTAAAATTGGCTGCTGAACTTGTACTGGATCAGATGGCAGGCCTGAAAAAATAATCAAAAATGTTATATTTCAAAACAGAACTATAAAAAGAAATTTGTCAATCTTAAGACAATGTATGTCTCTTAAACTTTCATTTTACAAGTACAATACTTTTCATGTCAGAAAAGATTGACTTTCGTAATTTAATGTACTAATATACTAATTAAATGTACTAGTACTACTCAGTATATATAAACTCCAGAGTTTTAAGACTTTCTTATTCTATAGAGTATTTTAGTAATATCGTACCATGGTTGAAAATGACTGCTCTATAAACATTGGTCCTACAATTTGTATACATCTGTTATACCTAAGACTTCAATTTTAATATTTAGTCTATACTAATGTAGTGACAGTTTATTAATGATGGATTTGATCGCATCACTTGCTCATTTGTTGATGCACTCTGTCGTATTCATGTAAGAATGCAGGATAAATTGAAAAAGAAAATAACACAGATCAAATTTGAAATATGATTTATTAAAAACTATAGGAAATAGATGACTGACATAATTATCTAATACATAAAGTATGTTGACGATGTACATAAAAATGTCAATGTAGTGCCTAATTCAAAAGATGAGCATTTAAAATAGTATTAACAGAGTATAATAATTTTCTTTGCATGCATAAAATAAACAAATGTCAAAAAGTAATAGTTTTCTGTGTAGGGAACATATTCAATGAAGAAGTATTTCCTTTGCAAAATTCATATGAATTTATTGATTATTAGAATATTACTGTCACTGCGAAAGCACCGTAAAGAAGAATACAAGGGTAAGCGATTAAAGGGCGTTGATTTTCCTCCCCACATATGGTAGTGAGCAATCTAGATGCAGAGAGCGTTGCCCAAATAACGGTCATCAGCGTAAGACTTAATCCTATCGGGCCTTTCAAAGTAGTGAAGATACTAATACTAGCAAGCGCTACAATAGGTAGTAAACAATATCCCAGAACGGATGCTATGGAAAATAATGTGATATTGCTTCTATGGCTCATCAGTGACAAAAGAAAATACATGAATATACATGATGTCACTGCTAGGCCATAAACATAACTGAAATTAGCTTTTGAGTTTGCTAGTGACAAACACGCTGCGAACAATATGCAAAACACAACTGGACCGGCCAAATCGGAATCTTGAAGCAGATAGTTCGCATCGTCCAGTTCTCCTCGTTTATGAAATGGATTTAATACGGCCAATGTTCTTTGTAATATTCGTTTGGGATCTATGCCAAGTTCTTCCAAAAGTGGTGGTTCATCCTCTTCGTCTACAAATCCATTTGTTCCTACATTTTTTACATCAATTATTATAAAAAAAGTCGAGTTTCAGAAATACGTATATTTATTGCGTTGTTGTTATGATTTAATCAATCACCTTTCGTAAAGTCATCCGGATTGTACATATCACTGTTGTATGTACTCGGAGACTGGTTAAGATAGCTTTTTTGGTTATATGAAGAATAATTGTCAGATTGTTGATCATTGTATGTCTGGAATTCGAATTGTTGGTTAGGTTGTCCGAAATCAGAAGGATCGAAATTATATTGTCCTTGGATTGGCTGACCCATATAATTTTCTCCACCGGTATAACCAGACATATTTACAAATTTTTAGTATGGTTCACACTCGATTTTTAAATTTAAATATGATCCCCTGACAGATGTGATACTCATTGGTAATCGTAATGTCACAATATATCTAGAGGCGAAACGCCGCTTTGGTTTAGGGTACGTAGGCTCACTGCAAGAGTGCTCTGTAGTCGTCCAATCGTGAGTATAGTTCTCTATACTATCGATCATGCGAAATTGAGAGCGAAATTTAAATATCACGTAGGATATTTTATGAATTTGCAATTATCTTCAATATTGAAGATTTTAATGAAATTCAAGTGTGAAAATTTAATGTGCAAATGCATGTTTTGTTGCATGGTAATAATTAAATTTGACCATTCATTTCTTTCAATTTCTATAGTGGAATAGAATAGGATAATATATTCGTAAGTATACAGGTTGATTCCGGGAATTGGGACAAGTTACTGCTCTTTTTTAAGTAAAAATAGAAAAAAAATGATAGAGGAAAAAATCATAGGTCATAATACGTTCTAACTTCCTATGACCTTGTTTCTCATGTGGATGCACCGATGCATCCGCCAGGTGCAATTGCACTTTATTCTTTAATGCAACCCAATTATTTTGTTAAATCAATCAATCTTTTTTATTATCCTATGCATAAAAGTATTAACCCACGAGATATGTATTTGACATTTTGTGTGAGAAATGTACTTTACTATAAGAGAGAAGTATGTATCTAAAAAAAATGTCAAATCACCCTGTATAATTCGTCTCATATTATACCATCTTTTGAAGTTATATTATTTTTACACTAAATGGAAGATCAAATTTCCTATGTGGAATAGGATATATAATAAAAGTTTCTTCTCTTCTCACATTTTTTTAGTTTTATAATAATAATAATGTTCATTATTATTTCTAACTCGAGAACAATTTTAAATTACTGATATCGATTTATAATTTCACCGCTTGCACTGGAGAGTACTTTTAGAACCAATTTTTATGTTTGCAACAAGTCCACCATGAAAATAAGTGGCCACCCCATACAGGGTGTCCCATTTGAAATGAACCACTCGAACAGTTATCTCCTAGAATACTTATCTCCTAAACGAATGGTTTTTCGATATAAGGAGGTTAATAATTTTCTAAAATACATGGTTCCACTAAAAAAAAAAATTGAAAGTGATCTTCGTATGCCCTTTACACCTATAAAAAAAATCATTGACGTAGAATTTTGCCCTCTTCGAAACCGTGTAACTTTTGTTTGAAACATTTCTCGATATCATTAATAATTTCAGGGATATCCAAGTGGTTCGCTTCAACTGGGACACCCTGTGCACGAGTCAAGATTAAATGTATATTACTGACAGCGAAAGTCTTAAAGCTGGTTATACCTATATGATGCACTGATAAATGCAGAAAAACAAGAGAAAAGAAGAAGGACGAAGGAAGATTAAGGGGTGGCAAGCAGCCCACGCTGTAATGTATTCGCGCAGTTGCACCCTGAAATGCAAGTTAATACGTTCGCGAAAAAAAAGGGGATCGAGTGACACATGGAGGGACGGGACTGGTAGATTGGAGCGCGCGATAGGATTGGCAGTCCAGCATGAATTATATGACTGCTCTTGTATATCTGGTCTACGAACTTGCACCACTCCATCTCCTTCAGATGTTTCGAATACACGCTCTTCGACGAGCATCACTCGCAATTAATTAATCAGTCTCTTCGATTTCCAACGAGTCAGATGGTTCATTTTCCTTCCGACTAGTTTTGTAATCTAGTCGCGTCCGTACCATTCCGCTTTTAATATGCTTGCTCTTGCGCTGCGCGCGACGTCGCGACTGTTATTATGCCAGTGTCGATCGTAATTGAAACGTCAGCTTTATTTTTCGACTGTTGATATATGTTACAACTCTTTCCAGAGGCGACGCGTCGAAGATAAAGCTCTCTCTGATGGAACGAATCCGATCGATCGCGATATTAAATCGATCTGCGATTCAAAATCGATTTTTTTTTTGCGAGAATCGCCCATCCCTAATGCACTGCGAGATATTAAATGCTGTGGCGAGATATTGTGCAAGATTTGTCGCGCATTATCGGCGATTTTAGCCTCAATAAAGTAAAATTCTCGATAAAATGGGGCACCTTGAACACCAGGTAAAATATCGGTACTTTCCCGCCAATATACACCACCGCTCAAAAGTATCGAGAGTATTGGGACACTTGCGAATGTTGTAACAGCAACGCATAAAAGTTACTTGACACTAAACTTACCGAGCCTTAAAAGTAGTTTGTAAATGTTCGCTTATATAAATGACAAGTTTCTCTACTAGAGCTATCTATGCATACACTTATTTCTTATGAAATAATTTTTATTGTTTCAATAATTGTGAAATTAAAAAATCTGGAAATGGTCATTTTGACCGGTGATGGTAGATTTAGTGTTAAGCACCTAAAACAGTGGCTAAAATCGATTTTTATTACTTTCTTATGAAATATCTAACGTTTTAAGTTAAAAACAACCTACATAGGGATTTGTCCTACATGGTAAAGTGTCCGTCTGTGCTCTCCGATCTCTATGATAGATCACAATGGCCTCTCGCGTTACGAACGTTACCAAACTCGGAGGGTCAATCACTGTCATCGCGATTGAGCACCTCATCCAAAGAAAGTCTCAACGTTGTGTCTGGAGTTTACGAGAAGTATTGAACTTCGTGAACTTATTTAATCAAGAAAGATTCAGTTTTCCTTTAGTCTGGCTTCAAAAGCATAACGAAGATGATGCTCTTTGTGTCGTTAAAGAGTATCATTGATGTAACAGTTTTACTAGAAATATTGTACTTCTTACATCTTCGGTAACAGAAATACTTGTTTATCATACATCGCGAATCTAATATTTTGTAATTAACACGTTAACTGCCACGTCGGTCACATATTGATGATATAAATCTTTGTACAGGTTTAGAAATTCATTGTTTTATAAATATATTGTTGTAATGAATGTGTAAAGTGCAGAAGGTTTAAAGTAGCATCTACCATGACGAATTTCAATATTTTGTAGTTTGGTTATATTAAAATTTGTGTAGTCAACCAGCGCCTGCTCTAGCGGTTACGTCGCCCCGGATAAAAAGACAAAATATATTTTTTAAATAAAGATACATATATTTGTCTTCAATAAAAATGAAATCATTTTATTTAAATTTCAATACAAGCAGATTTTCTATTAATTGGGTATTTAACACATCAATATTTTTCTCACACTTACAGCCAAAATGGCGCCCCGGACAAATGTCCTGGTTTCAACGATTTGTTAATGTTCCTCTAAAAATTCTACAAAGTCCCTTTGAATGTCCATTCTTTGCTCGCTAATATGTTAATTTATAGTCTTAAAATGAGAATTTGTGCAAACATGTTAAATAAAAAAGGTTTTAAGTAATGTATACATTTTGGTTAGCTATATAAGGGTTATTCAAGTTACTTTGACTCTGTGAGAATCTGTGGGATTGATATTCGGCACTTAACGTGTTAACAGACTAGAGTATAAGTTTTAAATAAATAAATTCAGTTACGTACCATTATCCCATGCAGCTTCTTTCGTTCTAAGCAGCGCGGCAAGCCCGATGTTGTCCTTGGGCATCACTCTATTCAGCATATTGTCCGAGCCCTCCGCGTTCGCCATTGCCAATTGGTTGAATTCGACTAAATGCTCCTTTATTAAGGTAAATCTGTTGTGGGACAGAAGAAAACGAGATGTTAGAACGATCGACGGCTAATATTTCTCGCGATGAGATCAAACGCAATAGAGCCTTCCACGAAATGAAGTTTCTCCGTTTGACTTGTCAATGTGAGAAAAACGTTCGAAACTCGGACAGTCAAACGATTTTCGTGATGCTACTCTAAGACGCCGTCTTACGTATGCTATGTAGAATATAAACTTCCTCTCTGATATGTGCGGCACGTACTGTTGGGAAATATATTCCTCACCGAATACCTATTACTCGCCATCATCCCTCTTACGTTCCTAAACCCTTAAACAAGATTGAATCAACGTCACTAGGTAGTCGTTCAACAGACGCTGGGCAGAGATTGCGCGAATACTTTCGAGAAACTAACAACTATACTCTCCCTGCTATTAAAATGAACTTTTCATGCTGATGAAGGAATTTCTTCAAGACCCTGATTGATAACACTGTCCAACAAAATCAAACTTTTCTCAGGTTCAACAATTACTGTTTGGTGATTCTTATAAAGTATCTTGCTATGATTCCGAATCTGACCTTAATTTTTCCCTTAGGCGCACAGTTTTTGAGAAACATGATTTTGACAAAAAAAAAAACACATTTTTCAACTTCAAACAAATACTGTGATGTTATTATAAAAGATATTGAATTGTTCTTTGCAGCGAAAGATTCTGCAGACTTTCCCGAATACAGTGATATCCAATATTAATACATTATGAATGTTTAAACATGCTAAATTCCTGTATTCGGGAAAGTCTGCAAAATCTTTGGCTGCAAAGAACAATTCAATATCATTAATAATCTTTTTATTTGACAATTATTGAATACATTTTTTGACTCGAGTATATATTATAGTAAAAATTGCACAAAATCTTTATAAATAAATTTAATCTTGTTATTTTTATAATACCATACATATTAGTCACTTTTGATGGTCGGTTGGTCTAGTGTTAATAAAACTTGTAGACAAGGACTGGGCCCTACTATTTCTACTCCTATGTCCTCCCCACCAAACTCCTGTGGAGTGTAGCACTGTAGGGACAATATGGTAGTTGTAGTGGGGGTCGTGAAGCGACGGCGGGGAAGAAGTTGCCCGGGCCGGTAGTAGACTGTGGATATTATATATTGACATTACTAACCCTTTGCAATCGGAACTATTTTAACTCAAAAATTAAACATGTCTTCCTAGCTAGAATAATTACATTTTCTATAAGATCTTTTTCATTTTATGGATGTGAAATTGATATAATACCTCGTACAGTACTTAAATGTTTAGCAATTGATTAGATACCAACATGTTTAATAACTTAAACAATATTTTGAATAATGGTACAGCACAATTGTTAGTGGTGACTCCAGTCTACCAATTGCAATACGTACCGAGATGAAATTTTTTAGCTTGATCATATTTTTATTGTCCGTTTCGTGGAACGGAAAGAATTGTGTAAATGCACACGTTATCGGCATTGTTATGATCTCAATCAATATCATTGTCATTAGTTAGGCGATAAAGTTTAGTAATGTTGCTTTGTTCACTTACTAAGTGAAGTGTGACAAGAGGAAATGCTTCATCACGTCTGAACAAGAGATTAAGAAAAATATTTGGAGAAGTATAGCTGATACAATAAAGTCGCGATAGTTGTCAGGTGCCTACCCGTCTGATAGTTGTCTATTAGATAGATATAGCCGATAGTTGTCTGTGCAGAACACAGGCTGGTTGACAAGAATCGCGACTTTACCGTATTGACTTTTATATCGTCAAAGTATTTTGCTGTACACGCACGTGGAGAAAGAAATGGTAAATGTATTACTTACTTGGCTGTTCGATAGAAGATAGCACAGCCGTCGACGTATTTCCGGTCATTCTCCGCCATTGTCTTCGCTCGCGACTTCGGGGAAAAGATTCCATCGTAACCGTCATGCTTGAGTTCGGGGAGAAAAAAATTGTAGAACTGATCCGTCTCCACCTCCTGCAGGCTGATGATGTCTGCGGCGTAATGTCTGATTTCGTCGAGAATTCCTTTTTTCCGATATTCCCAGTCGAGCGCCCAGCTTGGACAATAACCATACATCTGCCGGGTCGCGTATTTGTCGCACAACACATTGTAACACATTACTGTGAATATACCTGTAACAGAAAATTAATTATTCTGTAAAGGTGTGTAAATTACTATAATAGATCGGAGCTATAGATTCCTGAGACCATCCGAAATCACTTTTCCCTTTACGAAAACGTTCTCCGCGGATTCGTTAAGGAATTATTAACGAAAAACACGGACCAATCAGAGCGAGGCTAGCAGACGGATTCCGGCTCGGTGACGGCCTCCGTTGAGCGCGGCGTTGGCATTGGCCGAGCCGGAATCCGTCTGCTAGCCGCGCTCTGATTCGTTCGTGTTTTTCGTTGATAAATCCTTAACTAAGCCGCGGAGAACATTTTCGCAAAGGAAAAAGTTGGTTCAAAAGACTTCAAGAATCACATCTTTCAAGTACAACATTTTGGGATACCAGGTATTTCCAAAAACTATACTTAACCCTTTGCACTCCTTTGTCGAAATGTAAATGGAACGGATTTTTACATGTATTTGCTTCTTCCTTCACTTATTTAATATCTTATTTTTTAATTCAAAACAGATATAAATTACAACGAAGTTTGAGAGAGCTACATTTGATATAATTGGTAAACGAAATTGTTTAAAATAAGTAGCAGTCAAGGAGCTGTTCTTTGAAGTAAATTTCAAATAAAACACTTAGAATAGTAGGGAGTTGTTTGCAATAAAAAATTGAAAAAATAATTCGGAGTGCAAAGGGTTAAGAACGGAAGTGTTCATGCACTTTTCTCCTCGATCATGTGAATGTTCTAGCACTCGGTAAACATTATAGTACCAGACTCGGTCAGTCCAATGTGACAGGAATTACCCTTTTGAAGGAAATACATTTTTGGGACACCTTGTAGAATGAAATATTACACTTTTTAAATGGCCCAACACTATCATTGCAAACGTATAATTATAAATGATATAATGACGATTACCATAAGTCTGTCATAATCTACAAAAATGGAGTTTCACTGGAAAATTTGTACGTAATAGCACAGGTAGAGACGAAGCACTTCGAGCAGGGTGTTCTTTTTTTGCAAGGGGAAAGGGAGCATCGCGAATCTAATTTAATATTAAGGGCAGTTTTCACATGCTTATTCGGCTGTACCCTTTTCCTCGAGAAGGGGTCCGTCGCAGCATACTGCAGCCAATACTTACTTCAGTACCTCTATACTTTATTGGATTGCGGCAGATACCGCAGCTCAATTATTTACACTCTCTATAGGCAAGTTGCTCCCGGCTCCTAGCAACCGTTCGCAGTAATAGGACCACTGATTTACAGCTTTAACTCGGCCGTCTATCGCGAACCTGCGCTGAAATTAGCTCGAGCGCATTGGTAAAAGCAATATACGGAGATCCTCGCCGAGAGAATCACGATAGCTCTTGACTAAATCATTTCGCTTAATCCCGATATTGTCACTATCGATTGTTCTCCGCTTACGCTACCGGAATAAAATTTATTTACCAGCCACCCGGCAAGAGGTATTCCCTCGGACAAACCAAGAATTTGTTGCGACTATTATTTGCGTATCGCAAAACTAATTGGTCACACCAAAAATAAATTGGTATAAAATCTAAATTTATTTTACTTCTGAATATGTCTAATTGCTTGAAAATAATATAGGAACATTGAGAACTATTCATTTTTAATATAAATTCATAATCTCCGCAGTCTAGTTACGAGCTATTGCTAGTGATTATCAACAAAGCCGTTTATGGATAGATCATTAATAACAAGTAATTATTAATTATAGTCATGATTACGTTCAATGCTGTATTTGCTAGATATTTGTGTTAACAGGCAGCAGAGTCGCCAGATTAATCCCCTTTGCGGTCGGAGCCAGTTTAACTCGAAAATTAAACATTTCTTCCGACCTAGAATAATTCCATTCCATATGATTTTTCATTTTATGGATATGAAATTGTGATATATGTTGAGTAATTTGTTATTATTATTATATACGGACGGAGGTCCTTTTATACAAACGTTTACAGTTGTTTACAGTAGAACTGATAAAAACAAAAAGAAACACAACAAAAAAAAGTCTTAACCTAAAATTTACATAAGAAGGGACAAGCGCGAAACTAAACAAATACAGGTACGATATTAACAAATAATCTTGCGTAATTTTCTTTTGAATGCCTGTAACGTGCCATTAAAAAAAAATCAATATTATTATAAAGTATGTTTGAGCTGGCAATAATGCGATTTAAAGGATTTATTCTCCATATGTGGATTTCGATTTCATTTCAGGAATTTATTCAGTCGAAACAAATTTAATAGTACAAACAATATCTTAAATAATCGTACAGCAATTTTTAGTGGAGACTCTGAGTCAGTTATTGGCGTTGAGACTTGTGTCCTCACGTTACCTTCCCCTTCTATGACGCTTTTCCCCAGGCGTCCGCCGCGGCCCGGTCACGTGACTTTTCCCCTCAATTCGTGGTCCCTCCCCTCACCTCGCGACAACGCGTGACAAAGCACGCAAACCGGTACACTGGTTGTGGGAGTCGTGAAGCGACGGCGGGGAAGATCACCGAGGCAGAAAAAATTCGAATCATATAGCTTTTACACAAAATTCCTTAAAATTGAAAATTTGACTATTAAAATTAATTTACTCGAAAAGATAGAGAATTCAGCCCGTTAAAATTTTTGTAACTACAGGTCTACTGGTTGTTGAAGGTGAAAATTGGTGTTGGACAGCGTCTTGTTTCGCGGCAGCAAATAAAATGAACGTTCCGCGAGATGTAATATTAAACGGAAGATCGGTCAGCGGACAAAAGTAGATCGAAGTAGCCACTGAATAGTTCAGGCGACTGTGTCCCCGGCAACTTACGTAATTAAGTAACTTGCCTAGATTTTCTGAGACTGGTTCAGCTGGCGTGACGGGTCCCAGAACCTCGGAAATGCTGTCTCTTTCCGCAAATGGAGTTACCGGCTTTCACGGTTCCCCTAGCTGCCATTGACAACTGCTTTCTACGCGAATCGCGCCGCAAAAACACACCCACACATTGAATACGAAAAGAAAGAAACGATCTTCCGATCTTCTAAGGATTAAAATCTGCGCCTGACAGAAACCGGATAAGTTTGTTCAGCCGCCCTCGATGATTTCAAGTAGAATCGAATTACTCGACCTCACGTGTGTTCCCATCGCTTCGATTATATTAAGTTCGAACGATTGATACGTGTCTTACTCCCATTATCATTCTTCATAAATCGCGTTCCTATTCCCTATTTCTCGATGTAGGTCGCATCGATCGGACATACCTGATTGATATAGTACCACATTTTCTGCATCACGGAAATGCGGTTACCGTTACTGTCCACAATTCTCTTGGTCCCCGCGCTTTTTGCTAAAACCGGTCCGCAGTTTTGTACTAGCCACAAACGATCGCACTTCGAGAAGAAACGAGTTTCGAAAATTAATGAAAGAAACAGCTAAATTGATATTGCCTACTCGAATTTTTTATCTTTTTCTATTTCCTCATTTCATTCCGATTTCCTTATCAACTTCTATCTTTATTATTTTCTTTTTTTTTCGTTTTCTTTATTATTTTCTATCTCTTTTACCTCGTTCACTCGCTAACCGAGTAACCAAAAGACAAATGAGAGGCAATTCGAAGAGGGAATTCATTAGAAGAATTTCAAAATACTATTTTCACTCTAGTTTGTTGTGATTCAGGTCGAAATCTTTATTCTCTATAAATTATTATCACACTGTGGATTTTATGCATTTATGACAAAAATGGGTACGTACAATTTAAAACAGTGGAGGTATTAAAATGATTAATCATCTTTTTATTAATGATTTTTATCGTAAAAAATTTTAGAACAACTGTTGTGCACATAATCAACTTTTTAATCATGATTTTTATCGTAGAAAATTTTAGAATAACTGTTATTTTTGGTCCCTGCTTAATATCCCATGTTCAATTTTAATTGAGATGTGTAATTTTACTTTTAAATCGAGTTCATTTCAAAGTCAACCAACGGGACTGTCGTGTATTCCTTGTACATGCCTGGGAAAATAACTTTCATGTGATTTTTGGTGAAAATGTGGTGGTTTAACTAACTTACTAGTCGTTGGTGGTAAAAAAGAACTGCAAAATCAAGATAACAGTCTCGTAAATGAAAAAAGTGAATATCTTATTTTCACCGTAATACAATCGAGAAATTTCTAGATAGAATAAATTGGGTATATAAAATTGCGTTTGTTTAATGTCGTCGCTAAAAATTGTACATTTCATATATGGAACAACCTAATACTATACGATTAAAATGTACGTTTGATAACTGGAAACCGCCGGAACTTTCGCGTTCACCCAATATTATTTTTCATCCATTCCTGACCGTTACAATACCGCTGGATGCCCTTTTTCCTATCCTTCATCTCGACCCAGGAACGCGTGGAATTATTTGAAATCCGTTGGTCGTGATGGGTTGATACGTGCAGTAACGCGGAATGGGACTAACGACCATGCCAGCAGGACCGTGCAAATTACTTCTTGCGGCTCTCGCGACGCCCCTGACAATCATAATCATTACGGACCGTGCATGGTCAGACGTGCTGCGCAGCTTCTTTGGAAGACAGTAATTATGCGTCATTATCATTCCGACGTTTGCCTCCCCTCCGATACAATTAGACACTTATTAGAATGACTATTCAAGCTGTAATCATTACCATTGTCACTTTCATCGTTACTACTGACTGTACTCGGATCGTCGGATTTCATTAATAACGAAGCCCCTTTACTTTCGTTCATCGGGCGATCGTTAATCTGTAAACCTGCCGCTTGTTAACGCGCGAGACGTCGCGTCGCATGAAAACGAGAACGAGGGGTTTAGAATCACACGTGTGTAACCGGAGTTACTCGAATTCGGACGCTCTAAAAAAGACGATAACTTTTTTAATATTGTACTATACGATTTGCACCTTTTTGGAAAGCTGGAGCAATTAGGTTACTACAGGATGTGAAATGAAATTTTTTCTAAAGCTGCAATTGGTCGGAATTGTAGAAACATTTGCAACTTGGTAACCGGGCAAGTAGGTTAACAATGACACACAGTTACTCGAATTAATATTCGGACACTCTAAAAAAGACGATAACTTTTTTAATATTGTACTATATGATTTGAACTTTTTCGGGAAGCTGGAGCAATTAGTTTACTACAGGATGTGAAATGAAATTTTTTCGAAAATTGCTATTGATCGGAATTGTAGAAAAAATATTAAAAGTTGCATTTTACAACTTTTTTATATGGACCTATATTGAAAATTTAAAAAAATACGTTTTGTAGGACTGTATCAATGTCAATTGTATGCACTGTGAAGGTTTTATCGAAATCGGTTGATGCGGGAAGAAACGACAGCCATTGAAAGATGTAAGAATCTTTAGATAAAATCTGCAATTTTGACCATCTTTAAACGTTTGTAGTTCATTGCAACGTCGTTCATTGTTACCCTAGTTGCGCAGTTACCAAGTTGCAAATGTTTATGCGTCAATTGATATGAACAATAATAAATATATATACAATAATAAATGAAAAATAAAACCACCTAATATTCGCTACAAAATGGAACCTGCGATGTTCTACTGCCACGCATGAATGAGGAGAGTTTTGAAATATTCAACTAACAACGTGTATTGAGTTAGCCAAAAAGTTCTCTCGTGTTCGTGCAAACATACAACAAACGCCACGTACAAAAAAAAAAACCAACAAGAAAACTTTTTGATCATACCAATATTTCTCGGGTTTATTTTCTCGTTTATTCATTGCAAGCGACGTGGCAAAACCAATATTAAAACCGTGAATTATCGAAGTTTCTTTCGGAGAGAAAGAAATCAATTTCAGCTTGTTTGTTATTGTGTGGAAAACAGGTGTTTTTGAAAATAAATTTTTATTTTATCCCTTTTTGAAAAAACATTTCGACAAGTTATTCCAAAAAATATATTGAAACAGTTACGTTTAAGTTTCTATTATGTATCTGCACTGGCAAATTGTTATACTATAAAAGATGATACATTAATACAATCTAATGAATGCCTACAAATATTAATTTCAGATTTTCGTACACTCAAACACGTAAAATTAATCGCGTCATTCTGCGTGCATAATTTAAAATAAAACATTTACCGGGTGTATAGATACATATTATAATTATAACTTTGACTATGAGTTTCAAGGTCGAAAGGTCAACAATTTTTTTACAGTATCGCATCTATTCATTGCAAGGATAAAAATTGCAAAAGGAACTGTCGACAAAAATTCAACCGTTCTCTTAAAAAATTATAATGATTTTATTTATATTACAATATTACGTTGGGAACTAAATTCGCGATCGTTTGTTTCGTAATTCTTTTATTGTATCATTATAAACTCATTCAGTGACCATTCCTTTTGAAATGTATTTCATTATATAAAATACTAAATAAAAAATATATATAAATGACTTTGTTTGAGAAACTGCGGAGGTCGCGAACTTAGTTGCCAACCAAATATTTTTGTTTTCCTCAGTCAGATAGAGCGCTTGTGGAAATTATTTCCTTGCGCGTGAAGTATATCGAAAATAAAATATAAATAAAATTGATTTGATCATGAAAAATTCCGTATTAAAAATGTTAAGAGAACGGTTAAGTATGCTTGACCTATAATACATCATACCTAACTGTAGATGGTCCAAGAAGAGAACGGAGATGGAACGTAAAAATAATGAATGGCGGATCGCATAATGAGATGATTGATTCCCTGCGCAGCATAGAAGCGTTGACAATAGATTCTTTTTTTATTCCGCTGACGGCGGATTGGCTCGCGTCTTTCTTTATTCCGTCGAGCTATACCGTTTTCTACCTCTTTCTTGATGTTGCGCAATAAATCTGTCCAGATGGCATGGTATAGTCATCTCGAGAACGAAACCCGCTGTTTCAGTGGCTCGGCGTTGACCAATGGCCAAGATGTTCGTACTTGGGACAGGCTATGTTACCTTGTCTCGCGGGACATTTATTAACCCTGCTCTTTTATCTTCCACAATATGCTCCAACCCCTTCCACCTTTCTGCTTCCTATTCGCCACAATCTAATATTTGTTCAATTTCGCTTGTCGATTACGCTGCTTTTGGTAAAAACCTCCCCATTGGGCTTGAATTTTGTTCAACCTCTTGCACCACGATTTATTTTACGGTTATAGTGAAAGCAGAACTTCTCTGTCGTCTGTCGCAGAAGAAAGGTTGTATTTATTGTATTTATGTTTTATGGTATTGTTTATTTATTGACGAAATAGAATTTTATTTCAATGCAGAGGGAATTAATAACACATTAGAAAAATGTAAAGGAAACTGGTTTTTATATGTATTTGGTTCCTCCTTTATCTATTTAATTTCTTATTTCTTAGTTAAAAAAAAAATATAAGTTATACAAATATTAATTACAACAAAGTTTGAGAGCTATATTTAATATAATTAGTAAACAAAATTGTTTGAATTTTGCATTGAAGTAAATTTCAAATAAAACATTTGAAATCGTAGGGAATTGTTGGCAATAAGATTGAAAATAATTTGGAGTGCAAAGGGTTGCTAACCTTCTCGGATTGGCCGGGATTGTCCCGAAATTGAAGATGTTATTCAGAATTCTGGTTGAAGGTCAAACTGTCTCGGAATTTCGGAGAAAGCTATACTATTGGAAGAACTCGCATTATTAACTCGCTTTTGAAAATTTTCAGTCTATTAGACTGCGGACGTTCATGCAATTTCCAATTTTTGTACACGAATTTTAAGAAACCCGAATCAAATCAAATCTTCTTTTCCGCGGTAGTAGCTTTGTTAGATCTGAAATAAATTGAAATCGTACTAAATTCTGTCAGATTTTTTATATCCTAGCACTTTTTGAGGATTTCCGAAAGCGGTAATTGCACAAAGATCCGCAGTCTACTAATTGTATTGGGTTGGCAAATAAGTTCGTTCGGTTTTTGTAATTTATTCCACTGTAAAAAACCGGACGAACTTATTTGCCGACCCAATATTACTAGGTACTGTATATAAGAAGACCAGCAGGCGCGTATGATGATCAGAATAGAAAAAAAATGTTCAAAACTATATTATTATTTTTTTGTACATAACAAAAATTTCCTTTTCATTAACTATGAATGTGCAGAGGGTGTCCCATATTTTCAAGACACGTATGAAAAATATATCACCGGTTCGCAAGTTGCAGCTAGCAAAAAAATTAGGCGTCGAGAATGAAAGGTTCGACGTCCGGGCACAGATTTCCGCACTTTAGTCAGCTGTGCGTTCGTTCACACGAACACGCGCGCACACTGTCAAAAACAGAGGTCAATGCTCCCAACTCGGGGGTCTGGTCTCTCTCCCTTGCTACGATTTCTCCGCGGCTTTTCACGCGTTTTTTTTTTACTGTTTTTAATAATACTGCGCGCACTCTTAGTAATTCGTTACGGGTTGTTCAAGATTTTCTCGCGTGGAAAGAAATTTTATTGCTTCCACTTACAATTAGACCTGTGTACACTATTTTAGTTCGTTTATTGTTGCGTTTATGTTTCCGTTATTGTTGGTACGTCGTGTCCATCATAACCATGTTTGTCGGATGAATTATGCTTTAATTATACTCGTTAAATCGTTGGGCAGCCTGTTGCAAACTATGCGTGCATGTATACAGGGTGTTCGCGTTATTATTTCGCGTCGAATGGTGTTTGTCATTTCTTTTAACTGCATTATTTCTTTAAAAACGAAGGTGGCCTTCAATTTTTTGAATTAAATACTATTAGGTGAAGTAAAAAGTTCTGAATAAGTTATAAATAAAGCGAAAAACGCTCAGAACTTTTTACTTCACCTAATACTATGTATACGAATGTGTTCATTTTGGCACACGCTTTCATATGATATAAAAAGATACATAGCATTCCATTTATAAAAGTCGAAGGTTCTCTTCACTTCTAACAAAACAATGCAGATAAAAATAAATGGCAGGCACATTGCTCGCAGAAAAAAGTATAACTTTTCCTCTGGCTAGTGATAACGCGAACACCCTGTATACATTTTATTGAAAAATGTACTTGGTTGTATGTTAGTTTTCGAAACAAAGACTCGCTCTCTCGGTACTTGATAATCTTTTAATAAAGCTCGTGGAAAAAGTTGCCGAGGTAACGGATAGGGCTGCGGTTCTATAAATTACATATTACCCGGCAATTTATAATTCTAGTTAATCTTAAATTCTGATTTAACCGGCGAGTTATAGGGCGCGGGGTGTAATAAATTGCTTCTGGCGTTGAACGCGTTCCTCGAGTTACCTGATATGTTTCCCAGTAACAGTAACTAAATATGTTAGAATGCGATATTGAACCCATCAATTTCGTTGAGAAATAGTTTTCCAATTTCGAAGATTATTTAACATCGTTTTATTCATAACCGTAATGCTCCTGGCTCGACGATTCGAACGAGTGTCATTTAAATGTCGAGAGGCAGATTCGTTTTCAGAGATAATTGTTCTCATTCTACTTACATGTTGGCCTCGTCCTGTTCGGTCTCGTCAATGGTATCCACGGTCGTTGCGGTGGGTGATTTGCAGTAACTGTAATCAAACAAGAATAAGCTATTAGTAACTGCTAATAGTCATACTGAACCACCATAATATAAGTACATAGACAGCAGATTTTATGACAAAAATGAGTAGGTGCAATTTAAAACAGTAGAAATAGAGGAATTTGGGGGAAAATACTGTAATGTAATTTTTCTTCTATTAAATATATTAAAACATGAAAATCAATTTCGATCCATTGACATTCGACATTGAAATTCAGATATTCATATATTTATTCAATAACATATTTTCCATTCTGTTCTATTACTTTTCGCCATTTTCGAGGTAATTCCTTATTGAATAAACATATGAATGAATACCTTAATTTTATCTTCGATTCTTAATTTGAACCGTTACGAACTTTCACAATCGCAGTAGAACCTCGTTTGTTGTATGCCAGCGACCCCCACCACGAGGCAGAGTCGCCAGATTAGGGGAGTAGCATGAATTAGTGTGGTGTGTTTGACGACATAGACGCGTCACGTGACTGGGTCGTGGCGGTAGTGTGGTGGAAGGGGGAGGTAGAGCGGGGACGCTAGACTTAACTTGGTAATAAATAATTAGCGAAGTTAATTATGTATCTTTTCAGTCAATTTGACGCACTAGAGGTATAAATATTAAATTTGTACATACAGTAGGACCTCGATTAACCGGCTTGATCGGGAGACAAACAGCCCGGATAAATGAAGACCCGAGGAAATAATTAAAATGTACATAATATTTCAAAATAAATTATTATTATTATTATATACGGACCGAGGTCCTTTTATAAAAACGTTTACAGTTGTTTACAGTAGAACTGCTAAAAACAAAAAGAAACATAACAAAAGAAAAGTCTTTCTATAATAAATGTTTCATTTTTGAAAATTGATTTCCCTTCATGATATATTCATATTTAAACGCATACATATTTCTTTATAATCGGGATCCGGTTAATCGAGGTCCTACATCTAGTAGAAGATCCTGGGGCAGCATAGAGTTGTCTCACACAGGCGAAGGGTAAATTCGTCGACTCGCAAAAATGCTTCCGGATTAACTCGAAATTCTTGCCTGAATACTTCGGCGGATGGGTTCGCCGGGGCTTCGAATTTCAGATCCCGCGAAACTTTGCCTTAACTACCCACAATTTCCCTAGACGCCCCTTAAAATCAAATAGAGATTCGGCACGAGATTCTAACGAAACGTTTTCCAAGTTTTTGAACTCGATGGTCGCCGGTCGATGGTGGGGGTCTCGCGTCACGGCTTGTCGCTGTGTGGATCTAGCAAACGAAACGCGTCGAATGACAGCGCGAACAAATTAGAAGTTCCGAGTTGCACATGCACGAAGGTAGAGGTTGGTTAAAGCCGGGGTCCCAACTAGAAGATTACTAGCGAACTTTGTCAACTGGCGGGGTCTGGTGTAAGGGGCGCGATGTTAAGAGAGAGAGAGAGAGAGAGAGAGAGAGAGAGAGAGAGAGAGAGAGAGAGAGAGAGGGAGAGGGAGAGCACTCTCCTGGCAGTCTTCAACTCGTTCGTAGCTCGCGACGACGTCGAGGGCTTTGAATTGTTAATTCTGATTACCTTCGCGCCCTGACGTACTTTGCTTCTGCCACTTATTTAATGTACCGCCATTTGTGTCAGAGTTGAATCACGCCTTACGATTCCAGGATTGTTACCGCCGCTTCCGGGGGGCACCTGAACGTTCTCCATTACGGTTGAGTCACTGTATACATCAAGTTCGCCCATTATTTGAACAAAATTAACTTGAGGCTTTCTCTACCGGTTGCTGTATAATGCGCCCCCCCTCCCAGAATAAAAAATAAGTGATTCAACATTTCTTAACACATTGCTTAATTGTTTCGTAATTTTTGAAAGTCTGTGGTCCATGGCTAAGGATTTTTTCATAGATCCCCTAACAGCAACAGTATTTGCAATCGTTAATCAACAAGTGACCTCTAATAACGTGATCTAATCGTTTGGAATTATTATATGAAGACAATTTTTACGCCTTCTTTTGATACAGCAACAGTGGAGTTGTTTAATAGTGGCAGTAATTACAGATTTGTAAACTAACAAGTTATCATGTGATCGAAAACTTGTCTCGAGACAAATGACTAAACACCTGTGAGATACAGTTATTGATAGGCTTCCAGTAGCTGAAACGTTAATCATGATCATTACCAATATAAGAAATAATCATACTTCAAAATCATTATCAGATTAAAAAATTGTCATGATTATCCTCAGAATATATTAATACCTAATAATGATCCAGTACCCATGACGATGTTTATTTATATCTCAACTAAGAGACTCTCGAATAATTTACAAATAGAATTTTGTGTTACAGTAATTACGTGTTTCCCAGTTATATTTTATAATTATGAAATTGTGCATGTGTTACAATCAGAGTTGGGCAGAAATTTTATTTAAATAAAAATTTCGAATAAAGTGGGTTTTTTCCAAGTGGGTTTCAAACCCACTTTATTCAGAATTTTTATTTGAATAAAATTTGTACCCAACTCTGGTTACAATGTCACGGTCACGAGAGAGAGAGAGAGAGAATAACTTTTTCCTCTGAATTTGTGCCCCCCCTCCCCTGATTGGACAGAGCAGATCACAGTGATCATTCGTGACACGGAAGATTCTGTGCACGTTATGATAAAAACCAGATTGAATCGAATGTAGCGATATACAATACGGTCTTCACTAATGTTCCCACAAAAGTCGACCTAATCAGCGATACTGACGCTGCAACGTTGCAGTGATATCGCTGGAGGCAGATAGTAGATCGTGCTGACTGGGTTATTATAATTGCAGAACGATGGCAGGAGGATGCCAGGAGGATGCCATTGCAAGAACGCTCATTAAACTAGTTCATTACACCTGCTTGTACTAATGGGTCTCACTTACAGGAACCCACGATAATTAAATAGTTTTAACAAATGTCACTCTCTTTGTAACTACCATAACTACAGCATATCGAGACTTAAATGTACAAAACTCCGTAGTATCACGTACACCTGCGGAGAATTATCGCTAACAATTTTTAACAACAGTTTTTCACGAGGTATAGGACTGCGGATTTTTATGCACAATTTTGTACATCACGCGCGCGCGATACAGGAGCTAAATAGAAATTTATTTCTTCCATCATTTATTTTAATATGCTGCAAAATATTATACTATTCATCGATATTCTCGAAAAGATTTCGGTAAGTTCTACAAAATCCAAAGCACAGATTGTTTACTAGAATAAAATCGCTTGTGTACGTATTTTTTATATGAAATAAAATTAGCTACTTTTTTACCTCGCCAAAACAATTTATACTAATAAATTTGGAGTATTCCATTTATTCGTTTCATTACGATCATCTTTAATTAATTGAGAAAAAATTCTCTTTACCAAATTTTTCAAAAACATAGTTAGACGAATATTTTTTCAAACGAAACGAAAGTTCGTAGCGTTTTTAAATGAAAATCCGCAAAGATGAAATCAAGATATTCATTCATTGGTTTATTCAATAACATGAAAATGGCAAACAGTAATAGAATGGAAAACATGTCATTGAATAAATCTATGAATAAATATCTTTAGTTTATCTTTGAATTTCAATAGAAAAACCCTACACGGACTTTCGTTTCAATTCAATAGATGTTACATTTCAAATAAGGATGCTAAGTACGAGTTAAAATATTACAGTTGAGAAATTTATGTGATTTATGCGTGTCACAGAAGGTAACCTACTACGAGGGGACAAATGACTTAGATTTTTTATTTGACAATTATTGAAATTGTAAAGGTGTTTTCATGGGAATTTATTAAATATATTTTTTGACTGCAGTATACATATATTTGGTCGGAAATAGAGCCCAATTTTTTTTATTCAAGCAATGAACTTCAATGAACAAGATATTTTCCTTTCTGTTCGATGCTCTTTTGCCAAAAAGAATAAATGAGGAAATATTTTATTGATTAAAGTTCATCGCTTGAATATATAGAAATTCGGTTTTATTTTACTTTAAAATACCGAAATTACTTTCTTGCCCCAACCCAGTAAAAATCGTACAAAATATAAATTAATTTAATCTTGTTATTTGTCGGTAGGTTTAGTGTTAATATAGTGGAGCATCTTTCGTCAAAGTTCGCAAGCCACGGACGTCGAAATCGAACGGTAGAGCAGCTACAATATCGAGGGAAAAAACGAGCATTTGCTCTGGTGGCCAGTTTCACCGAGCTGCAGAGCCATAAATTCTTGTCGGGCGATTGAATATAACGAAACCGAGACGGATAAGTCGATCTATCTTGCTACTAGTACAAGGTTACAATTATGCTGGTCGAAAGATACCTGAACCAGATCAATAACACGCAAGATAAAACGACTAATTGCGACTGATCGATTCGGTCTAGTTGACGGAGAGTCTTTGTAGTTTGTTTACGTCCGTTTCGGCGATCGTGCGTTACCTGTTCCTTTTTAATCTTTCAAATGATTCAATATAACAAGCTATTACACTTCGAACCTGACCATTTATTACACTGTCAACACACTCTGTCGAGTCTTTATTTGATATCTGTAGACTGCGGATCTTTATGCAAAATAAAAAATGTTTGCATTGATTGCAAGAGACAGCAGGCCAAATTAAAATTTCATTCTTCTTTTAATTATCTTATTAGGGTGAAACTCTTACACTGGTGGCCTTAAATCTTTTTAACATTTCGTCTGTTTTGTACGTAACCATTTTTGCCAAAAATGCATAAAATCTAAAAAATTAAAAATAAAAATAAAAGTAAAATTAAAAATATTCCTTAACAATTATTTACATTCACGTATATTTATGTTCAGTACTCATTGACCAAAAGTTAACTATACTTAGAAACGATTACAGTTGGAGTTATGTATAATAGTATTCAAAAACTTTCTCATGCATAACATTAACTTAAGTAAATATCTCCTTTGTCTGCAATGCGATGTAAATGGTATCACAAGGTGAGGTCAGAGGTCACTTCGAGTATACATCTACAAGAAAAAGAACAACGATGACTTTGAAAATTGAGAAAAAGATAATATTTGCACGGCATTCAACTCTTCGCTCAAAATAAATAATATAAATAAAGAACAAAATAAATAAATAACATTTTAAAAAATCGAAATTTTTTTTTATAGAAAAATTACATTCGTAAACTTTAAACGCGTTTTTAAAAACGGTGTACAAAATATTTCGAGTTCTACCTTAGCAGTTACATTAAATTTTTACAGTTATCTTCATTGTAATATCTATTAGGCATTGTGGATCGATTTTTTTTTCATTTTCCCATTATTTTGTTAGATATAAATAAAAAACTAAGAAATTTTCTGTCAAAATTCAGTCATTAAATTTAAAACATCTGCCATTTTGTTAATTTTCGCAAGAATTGAAATTTGGGATCGTCAATTCCTAGACGATATACCACAGTTTATGACATTTTTGGGATTTTTGACATAGTTAATTCGATTTACGGGAATCCTGTACACCAGTCGGCCATCTGGACGAAAAAAGGAGCAAAGACAACAAAAGGTATAAGAACAAATTATATCTTAAATATTACAAGCATTTTTTTATAGTTCACAATTTAGTAAACTGAAATACAAAATCTTATATTAATCGAAGATTCACTTCTTTCTGTATATTGTTGTTTAAAAATCTTACATGTTCTCCACTTGTTACTGGGTCCTGACCCCTTTAATGTAGTAAAAGAATTTCGTAAGATATGAAAAGCCCAACAAATAGTAAGTGGATGTAAAAAGTTCCAGTAATTCTGGAAACGGTTAATACTCGTCAGTATAAGCGGGAAAGGGAAGTTATAAATCCATTGAGCGCACGTTTTAAGAGGCAGGAGAGCGTATTTTTATGGTTGCGCGAAAGAACTGCGCGCAGATATATCGGTCAAGCGTATTTTACAAGCAATTTTTATTTTCGTACGGAATTTATCGCGAAAAGGAATGGTCACTCTATCCTGGAACGAATCGCGAGACAGCAAGTGACAGTTAGGAATTACTGTCCCGCGGTAAAAACTCGTTACCGATTCACGCGTAAGTGAACATGAACATAACTTCGAGAGTGGTAACGCGCCCGGACGAAACACAAGAGTCACAAGTGCTAACTGCAAATTCCAGTACCTCTAATTGCTAGAATACGAACCACACCCAGACCGATAAGAATCGTTCTTTGTAACAATTGCGCCGCCGACTGGTATCAATTGAGTATGCCGGTAGGTACTGCTAAAACGTAACTGGACTAGACGATAACGGGGCTGTCTGCGAAATATCCGATTCGAGACTGATAAATGTTCTGGAACAATGCCAAATCATTGTGAATCTATAAGAAGACTGTTACGTTGGCGATACGGTTACACTGATTCGTTGTAGCATCGTGTTCAGCTTGATGTAATTACTAGACTGCGGATTTCATGCATTTATGGCAAAAATGGCTACATACAATTTAAAGCCGTGGACATGTTAAAAATATTTGAGGACATTAACGTACTAATTCCAGCTTAATAGGATAATTAAAAGAAGAATACAATTTTGATTTGGCAATTTTGGCAAACATTTTTTATTTTGCATCCGTAGTCTATAATTATGTATTAAATTGTAACTATAATAGACTTTCAAATAAATAGTTTATCTACGTTTTTACTGTGTGTCGTATTAAAAACATTTAATTATCATAATTATCTTCGACCCACAAAATACAAAGCCTTTATCGTACTACATTACAATTCTAATAACTTTCTTCAAAAAATAATAATTAATCGATAACCACGCAGAGTCTCCAGACAGTTAATAAAATTTAAACAATATTTTGATAAAAAAATATGTCAATTAGTATTAAATAAAGGATATTTATTCAATTTTGAACCTATTGAAATGCATGAAACGCGCGGGGATATCCTATTGAAATTAGTTAATATTTAAATTGTTATAACATTGAAACTGTTCATACTATCTGAATAAAACTTAGCCTGTTAGAAGGCGTGAAGCCTGTGCTTTAAAACGGTCTGTGTTGCATTACGATATGACGCTTGGTTCCCGCGATATCGTCGTGTGAAGATAAAGGCAATTTTTAACATTTCACTATCTCCGTCTCGCTCGCGCGGTATGTCTTTCTCTCTCACACTCGTCACTGACCTACCCCTACGCGCCTTGCGTTGAGGCAGGTCAGTTTTTACTATCGCTATGAGTGCATACGCACTACCAGGAAATTATTTATGAATGGGCCCCCCACTCCGCTCGTCTTACGTGAAAAATTTGATCGCTCGTATCTCGAGAACGGATGCAGATATCGAGATAGGACAAAATGCATTGGAAAGAGCATCGGCCCTGCTATCTTTTGCACGTATGAACGACGATAACTTCTTTGTCCTTACAGTCGTGATATAGTGTGGGCCAGACGGTAGTAACAGAAGATAAAATTCATTTCGGGGAGCATAAACTATTCGGTTAGAATGAAAGTTCGTAGCGTTTTCAAATGAAGAATCGAAGATAAAATTACGGTATTTATTCATATGTTTATTCAATAACACGAGAAGTTACCTCGAAAATGGCAAAAAGTAAGAGAACAGAATGGAAAATATGTTATTGAATAAATCTAGGAATAAATATCTGAATCTTAGCTTTCAATTTTAATTTCCAACCCAATACATGACTTACCATTCACATTAGTCATCACAATTTTTGTTGAACCTACAGAAATAACTTGATAAAATGCAAATTGTTATTTTGTGTACCTCGGTGATAAATTCATATAATTATAAATTCTTCCATTTTAACAATAATTGTAAATTAAGGTTTCATTATTGTTAATGGTGAAATTTTTCAAATTTGAATAATCTGTATACTCGGGAAATAATTTCCATCTTACTGTGCTACTATCAAATTACAAATATATCCAACGCTAAAATTCAAGAACAGAAACCGTAATTATTTAATATCTGCAAAGAGATTTAACAATTAAATTGAACAAGGTGAAGATAAACAATGTTCATACTTGTTCATACATGTTCCGTAATCCGCCGTCTAGTTACAACATTATTGAATATCTTCTCAACCCTTCAATGTTTGAGTTCAACTCTTTCGAGTCTGACGTTGAAACCTTTTCGAAGACGATCATGTCGGACTTATCGCAAGCTCCCATCTTTATACAAAGAACTCCCATAGGATGGACTGAGATAACGAGTTCTAGAAGTGTACTCTAAATCGTTTCCCGTCGTTCAGGAATAATCAAGCGGTAATGATGTTCGGTGGACAATAATCGGCTGGCTTACCGTCGGTTAGTGGCTAAATCAGAAAAGTTTTCGCAATCTTCTAGGCATGAAAAGAGAAGCTTTTCTTCTGCTAAAACTGTCAACAACTCGGATTAGTTTTAAAGTAAGGTTTCGTTCCTTATCCTTCGTCTTTGTCTGGTCTTCGTTTATCGGTGAAACAAAACTGAAAAGTATTAATAAACTTTTCCGGAGGGCCTCGGTCTCCTTCTAACTTATTGTTGATAGGGTCGTTGAAAATTCATTCACCTCTCAACGAACGAGATTTCTTCGAGAGAAAGTGTACATTGTATGTATTAAAAGTTTTCATATTTTTCAATTTCTTATCCAGTCTTTACTTGATCAATTTACTGTCATTTCATTTCTGTTTCTTGCAATTGAAATATTTTTATTTTCCATAATAATACTGCAGTCTAATATGTAGTAACATTCAGTCAGATGATGCAATTTAAGCATTAAAGCCGGCTCGGTATACAAAAATCTTGTATTTCCTTGAAACAGGCGAATCCTGACCTTATTTGACGTAACTTTTTTCTTTGCAAAAATTCATTCACTGGAGAGGTATCTAATTCATGAAGAGAGCATTACAAATATCTTAAAAAATTATAATTAATTACATATGTTCATTCACTGTACAGGTTGTGCATTATAAGTATCTTCAAAAATTATAATTGATTACATATGTTCACTCACTGGACAGGTTGTTCTATTTTCTTGGAAAAAAACGACTGATTTTGTCACGTAAACAATTACATTGATTATTAACACTTTACCTACCGGAAGCCTATTAATAGAATTTTCAATAATTGTGCTGTACCAAAAAAAGCATGGAAATTTTCTTTTACATTGCAATCTTAAATGAAACTATTAGATAACGTTATTAAGAGTGACTTGTTAGTTCACAATGAAAATTGCTGTTGCTATTGAAGGTTCCATTAAAAATTATTCCAAAGAAAAATGCTGCTGAGGCTACGAAAATGATTTATAAAACCTGCAAGAAGTGGTCCCAAAGGTTTTTTAGTGGAAATTTTGGTCTCGCTGATGGAGAACGCAGTGGAATGCTGAAAAAAGTGCAGGACGAGGAATTAGCGCAATTATCGAATGAAAATCCATGTCAAACACAACAGAAACTTGCTGAGGAACTTGGTGTAAATCAACAAGTAATTTCCGTTCGTTTGAAGAAGCTTGAGAGCTTCGAAACGGAACGCGTGTTTCTTCTTTTTTATAAATAAAGATCGAAAGTATGCTGAAAAGGCACCGAACTAATTTGTACAGCTAATACTTCTAAAGGAGAAGCCAGCCTCTCTCTAATACAGACGACGAATTACGCCCCACTTGCTATTTGAAATGGTCCATCAAGAATGTGCACGCAAGTGCGTCGTAACCACCGGCCGTGTCTTCAAGCATTGTTGATGAAATGTGCGCCGACCGAGGCCCATGTCAGTGTGCATTTTCAGAAGTACACGGATGGCAGCCACGCGTGGATACTCGAAACTGTAAAAGGCTCGTAGCACGCGAAACACTTGGGGCTCGCTGTCAAGGGGACCCAGGAACAATATAACGGCGTGGCATAAAGGCAACTTCTCCGCACCTCTTCCCAATACTTCGCTTGCAAATGGCTCGCTTCGATGCCATTCCCTTCATCTTCGAACCTTCTTCCAGCACGTGCTCCACAGGCTCAACCCGCGCCGCAGATTTATCGTGTCGCTGGGTTCTTCAAAATGGAACGGAAACCCTGACCGAAAATAGAGGCGAACGTGTGCGGCCGCGACGATTATTCCCGCAGTACAGTGTCGCTAGATGAGAGGAGAAAGTTACCCTCTCTCCAGTACTGGATTAGTCACGTGACACATGCACGCTAGAGTCGAAACGCGCCACGTGACCGGACGTGACGCGTGGGGAACAGCGTGGTAGAAGAGGAAGGTAGAATTGGGACACAAGTTTCCATTTGGCAACTCTGGTGCGTGCGTACACTGCTGCGCAAAAGAAAGAAGCACCCAGTATAATTGTAAGATACAATTAGACCGCGGATCTTTAAAATAAATATTGTCTGCATCGATTGGATAAAATAGAAACTAAATTGAATGTTATATTTTCCCTTAATGATTTTAATAGAGGGCAAATCGTATAGTGACGTCTTGAATGCTCAAAATTTTCCAACAATTTCGTATTTCATCTACATATATTTCCGTGAACCAAATTCTAGTAAACTTAGACACAATTCCCTTTTTTATCCCCGTTATAATTACAACTAGATTCCGCGTTCTGCGCTGACATAAACAGAGCAGGGAGCAGCGCCGCGCGCACGGCAGCGAACGTTATTTAAGCCGTGTCATTGGAATGAATTACACTCGTCGAAATTACACTGGTTAAATTAAAACCTTGATCTCTCTCGCGGCTGATTAAATTTCAACATCCGCCCTAAAACCTACACCATCGTTTCCATCTCCTTTAAAATAGGAACCGTAGATAGCGGGCCGAAGTGGAAGATCAATAAAAAGGTACGTCTGTGTGCATGTATAAAACCAGAAGGGATATCTATCTGAAGGTATCCTGGATTTTCAGATAATAAGGTGCTCCGGCATGCCATAGACCGCGTTCTGAAAGTGGATGGACCCTTTCAAGAGCAGTCTCATAAATAGTGAGTTTTCGCCCCAGACCCCACCCGCGTCCCCACCCTTGGTGAGTGGTTTACACAAAGAGAGAGCGAGAGAGAAAAGAAGGAAGAAGAGGAGTTTCATATTTTCATAGAACGTGATG
The DNA here is from genome assembly GCA_028455765.1 of Lasioglossum oenotherae. Taxonomy (NCBI): domain Eukaryota; kingdom Metazoa; phylum Arthropoda; class Insecta; order Hymenoptera; family Halictidae; genus Lasioglossum; species Lasioglossum oenotherae. Next base: position 1,341,384 of record CM052297.1, read on the forward strand.
AAAGAAAGTGCGTTCGCTTTTTCAAATAACGTGGCACAGTGTGATTGCGGAACTTTGTCTCGAACCGCGGACGCGTACACGCAATTATAAGCAGAGATGAGACGCCGATGAAGGTGTCGAGGCAAAATCAGGGCCTGGGCTCATTAAAGCTCGTTACTCGTTACTTGTTTTTTCAGCCGGGATGGTTTTGTGCGTTGATATCACCGATTGATAAAACCCCGTCTCGTTTCTCTCTCTCTCTCTCTCGGTCCCCCTTCCTCCCTTTACAATTAGTTGCATCCACCATGGGAGCAATTACCCGTGGATGATACATTGTAAGTCATCGGCCACACGCACGGGCAACGTCTTTTTCGAGTGCGTATGATGGATCGTTTTGTCGGCTTCCCCGTGATTACATCGCCGAGATTATGGACACCGTGGAAAATTGAGTTCATTCAGGAACTGGTATCGATCTTCTATCACAGACAGGTGAACGTTTTGCATGCCACTGGCGATGGGATTCGAACTGTCTCAGAACGCCTCGAGTCAAACAGTTAAGCTGCCGAGGAACGTTTCGCGAATCTCTTATCATTGGACTGCGGATTTTATGCATCCATGACAAAACCGAGTAGGTGTAATCTAATACAGCGAATCATTCAATCTATTAAACATTTTAACACTTGTACAGCAAACCAGTATGCATAGATCATTTGAAACCTTCTGTCTTTAACATATTTGCACAAATTCTCATTTTAAATTCAAGAAATAGCCTTGTAAATTCAAAACAGATGAAGAGCGCACTAGATTCTATCGAATTTTATATTCTAGTATTTTTCGAAAATTTTCATAAGCCATAAATCCATAAAGATCCGCGTTTTAATTATTATACAAGAAATGGAGATTTTCAGGCTTCCTCTTGGAACAACACAATTATCGAAAATCTTCTAAATAAGCTTTTGATGGATAAAGTGTTAAGAAATTTTAGTTCTGGTCCAGTATCTGATTATGGTCTCGAATATGTACCATTTCTATACAGGGTGTTCCAAGAATGTTGTACTTCCTTAAAAGAGGTGATTCCTGAGATCATTAGTATCCATAAAAATAACAAAAATCCTAATGAAGCTGAAAATTACAGCTCTCACATATTATTGAGATTTTCGCAATAATTAACACAATCTGCTTATCGAGATTCGCGTAATAATTAACAATTTGCTTATTCAGATTTCCGCAAGCCATGCCGGAGGAAATATTTTCCCAGTGTTGACGAAACATTAGGAAATTGTTCTCTTCAGACGATTTTGTAACTTGTTCAGAAGTTTAGCAAGTGATAGATTTAGAGGTGTCTCGAGTATATTTCGCAATGAATGAAAATTTCATCTTATTAGACATTTCAAAGACATTTAAAAGATTATCACAGCTACTGTTCCGGATGAAATGTTTCCCTAAATCGTGTGTGGTCTTCGCTCCTAAAGAGTTGCAGCAAAACATGGGCATCAGTAAGACATGTAATTGACATGTTGCAATCGCTTTTTCTTCTTTCGCGTAGAAAATCGATCAAAATGGCGGCTGAATATCGAAACTATAGCGATTCAGTCTTTGAAACTTGATTAAAGTGTAGTTTGCGTTGGACATTTCCTGTTTCAGCAAGAAACGGTACTCGTCCCTGCAATGCCGCAACATTGTGACTCATTGTCAGTAAGAGAACAATTTACCTCGAAGCTGCAACTATGTCGTTATAAAATCTACTTTAACAATAACAATTCAGTTCCTTGTGATTTAAACATTTTCATTAATCAATGCACTTCAAGGTTTTTATTTCGACATGATTTTCTTTCCCAACATATGTAAACTGTAAACGTTTTCGTTGATCCTGTTTCGCCCCAACGAACTCCTATCTATTATTAAAACTTTTGCTGTCTGTAATTCTATCGACAAAAGTATGAAACATGTTACGGAAAAATTTTCTGTACAATTTTACTGAAGAAAGTTTTCGACGATTTTTATTTGTAATAGTTTTTGAATTTCTCACGATCTTCAAGATTTTCTGGATACAAAATCTAAAACGAACGATGCAAGTGCACGTGTTTTAGCTTCAGTAGCAAGTAATCCGCAGATTAGTTCCCGTTAAATAGCACGCGAGTGTTTGTAGCACATCTCAATCAGGTGTCTTGCGTATTCTCCACCGTCACCTGTTTCATCCTTATCATGTATCACTACACAACCACTTCATGGAAATGATTTTCACAATCGTGTAGTGCTTTGTCGGTGGGCATTACAACAATTACAGACTGACGCTTCATCTTTGCATTATCGAGAAATGAGAAGGCGCATCCCCCACCCTCGCAATCCTGGAAACGAGTCCAGCCCCCTAACTTAATTTTATCATATTCTCATTATTAATAAATATCATTGACTAGATTTATCTCATTAACTCATTTTTAGAAATGATGCTATGTCATACAATAAAATTGTTACGTGCATTCACAGTATATTCTTTGCCATATAAAATATCAGATGAGTGCATAAAGTTCGTGCCCGATTTGAAAATAAAAATGAATGGTTAAATTTTAAGGAATACAGCTTTATTAATCAATTATATAGTCACTAGTCTTTTTTTCTACAACTAGAAAAGAATATATATAATTTCTTTTTGCACTCAATCGGGCACGAATTTATGCAAACATCTAATACGTATAAATTGTTGATTCGAAGAGTTCTTTGATCGCGTTTTTGGGGCCATCTATTGTATACCGTAGAATGCAGCACTATTTTATGATTTCTATGTTCCTCCTGTGTATCGATATTTTCAATGAGTACATGTGGCGGGGCTCTTTGTATGCAGAGCAAACAGAAGCTTTTGTCAGCATCTGGCATTTTACTGGCAACAAATTGCCGTGCAACAACTTGTTTCTAAAGCCAATGAATAATTCCTATCTTACCGTTTCCGTGACCCCAACTTGTTTATGGTGAGCGCACGTTCTCTTATCTTTTTTTTCTCTGTTCGTTCGCTCTTCTCCGTTCGTATGTAACATTCTTGGCGATTTACTCTTTACTCTCGACATGATGTCCATTACGGCCGGTTACGTGCCATCGATGGTTTCATTACAATTCTACGTATCGGGGATTACGCGTACAGTCCCTCTAATAAGAGCGTTTGTAGCAAAATTCTACAAAATTCTCTCCCGTCCACATACATTTATGACAACCCTTCGACTTCCGCAAAGAAAATTACAATTTCAACGTTTTGCTTACCGGTTATTCAACATTACAGATCTACCGAGCACTGCAGGTAATCATTTTACATTATGTACTTTGGAAAGATAACAAGATCGAAGTTTCTAGCATTCTTTGTTAGAGCAGATACTTCGTTAAATTGACAATCACCATAATACCATAATAAGAATACCAAATTGAAATACCATAACAGACTAGAAACAAAACTGCAAAGACTTTATAGCCAACGTAATAAATATTGTTGTTGCATATGAAATATCCGATTTTGGAATGCAACTCTTATAAAACGTTTCGATCAAGAAATGGCATTACAGTCGTATACGTTTATTTTTACTAAACGTACCACGACCGGTTAAATGACCGGTTCTAGATATTTTTATTTCACAGTCAATACAATTATAAAGATGCCTTCATAAGTAATGATTTCATAAATATCTTTATTAGAGCCGATGCTATAATAAGAACCGAGCAAAGTCTAAAGAAATTTATTCTTGTCATTATTATTGGCAACCACGTGCCTGTTACTTTTATAGTTTTATATTAATTGTATAATTTTACTTTTAAATAAAGTTTATTTGAACGTCAACCAACGCGACTGTCGTGTGTTCCTTTTATAGGTCTGGAAAAATAAGTTTTATGTGATTTTTGTTCAAAATGTGTTGATTAATTAGCTTACTAGTCGTTGATGGCAAAAAAGAACTACAAAATCAAGATAACAATCTTGAACGTCGTGAACGACCATGACATCTTATTTTTACCGTAATCCAATCAAGAAACTTGAAATTTGTAGATAGATCGCAGATCTAGATCGGATCATTTGCAACAACCTAATATATTGAATTTATTCCTCATATATAGATAAATAAACTTTGAAACCCGTCATTTTGGTAGGTCCCGTAGTTCTAGTGTTAGTAGAGACTTTATAAGAATTTTAGACTAGAATTTAACAATAATTAATGAGATTCTGAAAATGCTTTTTTGAAAAATTATGCAATTTCATTTTTTCGAATGGATCCATATTATAATAAAAATATGATATAAATCGTGTCAAGCTTGAATAAACTATAAGTTTGTTACTTCTATCCTTTCCACAGTTTCGTTGAGGAATTATTAATTAGCCCTCTGTAGCTGCGTTCTGATTGGTCCGTACTTTTTCGCTAATAACTCCTAAACAAAGCCGCGTAGAACATTTTCGCAAAGGAAACGCTTGTGTTCAAACTTTTGTAATCCAGACTGAACGTAACGTTTCCAAAATTTGCATTACGTATTAGTAAACTAATCACGCATCTAGCTCGGGCAGCAAAACTCAAGTTGTTTCGTCTATTCATAAAAAAAGTTCATAAGAAACTGACGTTAAAGTATAGAACAAATAAACTGTTGTAGTTTGCATTCGATGATTATTTAATTGTATCGAGTATAATTTCGAATAATCCAGCTAAGCGTTGGCCGGGACAGACAACAACCGCGTAATGCGCAACAAAATTAGCTGCCCCCTCCCCCGTAGTTTTTTCTCGGCCGCAAAGCCAGTTTGGCATTTGAAATTTTCCTAGGCAAAAGCTGACGGCTCCATCCGCGGAACAACATGCAAATATCATAAAGTACCCGAACTCGGTGCGACCAGAGTTGTTCTTTCACCCGAACGAGGAAGTTAGCCAGTATTTCCGCGTTCCGTGTGCGTACCACCCGCGGTCGCGGACTTGTTTCGGCTTCACCCCGACTGACCTCCATCCATTAGATTACGTCAAGTCAGGATATAACACCTGACGCGCCTCCTGTGTACCTCTCTCCTTCTATATGCGAGATCCGCGCGGCCTGTTCGGCACATTTGCCGGGCACCTCTCTCATTTAAAATCACCTCGAACCACAGCCGCCTCGCGCGCATTACTACCATCCACTCTTTCGCGCCGTGAAACAAACTCGGAAGTAATTTTCGTCCAGACTAAACATACTAATCCCGGCGAGATTGACAATTGAAATTGGATTATTGCATCGCGAGCATCTCGTTTATCGTGTGAATCTCGATCGAGCGGCGAATTACAATTATTTACAAGCCACATACAGACACCGGCAAAATATTTCAAGAAATACAATCATAGCCTGCATGTTTATTATACACATATACCATTTTAACCATTGGACAACGGACGGTTTTTATAGCAATTTACACTGGTGGACAAAATGATGAGGCATCGTTGTACACACACGAAATTTCATATACAATGGCCCACAAGTGTTCGTACACCGTTTAAAAACAGAATAACTTTTTTCTAATTGTACCAAACGTCCTGATGTTTTATAAGCAATTAGAAGCATTGGTTTACTAAATGGTGTGCAAAAAAAATTTTCCAAAAATTATAATTTACCAGGTTACATGCAAAAATAAGAAAAGCATTTTTTAGAAGTATTTTATTTGCGCCCTTAATGAAAATTTAAAATCTATGTTTTCTAGATCTTTATATGTTAGTTATACACATACTGCAAATTTCATCGAAATTTATACATAGATCTACAAAACATGTATTATTTTTAATTTTCATTAGGGCGTACGAACACTTTTGCGGGCCACTGTATACGTCGTGAAATCTCAGTGGATACGAATTATATTCACGGATGAAGAGAAAGTAAATTTGAATGGTCCAGATGGATACAAGTATTATTTCCACGATTTAAGAAAGGAACAATGGGTTTTGAGTCGTCGACAATGCGGCGGCGCGGCGGTATAGTAATGATATGGGGAGGAATCGACTAGAGGAAAAATGGAAATAAAATTTATTCAAAGCCGTATGAATAGTGCTGGCTACTTAAATTTAATCAAAGAGCAAATTGGAACATGTGCTCGCAGAATTGCTGGCTGAAAATATATATTTCAGCAAGACAATGGAGCTGTGCATACTGCTCGCATAGTAAAAAATTATTTCGAAGCGGAAAATATAAAGGTTTTGAATTGGCCTGCAAGGTCTGCTGACCTAAACATTATCGAGAACGTTTGGGGAAGATTATGTCAAGATTATTATACGAAGATGGAACGCAGTACAGTACAGTATCCGAATTGAAATCAGCAATTTTAGAAGCTTGGGAAAGCATACGTCAAAATGACATAAAAAGTCTATATAGAAGTTTACCAAGAAGAATGATTGAAGTGGTAAAGGACAGTTCACGCATTACTAGAACGGCTAAAAATTGTGTGATTTTGTTGAAGTCTAATGCTTTTCTTATTTTTTGCATTCAAACTGCCTTATTATTTTGCCCACGCTAAAAGTCAGTTTTTGTAGAAATAATAAATGGTTTGAACGAGTTATTTAATTTTTTAGTATATTATATAAAAAAGTTAGTACCTTATTTTGTTGTATATTCACTTTCTGCATGTATATAATGTACAAATGAACGTTCATTGCTAAAAACTTTAAGGTGCCTTATCATTTTGACCACCAGTGTAATTGGTAACGCTTAGAACCGTTCACGGTTGTAATTGAAAATCTTTAAAAATTTACTTTTGATGATATCTCGTGCAGACACATTAGTCTTTCCGATATCCTCAATGAAACAGCTATTAAGTTAGTTTAATTGTCACAAATAGACTCAGGCACAGCCGTCGGAGGATTAAGAAGCTAATGTTCAAGGTCGTATGTTCACGCGTAACAGAAATGTGTCGATTAATGATGCAAACGAAAATGTCTCTAATCGCTAATGCTAAGATCCTCGATCTTCACCGCTGCACTATATCTATACCCTAAGTGCTGCTTGAACCAGTAGGAGCATTGTCCGTAGATAATTTAACCGCTAATCTCTATTATAGTCATTATTGTGTACTCACCAGGTCAGTATTTAACCTTCTGATCGAGTATGATGAATTAACACGTCAGTGGAAAACACCGCTACAGCAGATGAGTGGAGTTAAACTCGTCAGGAACATTTTATGATTACATAAACTACACGAACAGAGGTCGTTTCTGGTCAGATAATTTCTTGCTTCACCCATGGACGGTCGATCGTCTAACAGCTACACGAGAGACCAACGTGGGGTCATTTACGACTGAACCAATGTTCCTAATCAAAATGTATTTCATTATGCTGTTTGAACAATCTGGACTGGATTTTCCCACCGAAACTGTTTCGTTACATCGTTAAATAAATCTGGATTCTGGAGCCGGAGAATTACAGCCAGAATCATGATAGTAACTTAATACTGTTTAATTTAAGTGATTACTTCACAGCAACATATATTTTGGAGACTTTGGAGAAAAAAGGAAATTGTGGATATATACAAAAACAAAATCGTGTATTAGCAAAAAGACTGAAACATTATTTTTTCTAATTTATTTAAGAAAAACCTTAAGCGTCCGGCACTGGGGCAACCCCCCCCCCCCCTAACATTTAAATAGTCTCGCTGTCTCAGTTCAGATAATCGAGGTTCTCTTGTAATAATTTGCGAATTTGCACGGACATGCAGCTTAAGTGTCCATTCACTGGACAGGTTGCTCCACCGAAAAAATGTCTCGTTATCCGGGAATGCGCGGAAGGGATTCCCGGCATCGAGAGAGGGCCACGTGGAACGTGTTTATCAGATGCGTAAAAAACGAAATAATCGGTTGATTTCACCCCCGAACGGCTGATTGGCGTATCGGGAATAGTCTGACATTTGCATAACGAAGAGCAGACGAGATACAAAGCGACGGATGTTGGATTCTTTCTCTTAGGCAACCGACGTCCGCCCTCTCGCGAACTGACAACGATTTCCCGGACATTAATGGCATCGCGCCAGAGCGGAGTCTCCTCGGTCATAGATAATCGATACCACCTATCGCGTTGCACCCTTGGCGACTCGGTCGCAAAGTAAAAGAACGGGAAACCCGTGGAAGCAGGAAAATCGGGAAAAAACTCCGGGAACAGGGAGAACGCTTCAAAACGCGATCCACGTCGGTTCTTCGTCGAGCAACTGCACCGATATTTACGAGCATCCAATAATTTGTCCGCAAGGTTCATTTTGTCATCCGATGCGCAATTTATGTTTACCGGGCGGTCTCGCGAACGTTCCCGCTGAGTTTTATATTAAAATGCCCGGGCATGCTGCAACGAAAATCTTTCAAATACCGTACCGTGGTCGTAATTATGTGGACCTCGCTGGTTCCGTAGATTGCACTATTTCTACCTCTTCTTTTCAAACTGTACATTTTCTTGTACACCGTGAAATACGAAGTTACGAATATCAATTTGTTGTTCTCGTAGAGAATTTCAATAGTCATTTACGTTGTTTACATTTAATACTTGGGCACTTATGTCACATTCAATCCTTGATCATTCGATCATTGACAAGGATGTGCCTTGTCTTTGTGCGAAGACGATTGAATAAAATGAAATATCAAAAGCATAATTAAATAGAGCGTAAAACAAGCTTTGAAATGACATAAAGCTGATTAAATTAAGGTAAATATTTATTGGTGTAAAATTGCAATTGAAACAAAGGAACAGAAATCCTGCATTTCTTTCTTTACAACCTAATATACAGTTGCAGTGATTAAAACGTCTTCATCCCCAAAAATGTCGTAAAAGAGAAAAGAAAATTTATATTTTTTGTATGGCTACATTTTAAATTAATGCTTCATTTCTTTTAAGCTTGAATATTAATCACAAACGAATCAAATTTTATGTCATTTAAAAAAAGAATGCGTAACATTCATGTTTGTTAGACTTTGTTGAAAATCATCATGAGGAGTGTGAATCGTTAAGATACGGCGAAGGGTTAACAGGCAATAATTCTGCTGTGCCAAAGGGAAGCTTGAAAATCTTCTTTCAGAAGCTTAAAAATCACAGGTGACACATGATTGTTGAAACCGAAGGACTGGTGTGATCGGTGCTAACGGGAGCCATTCGATAGATCCATAGAAGCAAGGTCAATTTGTTGTTACTTTCTGGAACAATTTCAAGTATGTCATCTATATTGCCAACTATAGAAATAATAATGGGGGACGGGTTACGTGGTTTACCCGGCATATAGATGTAACAGTTCGCGGATAATGCCGCGATGCAGCTGCAACTCGGACCGGGCAGCGAAATCATAAATCGTCGGTCAGCAGAAAGCTCGGTGCCCGTGACGATCCCGACTGCATTGGTGGCACTTGATGCTCCACGTGCGGTCTTCAGCGTGCACTGTGGCTACTCCCCATTAATAATTACAGATACCCGTACGGGATTGGTTCGCAGGACATCTGGGCTATTTATTGCCGCGTAATGATTATTTATTAATCTCTCTGTACCGTCGACGGGTATACTGTCTCGCAAACATTTGTCCCCCGAAGAAATACTTTGCACGGACTCTCTCGAACCGCGTCAAAGCTGCGCCCTGGTCACTGCGGAACGACCTCTCTCCGCCGTGCAATCTCACTGCGATAGGTCGCCAATGAAACTGTTCAAATTTTCAATTAGCGATAATTGACATTTTATTACCACGGTAATGTCTCGGTATAGGGAAACATTTCGGGATCAATTAATTATTCGTCAATTGAATGAATTCTATATAACTAACGAACGTAAACAATTCTGCTGGAACGTTGGCATTATGATGACAAACATAATCGAGGTTCTACAAAATCGTGTGTTAAACCCCGTCTTTGGTTTCATTTTACTCAGAAAAAAAAACTGCAGTCATTAATATGCCGGTAAAAGTTTCACAGAAATATAATTGAAAATTAAAAGGTTTAGTAGGCTATTTTACTTTCGCACGTGTTCAGACGCAGAGTCCCTGAAAAATGAGTTCCATAATGTATAACTAGACTGCGGATTTGATGCATTTATGACAAAAATGGGTACGTACAATTTAAAACAGTGGAGGTATTAAAAAGATTGAAAGCCACCAGAGCATTAGTTTCACCTTAACAAGATCATCGAAAGAAGAATAAGATTTTTATTTGGCTCCTGTGTCTTGCAATCAATGCGAACATTTTTTATTTTACATGAAGATCCGCAGTCTATATATAATCAACGAATGTAAACAATTCTGCTGGAACGTTGGCATTATGATGACAAGCATAATCGAGGTTCCACAAAATCGTGTGTGAAACAAGTAAATGCGATCCGAATTGTACCGTCTTTGGTTTCATTTTACTCGGAAGAAAACTGCAGTGATGAATATGCTGGTAAAAGTTTCACAGAAACATAATTGACAATATAAAGGTTTAGTAGGCTATGTTACTATCGCACGTGTTCAGACGCAGAGTCCCTGAAAAATGAGTTCTATACAACTAACGAACGTAAACAATTTTCCAGGGATGTTGGCATTATGATGACAAGCATACACGTGTGCATACAGAGACGGTAATGTCGGTTGACAGATGTTCCGGTTAAAATGGAGATAGATAAGAAGTTCCATGCATAATGCAGGAATTAAAACGTTAACCTCTGCGGTACGAGCATCAGTAGGAACGATACCCCGCGGACCAAGTTTCCAGCCGCAGTAAAAGGATATTAAACGAAGTTGTAGATCGCTGATAAAGGAACGCCTTTACTGTAATATCCTTCGCGTAAAACAGCCAGATTCCATGTCCGAGATTAAAACACACCGCTATTGCCCAACACGACGAAACGTATCTCTTATTATCCGATCGAATCGACCCATTTTCTCATCTTCGAATTCGCTATCTGGACAACATTCGTTCGTTTATACCGCAAATAAAATATAACGTTCCCCAATGTTTGCCGACCTAGTAGTCTTCATAAATTGCACGCTTGTCCCCGGACCTAGTTTTTCGTCGTTTAAAAGCGAATTTCTGGGCTGGAATAATATTTGGACACCGTCGAACTTCTCGTTAGAGTGCGACAGATTTTCGCCTGGAAATATGAAGATTTCGCAAAAAAACAAACGATAATTATAACCCGTTCGCGATGTTCCGACGCGGATCGCGTTGACTCGAACACGTGTGATATAATTGTCTTTCCCGTAGGATTTTCTGTCGCGCGTGTGTCTCGATGGAGAAATCGAGTACGCCCCGACAGGTTTGCCACCATTCATGCGAGCTAGAACGTTCACAGCTGTCGATGGTGTGTTTGATTTGCCAAGTCGTCAAACACAGAGCGGAAATGAATCTGGCCAGACTGTTAGCAATGCGATCGCGCGTTGCTCCATTGCTGACGCGAGGGCCATGCAATAAAAATCATACACGTCGCGTCCCCGGCGACAACTACAAATAAAAATATTCCCGCTTGTATTTCACTTTTCGCGCTCGCAGTCGGACTGCTGTTCATCTTTCCTGAGTATGGAATAATTTAAGGTTAACAGTCTGATCGATCAATGATGCATGGTCACTACCAGTATCTACAACTGTTTCCGCATGTTAAATGTTAGTTTGGTATTCAAAGGGCCTAGCAGACTAAGATTGGTCCAGCGGTCCCACCCACAATTTTATTGATATTGTGCGGAAAACAATGGTTTTAGGTTGAAAGATAACTCCCTAAAATTTTAAGTCGCTAACCCTTCGTATAAGAATGATATGAGTGAATGAGAATGATTAATTTTTTAGGGGTGGCAATTGCAAGCAACCCTTCGAGTGACCACTCCCAAAAAATTCAAGAACAATGTTCTKKTKCTWATSTWSWASATAWGMAMMAGAACATTGTTCTTGAATTTTTTGGGAGTGGTCACTCGAAGGGTTGCTTGCAATTGCCACCCCTAAAAAATTAAATGATTTTTTCCTACCCTTAATAATTTGTTCACGATGGTGAAAAAAATTTATGATATGAAGGAGGTAAGTTCGAGTATTTTCGTTTTTTTTTTAAATCTGAATATCTTAATTAACAACCGAGAAAAAAAATGATACGGGTAAGGGTATTTATCCTCATATCATTCTTATACGAAGGGTTAGCGACTTAAAATTTTAGGGAGTTATCTTTCAACCTAAAACCATTGTTTTCCGCACAATATCAATAAAATTGTGGGTGGGACCGCTGGACCAATCTTAGTCTGCTAGGTCCTTTGTTTACTATGTTAGAAATACAAGACTATATGGTGAGGCAAAACTTGTGTCCCTACTCTACGACGCTATTCCCCCACACTTTCGCCCGTTCACGTGACGCGTTCCGACTCCGTCGTGCATGCATCAACGTCGCGTGACTGCTCCCCCTAGTAGCATTTATGGTTGGCATTTTGTTGACTCTTCGGTTGGACAACCGTTAGAAATGTCGCCTTTTTATGCAGTTGGGCCTAATACCTAATCCAGGCCATTTTATTTTCAATTATATTTCTGTGAAACTTTTACCAGCATATTCATGACTGCAGTTTTTTTCCGAGTAAAATGAAACCAAAGACGAGGTACAATACCGATCGCATTTACTTGTTTAACACACGATTTTGTAGAACTTCGATTATGCTTGTCATCATAATGTCAACATTCCAGAAATATTGTTCACGTTCGCTAGTTATATAAAATTCACTGAGTTGACGAATGAGAGATGAAGGAACCGTATAAATGAAATGTTTCCCTATATCGAAACATTATGGCGGTGCTGGAAGAGAGAGGGCCACTTTTTCCCCCTTCATCTGGTGGTTAATCGTAACAGTTTGCCTTGTGAACAGTAATCAAAGGGTTAATTACATATAATTCCGACTGATTTTCCATTGCGACTCGCTAATGACGCGGGTCGACCGAAACCGCCAGCGCGACAGCAAGAGGGTGCGTACCGGTGAAGAATGAAAAGAAAAGAAAAAACAAGAAAGAAGGAAAGAACTGCGATTCATCATTCTTAAAGCAAAACGTTCGAAAAGCACGCCACAAAGAACCCGTGGCAACACAACTCAGCAAATACAGGTCGGGTTCGAGCATTGGACTAGCTCTCCGATTAAATAAATCCCAGCTCCCTTTGAGCCAAGCTCGAACCGGAAACAAAGGTCTGGTCGAAGTGTCGTGGAGTTAGAATGGTGGGGACGGAGGGGTATAGTCGAGCCGTTGCGGCGGGGGGAAGGGCAGGGTGCATTCAAAGAGGATTTCATCCGGCAGACTCGGACGATTCGTATCCGACGCGTAATTAAATTCAGCTAAAACAATAGCGGTGGAGGGCGTTGCAGAGAAAGCCGATTTGGAGCGGTAACTGGCCGGCAAGGCCATCGTCGCGAGCGACGAGGAAAGAATGGGCGGGAAGGAAAAGGACGAGAGTAGAAACATGGGTGGAGGGGCAAAAGGAAAAATAGAAAGCAAAAGAGAAAGAGAGAGAGAGATGCCCTGCCGTAACGCGAGGCAAGAACAATGCCAGCCGTGGCAATGGATTAAATGCCTCAGCATCGTGGCAATGGTATTTGCGAGGTCTCCGCGATGGAATTGCTCTTCTGACGGACGCAAAGCGGCTTTTGCGTCACCCGCAGTGCGTGTATTGTCGCTTTCATACGTGCCGTGGAAAACGCACCGGGTAAATCGGACTCTATAAAAACTATTATCGTTCGGTTCACTCTTGTTCGCCGTTCAAATGCGCCCAACGTTTACCGCGGTTTATTGTTAACTGAGCCGCGGCTAATGCAGAAGTTGTTTCAATCTCTCGACTGGTACAGCATTTTGTTCATAATATGTGCCGAAATGATTCCTCAGAATCGGCTACAGCCTGACCATGTTCATAAATTAATAAAGAATCGAATTCTCCAAGAAATCTTCGGCGTGTTCCGCTTGAAGTTCACGCGCCAAGCGACAAAATCGTAAAACTTCCGAGAAACCAGTTGTTGAGGGAGTCAAAATGGCGAACGACTCGAGTGGAATTTTAACTTTTGAAATAGATCCGCTGTTATCGAATCCGATGAGTGACGGGACGGTTTGCGAACTGTGACGGTTTATCCTCGTAAGAAATAGCTTAATGACAGTCACGTTACGAGAAGAAGCATCGTCACGCAACAAGAACTGATCAGCGGGTTTTGCAACCTCAGCTTTCATACCGTGAATTCTTTCAATCGATTCAAGATTAAGTCTGCAAAATCGTCTCCGCACGCAACCATTTATCTTCAGTATTTCAAGAATTATTATCGGCAAGGCCGATATCGAAAGCGTATTTAACAGTAAATGATCATTTTCAAGGTTGACATTTCATTCTAATGAAATTCTGAATCAAGTCAGTTTATGTGTTGTTTGAACGTTAAAAGAACGGTTCATTTTTTGACCCACGCTTCCTTCGAGAAGTTTGTTCCTCTCGATGAGTAGAACACGAGGCAGTCATAAATTATATTAGAGCTTGAAAAAAAGTCTGTTAAGGTTATTTTCTTCGATCCTAAGCTGTATGAATCTCGCAGTAACGGTTGCTACACCTAATTTCTTGACACCCTGTACATTGTACATCCAGCACATCGTTAATATGCAATAAAGATCTGCAACTCGTAGCCAGCAAGTTGATTTTCGAAATAACAGCTCGCAATCGGGGATTTAATCATAGATCTAGGTCAGAGGTGCGAATTCGCTGATTGCCATTGGACCTCTCTTGAGCAGCGCGCGGAGCTCGCCAAACAATCGCGTCTACGATTGATCAAGAGAGGACTGTCGAATAAACAAGGGAAGGAAGAAACTGAGCTCTTCGTGTGTTCGAATGCGCATCGGAGGAGTCCGCGTTTTTAATGATGGACTGACGACGACGCAAACGGTCGATCCGGTCGTCGCGTCGGCTCGTTCGATTGAAACTAACGCCTAGTGGCAGCTCGTGGACATTGTAAACGGTTCGAAGCGGCTTAATCAGCCATTGTGTGCTGGTGCGGTTACGACGGCTAGTCGTAGGGTGGGGTTGAGTCGACTATGCACGCGTATTTTCCACGCACAGGCTGATTCAGCTGACTACCCTGCCGACAGCCCCTTTGATTACGTAACAGGTATAGCTTTTAACGATCCCTTAATCCGCTTGCATCATTAGCGAATTAGAAGAGTACACCCATTCCTGATATTTCCGATATTTCGATCCATTGACGACTGGCGAGTCTTAACAAGGTCGTTTTAATGATATTCAAATACATGGCTTGACGATCACGGTAGAACCTCGTTTGTTGCATACTAGCGACCCCTATCACGAGGCACAGTCGCCAGATGAGCGGAGATAGCACGAATTGCGGATTTGATGTATTTATGACAAAAAATGGTGCGTACAGTTTAATATAGGGGAGGTATTAGAAAGATTTATAGCCCCCAGTGTATTAGTTTCACCTTAACAAGATCATCGAAAGAACAATTAAATTTTTATTTAGATCCTTTGTCTTGCAACCAATACAATAATTTCCTATTTTGCATGAAGATCGTGTTCTGACTTAAGGCGGTGGACTCCAGATTTTTCTTTTTCAGTAGTGAAAAGTGCTAAACAAAAGATCAATCTAGGCCACGATCGCCCTCGTAAGGCGTAATTTATATTATTCAGCAGTTGTGTGCTTCCGAATAATGCAAATTACGAGGACGATAGCGGCCTAGATTGATATTTTTTCTAGCGTTTTTGGCTACTGAAAGACACCATTGTTGTATTGTATTATCGAGAAATACGAGAGCGCATCCCGAACCCTTGCAGTCCTGGAAAAACGAGTCTACTCCTTTAAACGAACGAAATAACAATTTAATTGCTCAACAGGGGCGAGGGAGCACGAATTGAGGGGAATGCAGTTACCCCCTCTCTGCCGGTACCGTGTCACGTGAGGAACAGCGTCGTAGAAGGAGGATACGAATCTTAATCTGGCGACCCCTACCGCGAGGCGTACAAGGTTCTGGAACTCGTGGTGGGGATTGCGCTGGTCACGTAGAAACAAAAGAAGATCGACGCTACAAATCATTACGATCGTTATATCTTTCGTTGAACGTCCTCGATTTTTGAAAATTTTACGATTCTTCTATTTTATTATACTGCTGATTGTTCTTGTATTTCTATATCCCTTCTTCTCAAGCTATTTGCTATGTCCATCTCTTCTCATTTGTTCCACTGCTGCTCGACCCATCTCATTTCTTTTCAGGTAATTTTTTCTTTGCTCCCGACTTGTAGAATTAGGTTACCGTCATCCGCAAGACGTCGAAAGCCGTCCGAACGAGAACTGTAAAACCATGTTGACGTTTGAGAAATACACGGGTGCTTATTTATTCCACTATACCGAATTTCAGTATACCTAATTTGTGAAAAACAGTCAGAGTTTCCATTCGCAGAATTTTTTCAACGATTATTAAATTATTTAGATAGCTGTTGTTAGTGTCAAATGGGACAACTAACAAATTGAAGCGTTCGAATGAAAAGCTGCGGTTTCAGTATTCAAATACCGTTTGGGAACGATCAAGCGCGATGCAAGAAGATTCCATTGTATCGGATATCCGGTCTGAAGAGCGTTTCGAAGCGCCATTACAGATTCCACTAAAAGAGTGCGCGCCTTTGAATTCTTCGGCCGTTCTCCGGGCCGAACGTCCGCTCTTTCCCCTATCGATTCCTTTCGACGCCGATGTATTAGTCTCCCTTTTGCCCCAGCATTCGTATCGTTGGACCACGCGATAACGATAGATTTTATTACGGCTCGTAATACGTTCTCATTACAGGACGTGCTCGGAAGGTTGAATGGCGCATCTGGTGCGTGTGTATGTCGGTCTCGTAGGTCACTCCTCTCTCCTAACGAGTCGCTTGGTTTCCCATGCAAGCGGAATGGAAAGAAGATAAATTCAATCGATAAGCACAAGCTCTTCTTCCAGCCCGGAGAAAAAAAAAAACGATTTAATAACGCGCCAAGGATTTATCCGGGACGCGAAATCTGGTATTCCCCTCGCGGATAATTAATTCTGCCCGCGTGTTTGTTGGTTTACCGGCCTTACACTATCGTTTCGCTTCGGGATCGCCGGCTCGATCACGCCGGAACTTGAGTACCGATTTTTTCGAACGATAGAACGGACATTTTTCCGATTGAAAGGAGTAAAACGTCATACGTGTTTCCATCAGCTGTAATCTAGTTTCACCTCGCAACGAGGTTTCTGGTAGCTGCGCTTGTACAGAGTGTTCAAAAACTGGAGTTTCTTGAAAGGGGTGATTCCTTAGGTCATTCGAACGAACTTTCTCCTTTGCGGAAATTTACTCCGCGGCTTTTTGAAGGAGTTACTAACGAAAACGAACGGATTCGTGTTGTTAACACCTTACCGAAGCTGAGGCGGACATTTCTGCAGAGGAAAATGTCTTGTTCAAATGTCTGACTGCAAATCGCCTCAGAAACCGCCTCTTTCAAGGAAGTACAACATTTCTGGAACTAGTGTTGGGCATCAAGACATCAACAGATGTTTCGCGTGGTATTTGGAATTGGAGAATTTTGGAAAAATTAATATAAGAATCTCAAATGAATTTTGATGCGACTAAAGAGACTTAACGTTAATTTCACTTGGATTCACCAAATGAAGGGCTAAATGGCCCCGCCTGAACAGTGAGGTCTATTTGAATAGAGGATATATGGTCACCGTACCTACAGCAGTTTTAAACGGAAGTTATTTTCGGAACCGTTCCAAGCCCCGGTGCAAAGAATCATCCCGGTCCGTGAATAGAGAATTGATGGGGTTCCCGAATGTACGTGAAGGACTGGCAGGACGGACTGCGTTGTATCGGTGAGACTTGTAATGGTATTCCAGATGGTCGTAAAGCTGTCCGCCGCTGGTGGAGCCGCTGTCCACGAACAACATTCCAAGGGCTATCGATATCTAGCGTCCGTAGTAACGTCGAGAGTGCCGATCGATGAATTACATCGGACCCTCCCTGTTAACTACCAACGCCGCTTAACCGAATCACCCTTCTTTCCCCGATCGATACGATCGATTCGATTTGCAACGCGAGAAACTTGCAACTGCCGCGCCGCGCCGGTCCGCGCCCCACACTACGATCGCTGATAAACCTCACCCCCTTGCTCATCCCATGCGATCCGAACAGTATCTTAGACGACTTTCGAACGTGTGAAAGTTTTGCTCGGGGTCACGGTCTTTCAATTTGTCGGGGGGGTGAATAAACAAGGTTACGAATCCTCGCCGTACAATATAGAGTCGCCAGATTAAGTGTCCCCTCTCTACCTTTCCCTTCTATGACGATATTCCTCGAACATATTAATGTGCAAATATACAGGAATTAGTTATGTAACAACTGTTTAGAAATGTATACAGCATGATCAATCATTCAACGTATAATTTATGTTTGGAACCGGGTTACCCAAAGCAATATATTATTAACAATGAAACAGCTAAAGTAAATATGAACATGTAGGATATGATAGAATCGAAACTTTATTAAACGGATGTTTATTTCGTGTCTAATCGAATTAGTAGACTCGGGATCTTCATGCAAAATAGAAATGTTTATGCATCCGTTGCCAGACACACGAGCTAACTATAAATTTATATTTTTCACTAATAATTTCAACGTAGTGAAAACAATATATTAACACTCCCAAATTGCACCGAATCATTTTTCTAAGAGAAGTGCATAAAATCCGGAATCTACTAATAAGACACTTAGTTTGGTCTATAGTAGAATCGATCGTTAGCAAATGATCATTCTACATATTATGAAACAACCGGTATAATCATCAATTAGGGCTACGCGTTTCAGAAGCATCCCCCCGTATACCGAGCTGTATTCAAATGAAATATTCACGAATAATTGGAGTGGCGTAACGAGTGATTGGTAAGTGAAAATACGAGGAGAAAGAGATAGCGAACCTTCGCTGTGCAGCAATAAAATGGTGCATTGATATGGATTGAGGGAGGGAGGCTCTGTTGCATCGATTATTTATGATTTTCATTCCCGACACAGGTTGAGATCGCGATTGTAATTATAGAACGGAAGTGGACTTTAAAATATTTCAATGGGCAATTGAGAGTGGTGTTGCTAACAGTGTCGCCAGATCAGGGGAGGGAGCACGAATTCAGGGGACAAAGTTACCCTCTCCCTGCCAGTACCGGACATGGTTCCCATGGAAATCACCTACACAAATTTCCCCGACACTTTATGATCCCTGTTCTTGAAAGCACTACCACTATTTTAGCGAAGACGAAAACTAACTATGTAGTCGGCGGAAGTTCGAATTAAGCTTGGAAAAGTCGAATGTACGCTCGATTGTTCTTCTCCTATGAGATCGTCGAATCTAATTACCAGTTGCTGTCCAATTAATGGACACGGCTAAAAACAGTAGAAGCACGAGGCAGAACTTTTCCTTGATACCTTTGTGAGATTAATGTTTTTTTTTGCCCCGCGTGTTACGAAACAGCACGTGCAATTATAATAAAAAGGAACCGAGAGGTGAAGTATCTTGCTACACCGAGTCAGAATGTCCTTTCGGATTTCAGCGTAATCCTTCCGCTTCCAGGACACCGTATAATTCGGTTGGGCAAGATTCAAACTGCATCCGTTACGGGACTTTCGTTGCGGATCTAGCGTACCGTGACGCCTTTCCTCGAGCGGAGCTTTGGCGAAAAGTATAATTGGAACCGGTGGACAATTCCTGTCGAGAGGCTCTCGTTAAGATTCTTCTTTAAACCGAGACTCGATTCGTGGAGGTTCCCGTCCAATGAGAAATAATAAAACTCTCGTCGGGATATTTTTTCTTTGCGCACACACCCGTCGACCTCTTCCATCCTATTCAATAACTCGTCGATTGTGTCTTTCTGTTTTGTTGATTACATTGTACAGTAATGATTGTACAGACATGGATCGACTGAGGCAATAGTAATCCAGTCGCATAACTATATGGTTTTTCATGATTTTCTTATGGAACTTTCACAAACACATTCGTGACATTTCTCTGATTAAAACGAGTCCGAACACGATAGGATTCGGATCATATTTACTCGTTTAATTCGCGATAGGGTAAAACATCGATTATCCGAACTAATGATTTAATCATTAGATTGAAATCTTTATTGGTTTGTATAGTGAATCGTGTTGTACATAATAAGGATTGCTTTACATTGATCTGTTCACATGCGAAACATGAGAGAATTTAGAGACCTTCGGTTCGGATAAACGAGATTCTACTGAATCGTGTATTGAACAAGTAAATATGATCCGAATTGCATTGTGTTTGGACTCATTTGAATCAGAAAACTGTCGCGAGTGCGTTCGTAAAAGTTTCATAGAAAAATAATTAGAAAAATGTTGTTATTAATTGTCACGAATATCGTCTCTCATACAACGTATCGTACAACGAACATAATTCACTTTACATAGGTAGTACTAAAGATTTTATTGTTGTAAAGTGGATCTGGTTTTGTTGTACGAAAGTGACCATCACCAAATTCAAAAGAGTCCTTTCATTATAGAAGATATGGTTCTCATTGTTTCCGTTACCGAACTTCCAAAATCACAGCAAGAATTGCACGACGGCCACGCAAAATTCCGCGTAGAGTCATGACGGCCGTTTCGCAAAGTGTGCGGTGGAAACCACCGGTGATTCAACCGGCCAATTACGCGTGAACGCAAAATATCCCTAGCGTTACATATTTATGGGAGCAATTGCCTTCTCTATGCGCGCTTCTCGGGCCGTTTTCTTCTTCTTAGCTTCGAGTAATCCGATATGCAGATGCACATGTGCATCACACGCGGTCCGCCGAGGAAGAGGATGCAAGTGCAACGATTCATGGAAAGGTCACGCGGTAATAATTAAGTAGACGCCGCAGTGAAATAGAATTTTAATCATCTTAACTAAATATATCATATTTAGCGTTGCACAGGCTGAGTCAGGAATCCAATTTTCCCTTGCGGCTTAACGTATTGCACGCAGTATGCGGCACAGGTAAAGGTGAGGTACACACCTACGGTCATATCGAAAGAAAGCTTCAAGCTCGTGCTATAAAAGTATGGTAGACTGAAAAACTTATCGACATATTTCAAAATCATATTACAAGAGCTATAGATTCCGTACCTCTGAATAGATGGAAATCTGTTAAAAAAATATACCGTAGAGTTGACCTTGACAACTTTTCCAAGAAAATTTCTTTTCGATTGCATCGTATAGTACTCATCGCGAAGGAACCACGGGTCTCAAATCAACCGTCCTCTTAGAAAAGGACTTTAAAGTTTCGTAAACTATTTTATTTACAAACAACTTATTACCAAACATTTGCTTAGCAACAGCCTAGTATAACAAACTAAATAATTGTCCTCTCCCTCAACGAGAACGATGATTGTTTGATGCACCACCGTGTTTTGTAAATGGTTATCGAATTAATTAAATTCTCGTTAGATTAACTCAACATCGAGATACATAAAAAGATCGAATAGATTGAATTTAAATCGCTAGCACATTACAGCTTTCGCTTCGTATGAAATTCTCTCCTTTTTAACAATAAGTCGACTTATCGCGAACCAACTTTGCTCTAAATTACGGGCCCGGAACGAATAGCTCCGAAACGCTCCAATTTGAATGTTAGAGCAAACGGACGCTAATTAGTTCATTCTAGTATACGCCGCTGTTTGTATTTAATGAGAATTGAAAGTATATTGAAAGCCGCCGCTGCTCTATGATCCAATTTCATGTAGCTCAGCGTGTCCGGAAATTCCACGAAATTTCTAAATAGGATTAACTGCTTCAAGAAGCCCGTTGTTCTACCGAAAGCGATATGTTCTGTATTCAAGTTGTTTGAATATTCCGACATTAGCGTATTTTAAAAATAATACAGAGATTAGCACTTTAATGCCATCAGACTGGAGGGATCGTGAGAAGGGTAGACAGCTATTATGACTGACGACGTCTCCTTTTTCCGAAAGCTGCAATATTCTTCCTTTCCCTCCTGTTATCCTTGTCTATTCACTCTTGTTCTTTATTATCATCTTTATTTATTCGTTCAGAAACATCTCCTCACTTTCGCACATCGTCGCACGGCGATTGCTATCTCTCAAACGAACGAAAACCAGCCCCAATTATATCCTTCACCAGGTTCAGGTGTATGATACATTGTTGCGGGCGCTTAGACAAGAAACTGGTCGACGAAAATTATTGCCACAATTAAAATGCCTTATTTGCGTACGGAACCTATTTCGTATGCGAATAAATAATACTTCTCAGTCACAATCGTTTTTATCCTGTTGTAAATCTACACTAACGATGATGTAACGTGCTTCGTTGCAAAATAACTTGATGAAAAATATGTGCCCCTCTTGATACCGGTCAACTCTAAGTGGAAAAGGGTTATAATTAGGGATGGGATCAAGTACCTCGCAAACAGGTTCGAACCTTGATCGATGGACTTCGAACTCTCTATAAGTACTTCGAAAAAAAAAATAGTACATACTCCCAAGTATACTCGAACCTTTCCGAGACAGTTTCGAACCGTTTACAAGTGCTGTGGTAAACGCAAATAATACTTGCAAGTATACTCGAATCTTGGTCGAACAGTTTCGAAACTTTCGAAATTTTTATGAATATCGTTACGAATTTCCGTATTCTTGCACGCTCCGTGGCAACGTAAGGCTGTTCCGGCGCGGCGTCTGTTTACTTTTTTTTTGTAAACACGCTGTGGAGATTAGAGAGTAAACGGGGTCTCATAATTTTACATGCTTTTACCGATGAGAAAAACTGATATATTATATCGAACATTATCTAGGCGATGTCGAGAACGATCATTTGTATATGTTAACTGCATTATTGGATCCACGATTCAAAACATTAGCTTTTTCTAAAGATGAATCTATCCCTCGAGCACGGGATGCCTTGACTGATATAGCCACTGATTATATTAATAATGATGATTCATCTACAGCATGTGATAGTTCACAGACGCGGATGTCCGAAAATCGGCACAATAGCGAATTATCAATTTGGTCATCCTTTGACAATGAAATAGCAAATACAAATAATATGATAAATATCTGATCGTTTGCTGTGTTAGAAGTGGGAAATTATCTAAAATCACAATATTTAGAACGCAAAGAAGACCCGTTATTATTTCGGCATGAAAATTCAATCAAGTACCACATTTTAACAAAAATTGCACGTGACTATCTTTGTATAATGGTCACTTCTGTGCCTTCAGAAAGAGTTTTCTCAAAAGCAGGAAATATCATGGATAAAAAAGGAATAGGATAAAACCAAGTATTCTAAATGAAATTTACAAAATTATTATTCTTAAATAGTTACGAATTTAATAAAGAAAGTGCTTAAAACCTACTATGCAGTTCTGATTTCCAAGATTCGAGTACTACTTGCGATAGTTTCGATTACTTTCAACATCGAAGTACTTATAAGTATCTTTTCGAAACTTGTAAGTACTCATTCCGAGGTTCGATAACTAATTGTATACAACGAATACTTTCCAAGTATAATCATTGAAACTTTTATTGCTTTTAAGTAGTAATCGAAACCCATGAAATGAAACTTGGTTATTGTACTTGACTCGGATTCGTGAGTACATAATTAACTTGATCCCATCCTTACCTACAAGAAGGCAGTGGATCTTTAAGCAAAATAAAAATGATCTGGCTGAATTGCAACAAACTGGACGGAAATAGACGATTAATTTCTGTTCTAATATGTTTAATAGATCGAAAGCAATGTAACTTGTGTAAATTCTTGTAATGTTTTTACAGTTTTCAGTGACACCTATTAATTTCTGACATAAATTCATGAAATCCAGTTATCACGAAAGAGATCGGAAAATGTTGTGCTATGTGGCTGTTTAACAATTAAACTCTATTGCATTTGTAACTTGATTTACGTTTCACTCCTCCACTTTCTTAAATGGCGTCCTTTCTTGTATATCAGTCAATGCTCCTCGATATATCACGATTCCACTTAAGAAAGTGGAAGTGACCTTGAAATCTTTGGAGCACCACCACCTATAAAAAAGTGATTTGTAGCCACATTATAGTACCGTACAATTTTCGTATAAATTAGTTTTCAATACGTGCAAAAATAATACAAATAATAGTATTATTGCTTCACCACTTCAGACTTTTGAATTTATATTCTGTCAGAGTAATTTGCATTCTTTTCGTTGGCTGCGTGTCTCTGGGCAACGGCTGAAAGAGTTATACCGGACTTGAGGTTAGCATCGCCCAGGGACACACTAAGTCTCCAGTTAATTCAAATAATTCCCGTCGGATTGAATTTGTTGTAGCTACTCGAATGGATCGGAGTCGGTTCGAGCATTCGATCCGGGCGATGCTCGACTCGCTTTTGCCGAGGGCTGTAACAGCTCTATGTATTACAAGTGTGCTCACGCGATCTAGCGAGATAATTATTACGATGAAGTATGCAGTTCGTCAAGTGATACGCGAGCAATTGCGTGCAACTTCACCGCGAGCAATCTCAGCGGGGGGGTTCGGAGCGAGATAAAGAGAGCGTTATCGTCCGAGCCACGGTTGTTATTATTCCCCGGTGATTATTATTCTTGCCGCGGTGCGTATACAAGTCTACTAGGAATGCCCTTCCTAGAAGTGATATTTAATTAATGCCCGGTGAGCATCGACCGCGGCAACATGTTTGCCAGTTACTTTATACTTACGAGCGAATTTATTCTCACCCCTATCGCGATACAACGTGACAATTATTCGACTCCCCTCGAGGCGAAATTACTCGCGGAATACGCCTCAATGTCTCAATGTACGCGAAAACTTTCGCACCGAAATGCCTTTCATATCGTGTGCGGATGCTATTCCTTGATATTATATAATATTCGCAGAACTTTTTTCTTATGAAACTTTTACCTACATTTTCGTGACAGCTTCCTGGTTCAAACGAGTCCAAACACGATACAATTCCGATCATATTCACTTGTTCAATCCACGATTCAGTAGAACCTCGATTATCCGAACCGGAGGTTTCTAAATTCATTTGCATTCATTTTACAGTTCAATGTGAAACAATCCATATATGTACAACATGATTCACTATACCAACCAGTAAAGATTGAATCAGTACACTCAGAACAAAATCCTGTCGAAACAAAAAAAACTATATGTTGATTCAATAAGATGTACTATTGAATAGTGCCAATATCATATGAACTTATTTTAATATTTAACACTATTGAATTTCAATAGCAAAACTCATTTCCGCCAATCATATAAGCCAATAGCTTGACCATCAATGTTTTCAAAAAAATAAAATATGGCCTCAAACCAATTCCAGTATAAATCAAGACATTCCTCGAATTTTTTTAACAACATATCTGATTGAAGGAAAAAAAGAAATATTACGAACAATAATATACGGTATTGAATCAAATAATATTTTCAATCATTTCATGATAGACAATTCAAATACATCGCGATTTGCTTCTAAATTTCATACTATTGAAAAGAATACATTGATATTCATCGAAGTAAAAAAATTACAGTAACACGCATGTTATTGAAGTAACTACTTTTTTTCTCAGTGTAGTTCGGATAATCGATGTTCTATCCTATCGCGCATTAAACGAGTAAATGTGATCCGAATCCTATCGTGTTCGGACTCATTTTAATCAGAGAAATATCACGAATGTGTTTTGTGAAAGTTTTATAAGAAAATCATTAAAAACCACATAGTTGCTGTATGGAATAGTAATAGATATAATAGACCAGTTATAGTGCTAAATTAAATCTTCACTGAAAAAAACAGAAGAGAGTTCAGATGCCAGTTCGGATAATCGAGGTTCTGCAGAATCACGGATTAAACAAGTGAATATCATCCAAATTGTATTAATCGCTTAGAGATGGTAACGTATAGTATTAAGTAACCTTATTGATATTATAAGGAAACTAGTTTTCCTTTGAATTTCCTTTAACAATCATTAAGAAGTTTGCGCGCACAACATAATAATAAACTTATTTCGTTAAAAATTATCGAAAAGTTAGATCGAGGTTGCATGTAATGTTTCGGTCGAACTGAGGGCTATACAATATTATATGCAAAAATGTATAGAAAATTTAGTATAGAAAAAACTGACAGTTATAGAACTGATGTAGAAGCTGATCTAGGAACCGCCAGAAAAAAGTTACAGTTATAGAACTGACGTACACTACTGTCCAAAAGAAAGAAGCACCCAGTATAATTATAAGGTATAATGACAAACAGTATCTTTATGTAGAAATTCTTTTGTGCAATGATTGATTTATTGCATTTAAAGTATCAGATAATACGCAATAAATAAACAATTAATTTAAAAAACCCGCAATAAAAAATCAAATAAAAACACAGTACATTTTGAAATAGGATTCCACTGTTTAATTGAATAGTTCTGAGAGAAATTTACTGTGTTTTTATTTGATTTCTTACGCTTTTCTTCTTTCTTTCTTTTTTCTTCTTTCTTTTACACAGTAGTTTAGAAGCTGATCTAAAATGGTTTGGATCAATTGCAAGAGGCAAAGGTAAAAATTTCTTTTTTATTTAACGATCTCAGTAAATCGAAAATAATATATCGATGTTCTCATACTGTTTAAAACAGCACCGACCTCGTTTCAGCTCTATAAATGCATAAAATCCGCAGTCTGCTAGTATAGTTTGAGATGTAGACCATCCATAACTGTTCTATAGAGTGAAAGTTTTTCGTAATTCGTTCAAGACCCGAAACCGATATCGTAACGGTTCACAAGCTCTGCACATAACATAGGTTACTATAGTTTCCTGCCAGTGCCATATAGTATTGTCGCGGAGTCTATGTCCATCTATTGTAAGCCACAACCGCATGTAGCTTAGCGTATCACGGAAACGAGCGTCCATAAGTACACGTGATCACAAGGAAGCGTTGATGAAGAATAAAACGATCGTACATTGTTTAGCAGTAGTTCGAAGGAACAATGTGGGTGCCGTTGAACACTGCAACGAACGCCTACCTCAGCGCCGGCTCATTGTACACGGCCGCGAAGTCTTGGTTGGGACCGCATAAGTCGCTATTACCGTATCTCGTGTCCCGTGTCTGCTTTGCATACAAAAAGTGTGGGCGCATTGTCACGTAAATTAAGATATAAATATAGCGTGTAAGATAATAATGGGTCTGGAGATCATCCGAGGATGATCTTGCGTACCTCTGTCGAAGTTCATTTACATAAATTCAATGAACAGACAAAGACCACTCGCGATCTAGAAACGCGACAACGTGATATACGAGGTGTGATCAGAAAAAGGGACTCTGTTTCCTTGCGAAAGTGTAAGACCAAGCTTGATGGCTCAGCTGATCGAGGGCAACTCCCTTCTTCTCCGCTGATTCGCGACCCCTCCACTAATGCACCGGTTCCCCCACTATCGACTATTTCATACTGCCCCTATCGTGCTTTCTATACTTGGGCCCAAATAAGAAGGTATTTGTTCTGCGCATGTTGTTGCGCGTCAGCCATGAAATTCATGGCGTCAGCTAATGATTGCGTGGTGGGCGGAGTGCGAGTAGGGGGATTAGCCAATGAACGAGTTCCATTAGAGTCATATGCGCAGTAGAGTCTAAATTCGTCGGCTAGTAAGTACCTTCTTGTTTGGGCTGAGGCATATAGCCCCTTACTCTCCTCAACTCAGGAGTGGGAGAGCTCCGGAGTAGGGAGAAGTAACTTCTTTCCCTGGATTCGTGCTCCCTGCAGGTGTTTATGGAGTTAAAAGGCCGCTAGGAAAATTCCGAGGTATATCATTCATTCTGCTGATCGAAGGCAACCCTCTTCTTCCCCGTTGATGTTTCGCGATCCCCTGCACTAATACACCGGTTCCCCACTATCGACTATTGTCCCTATCATGCTTTCTATACTCTCCTAATCTTCCTAACTCAGGATTGGGAAGGACCCAGGAGTGGGAAAAGGTAACTTCTTCCCCTGGATTCGTGCCCCGTCCAGGTGTTTATGGAATTAAAAGGGCCGCTAGGAAAATTCTGAGGGATATCATTCGTTTCGATCAATAGCAAAGTCACGGGCTGTGACTGCTAAGAGAAACTAGCGCAGGATGAAAAGAAAGAAGCCAGCAGGCAGCTGTCTCGATGATTCGCGCGTGCTTTATGGAGCGTGCGAATAAAGCGGGACCGAGGAGCATTGCAAATATGAGCTTTCCGCGGTCGTAAAGGACACACAAGTGACGCTTTCCAATGTAGGAATATCGTCGCGGCACTCTCGTAATGGCGGTCGTCGTATTCTATCTCCCTCTCA
Source organism: Lasioglossum oenotherae (assembly GCA_028455765.1). Taxonomy (NCBI): domain Eukaryota; kingdom Metazoa; phylum Arthropoda; class Insecta; order Hymenoptera; family Halictidae; genus Lasioglossum; species Lasioglossum oenotherae. The sequence continues at coordinate 1,369,629 of CM052297.1, forward strand.
TCGTTTTATGCACGGAAATCTTCGCGGAGGTGGTGAATTCCACATGTACGCTTCCTGTAAATCATTTTACGATCTTTTGCTGGCTACCGTGCTGGCAACGATACAGCGGCAAGGGATTTCAGCGTATTTACACTTGTCCTTGAATAGGTCGCCACTGTGGAAGCATTGTAACATTACCATGTCGACATGCTTGACCTGCACTGCGATCTTCTCAGAGGAATTTTCAATTTTTCGAATATTTTCCAGGCGGGCGAGACACGATATAAATACTTCTTATGCATATCTCGGAACACAATTCTAAATTCTTTTCTCACACACGTTGAGGACGTCAGTGTTTTACTTTTGATAAGGTTATTACAAGAAATATTTATTTGGTCCCTATGTAGATGTTTGTAAAGATTCCCAGGCTACTCGTGAACTATAAAAATACACAATTTTTATTCGACAATGTTCAAAAAGGTTTTATCGCCAGTAACACAAATATTGACAAAACTTCTGGATTATTTTTTGTGGAACTTTCACGAGCACGTTCGTAACACTTTCCTGATTGAAATGATACCAAACACGACGCTATTTGGTTCGTATTTACTTGTCCAATTTTTAAATCTCCATCAGCCGAACACGTATTCTACGTTCGAACAGTTCGATCTGAAGTGAACGATATATAACACGATTCATTGTATGTATACGTCAATACAGATTTAAACAATCATTTTTAACATAAGCTCGGATAATCGAGATTCTGTTAAATAATCAACGAGCAATAATACACTGCGAACTATGTCATGTTTGGTCTCATTTTACTCAGAAAAATGCGAGGAACACGTCGCCGAAAATTCCACGATATAATCATTGAAGAGCAAAGAGGTTATCGAAGTAGTATTACTTTACTGTATCATGTTTCTCGGAGTACGACGACTATCCTGTACATCCCATGTATCGAGAGACATCCCTGTATTGTTGCTCTGCTTCCTGCTGGTCGCACGAGAAGAGTCGACGAAAATCGTGCCTGTCAATCAACAACATTTCACGCCGCACGACATCCCCCCAGTTAGATATCTCGGTGCGTGAAACGAGAAAAGCGGTCGAGCAAAAGACTTTCGCGTAAACGCGAAAAAGAGTCAGTTTCGTGGTATTACTGTATTATCCGAAGCGACAATTTGTGTCGGCGTCAGGGCCGTATACTGGAGATTGATATCCCCACTGAACCAACAAATAGCTACAATTCGTCCCTTGAAAACCGTAATACGCATCCGCTTGGTTGCCTGCCGAGGTTCATGTGCTCTCCTGTTTCACGCGTGCACACGTGTTGGTGCATATATTTCGTACACGTGCACGCTCGATGGACATCTACAGGCTGCCCCATAACACGTGCAAACCACTTAGGGCATTTGACGCGCAGCAATTCCAAGAAAATAGATTTTAGTTCTCTCGGACAATTTCTGTCTTTATTCGCAACTATGAAGCCATAACCTGTACGTTTCCGCACTTCTTCGTTACACTTCTTGCAACGGTGCACGTTTCCACCCTGCTGGAAACGCTCCTCGAGGACAGACGCGTTAAAAACATTTCTAGAAGGAGAAGGTATACTTTAGAATACATTTTACAACCTGTTCGAAGCGCCCGGAATGACAAATTCGAGTGAAGCCTCGATCTAAGAAAACGGAAACAATTACAAAGCTTCTTTATTTTTGATTATTTTTTTACGGGACCTTCGCCTACGTATTTGTGGCATTTTTCTGAATAAAATGACATTAAACACGGTATCATTTGAACTGTATTTAGTGGTTTACAAATAGTAGAACCCCAGGATCTAAGAAACAGAACTCGTGGGTTTTCCTTAGATCAAGGCTTTGCTGTACACGTTTCCTTACGGACTCGGTTCTGCAACTGCAATTTGGAACATTACGCAACGTTAAGTTATTTAGAAGCACTTATTTTAACAGAGATGGTGCACTTGAGCTGTACGGTTCCCCGTAAAACCAAAGATTTTATGGGGCATCCTGTATAGTACGTATGACACCAGGCGCGTATTTATGTATAAATATACATAGACCTTGACAAAGAGACTCGCATGCTGCTCCACATGTACGAGCGTAACTTCTGGGTGGCAGAACGTAATTACCATAAGTCGTGAAATATGACTTCATGATGACGCGACGGTACGACAAATGGAGCAGGGCTGCCCCATAATGGCGACCGACATTGCACCCTTTAGTTCCCTCTTCTTGTCGATGCTATTTGCTTCTTGTAGCTAACGTAGTCGTCGGAAATAAATCTTTATTGAACAGGCAAGACGGAAGAAATAATTACACAGAGTTTATTACAGGCGTCACATTAACGACAATGAATAAAACATTCTTACGTTGTAAACGGCACTGCACGCAACTGCCTTTGCGAGTCAACAGTTTCAGTTTAAGACGCATTAGCGAACATATGCGCCAGGATAACAGAAAGAAATAGAATCAAACGGGACGCACTCGCACGTTTCTGAAATTAGGTTTGCACCAAGGGGACGCTTTGAGTAGATTCTCATGTAATCGAAAATAGACACAGCTTAGCGGATCGCGCTTCATGATTCTGGCTAGCCAGCCAAACATTACCGCTGCGTGGCGGGCATTAATTAATTCGATACACTCGATGGGAATACACGCAATTGCGGTGAATTCGCGTCAGATATGATCGTGGTCGGAAACACGCAAGTAGCCCTAAATGCCGTCGTTGAAAGTTGCCGCAGACTCGATCAATGCCTGGTCAATTTCAACGAAATTTCAATCTCCTAAATTGCAGTCTGCGACATTCACCGAGACGCAGCTTCACTAACTCATCACGTCCGTAATATTTAATAACAGGGTGTCCTAACTCACAGATCCTGAATATCCTCCTTTTTATGAAAAGCAACGTGACAAATGGTTCGAAAATATTTGGTTCGACACGCCAAACCCACTGATAGGCAAATCATTTTTTCTTTATTGCAGTTTTTTTCATATTTTTGTTGTCAACATGTATATTGGAATACTGTGTGTAATTGTATTACCAAGTATTCATATATACAATATACATTGTTCATCAATATACATTGTGAATACAAGAAATTTATTATAATTAAGTGATAGAAATCTTAGATTGTTTTACCATGTGTCCACTGTTTCTCATAAATGCATAAACTTCGCAGGCTATTTATAAGTTTTCTTCAAACTGAAGCTTTCATTTTTTCAAGAACCTTTGTCTGTTCTCATTGGACCTTGTGAGAACGATTATTTAAGAAAGTTCTACGATCCACGGTTTGGATAGAATCCACGAAAAAGTTCAAGAAGAAGCGATTTTCGATCCCTGATTTGCACAAACTGGGTGCCCAATGCTCAAGAATACAACGTCAAACAGGCCTGAGCAATTCTTCCCTGTTACCAGTGCACTCCCTCAATTCGTGCTTCCCCTCTCATCTGTCGACACTTATCGGCCTTCTATAATATACACCCCTAATCTCCCCAACCTCCTCCTATACAGGAGCTTGGTGGGGAAGACTCAGGAGTAGGGAGCAGAGCCGCCGGATTAAGGGGTAACGCCATTCTAGAATTTTTTAAAAATCCATTTTTTTTTGCTTAAATGATGCTTTATTATGTGAAGAATGTGGGAAAAAGTGCGAGGTGAAGTGCAACCACTCGCAGCGTGCTGTAGGTGTGTTTATTGTAACAACCAAAACTTTAAATGCGTTTTTCTCGAAACCACATTTTTTGAACTGGCCGGAAACATAACTCAAAAAGTTGACAACCAATCGACTTGAAATTTTGTGCAGCGGCTCAAAATAACATAACTCAGGGAACATTGTACGGGTTTTTTTATTAATTAAGTAACAATTCCTTTTTTGTGAACACCTTAATGCCAAACTTCTCGTCATTTTCCTGACACTTTTCTTTAAATGTTCATTAAATTACAATTATCAATATTTTTTAATTTCCCTAAGATGTTTCCAAGATTTTGGTATACTTATAATATCAGAAAATCTTTGACTTTTTCGTCTAGGACCATCCGTTATTGAAAAAGTTTTCCGACCGTGCAGCCCTCCGAAGAAAGGTGTTGTTGCTTACCAGCACCTACAGCCGCCATTTTGGATCCAAAATGTTTAAAAAAATTTGCAAACCTTCCTGACAATATATACAACATAGCTTTTTTGTTTTTAATTCTATACCTTGTATAGTTTTTATTTTAAAAATTCCCGGAAATCATCTTTTTTCCCACCTCCTGTAGATTTTTGTGGTTTTCTAAAACAATGTTTTGTTTGTTAGAGCCAGAATTTTTGATTTTTTATTTGACAATTATTGAGATTGTAAAGATGTTTTCGTGGGAATTAAATGAATACATTTTTTTGACTCCAGTATATATTATAGTAAAAAGAAAATATTAGTAATTAAATATAATTATAATTAAATAAGTATAATTAAATAATTAAATATATTAGTATTATAATAGTAAAAATCTTGTTACTTTTATAATACCATAAACATTAGTCACTTTTGATGGTCGGTAGGTTTAGTGTTGAGACTTTCCCTTTTTGCGACACTATTCCTCCACGCTTCCGCTCGGTCACGTGACACGTTCCGTCTCTATCGTGCAGAGGAAGGGTAACATTTTCCCTGAATTCGTGCTCCCTCCGCACATTCTGGCCGCAAGTTGCTCAGGCCTGGCGTGAAGAACGAGGTAGCTGACGACTGAAGTAGAAAAGCAATAAAAGTAGTAAGCGTAGGGTTTTCGAGGACGTAGTCGGAAAACGTATACCGAGGGTAGCAACAGCGACGCGGGACCTTGGAAGAAGATACCGGAAACAGGAAATATTACGAAGAGAGGTTACGGAGAGATGGGAAAATCCGAAAAGATGCAGCCAAAGTATGAAAATAAAATTCCCGGTCGTTACAGCTGTTAACAAAACCCACGATACCCGTGGACGATCGTAAAGAAGATAAAGCTCTTAAAGACTATTCTAAAGAGACCGATGCTTACAAAATGCTATCGATGGAAAAAGAGATATGGCGGAAGCGCCAAGTCTCCCACAGTCGTCTTGATCGTCGTTCGAATTTGAATTTCACGGTTGCGTCGAAGTTTGTCGAAGAATAGTTTGCGGAACGATGTCGACGGTGAATAGAGCGCAACGCCGTACGAAGACAATGTCCTTCTGCGTTGTTTGACGTATTTCATAGTTCGCCGTTGCATTTCTTGGAGGGCGGTTTTAGAGTCACTTACCGCGTTGCTTGAAAGATATGCAAAGCGACAACGAGAGAGAGAGAGAGAGACGACAGAAACAGCGTAACTGCAAGAGAAACGGATTCACGTTCCACCACACAGCTCATTAGCAGTCCACTTTACCACTGTGTTGTGCACACCGGATGCGTTCTTTGTTAAACGTGATAGCCTATTATAAAACATAGAAATATTTACGCCGACTGACGACAACGGCCTGAAGACACCGAAGTGTCCGTTCCGTGTTCTTTCAACTTTTAATGGCTCCTTTGAGGATTTACATGTAGAAGATGAGTCGTCTAACTTCACGACTTTCAACTGTACGGGAGAACACTTGCCGCAGGAAAAAACACTCCGAGCGAAACTTCCACGGTATCAAGGGGAATATGTAAAGCAATAATTCGGTTCTTACTGCTTTCCATTTTTGTAACGATAAACGAAGGTAGCTTCAATTCTGTCATCTTTATCCGCTGCTGTTTTCCTTGACTTAACATGTCCACCACTTGTTTAGATATGTAATAGTCTTTACGGGAGTTTTATCGTTTTACGCTACAATGTTATTGCAAATATAAATATGTGGAACTATTAAATTTTACTCATTCATATTATTGAGATCAAAATCTCGCAAAATTAATTGACAAACCTTCGCAGTCGGAGCTATTTTAACTCGAGAATTAAACATTTCTTCCGACCCAGAATAATTTTATTGTCATAATTACTGAATTCTTTAACAAACCATTTGCTGTTAGTGCTTGTATCAATTATTCGGCACAATTATTTTATAACAAACTAGTTACCTTCAAAGAATCGTCGGAAACTCTGCCTCAATTAACAACGTGAATAAAACTAATTTAATTTGCTTTATGCAAAACTTGGAATATATGAAATTGGTAGCAAATATATTAATCCCGCATCCCATAGAAATAAGATAAGATAAGATTATCCATTCGTAAATGATCCTATTAAATATGTACAAATGGTCGTACACGGTAGTGTTTAAGAAAGTAAATTATCTTTGTAAACGTATTTCTTATAAGATGTTAGACATTATCGAGCTGTAAGATGCTCGTTGTGCTCGACAGAAGCTGTAAATGAGTAAGGCACTAATTCTTTACGATGTTGAGTAACAGTAAAAGTTACAACATAATAATCGTTTATGTCGCGCGTTATATAAAGACTGCTTTACAAGATAAACTGTAGCTGTATCATTACGAATAACAGTTCTAACTTGATTGAGGGGGAAAGAACCCTCTCTCTGCCAGTACCGGATTAGTCACGTGACCAGTAGTGGAAGTGAGGGGGAATAGTGTCACAAAAAGGGAAAAGTCTCAACACTAAACCTACCGACCATCAAAAGTGACTAATGTGTATGGTATTATAAAAGTAACAAGATTTTTACTATTATAATACTAATATATTTAATTATTTAATTATACTAATATATATATAATCATATAAATTTAATTAATTACTAATATTTTCTTTTTACTATAATATATACTGGAGTCAAAAAATGTATTCATTTAATTCCCACGAAAACACCTTTACAATGTCAATAATTGTCAAATAAAAAATCAAAAATTCTCGCTCTAACAAAACATTGTTTTAGAAAACCACAAAAATCTACAGGAAAGCTATTAAGTCAGAATGTGCCCCTCTCGATACCATTCAACATTAACAAGAAGAGGTCACAGTGGTGGGGTCGTCAGTTTTGATTAAACGAATTTTTTGACGAATCTGGAGAAAAAATAATCAGACCCATGTCCGAGCGTTTTTGGCAACACTCATATTTTATAAAGATGATTAACATTTAATTTTGTGATATGCAGAAAATACCTTGATATACATAATTTTCTGCGGCGAATAATAATAGTCATGCAAATCGAAGTGGTAATACGTAATGAACCGCTCTGTACAGTTGTATTATTTCTGCCGAGATGATTATAGTTTAAATATAGACAGTTTCCCAGGAACGGGAACATCAATGTTGAAATACTCTTCGGACCCACCGGATGTAAAATTGAATTTGTTTTTTTTTTTGGCTCGCGAATTTAAAAGCCGAAGGGAAACGGCGCGGCGTTACGAAATTGAAATGTAGATAGAAAAATTTTGGACCGGGATGAAACCTCGGTATTACCGCACAAATTTATTGATAGACAGAATATTTTTATAATCGAATTTTTCCTGAAAATTCGCAGCGGTCGTTCCCGAGCGTCGCGATAGTTTAATAATCGAGAATCATTGAGTAGGACGGCTCATTCTGGAAAATATTGGGAACTTTTATTAAAACGTAACGCGAAAATGTAATATTAGGTTTATAGCAGCGTAGAGTCCTGTCGATTTCCAATTCCAGCAGATAAAAAAGGATATGTATGAAGCTCTCTCTCTCCCTTTTTCCGGGAACGCGAATATCGACTGCCAGTCCCATTTAGTTCAAGTCGTTCACCCGGCCGTCCCGTCGTCTCTTTCCGGCCTGGATGTTTGTCGAAGTCGAACCATCTGCCGCAATTGTACTTTCGAGGAAACTTTGAATGATTCTGTCCCGATTCCCGTCTACGTATGCATTCCCGGTATTTCATGCCGCCGTGATTTTTACCTTGCTTGATGTATCGCCATTGTTCCCGCTTTTTTTAGGTTTTGTTTCAAGAAAGATCAGTTTTCAGAAGAAGTAGACGGAGAAGACATTGTCTAGATCAGTGGTCGGCAAATTTATTACTCAAAAAAACCAAATATCAGCGGTACAACGATTTAGATTCCTTCGGAGTTGTGTAGAAATCAATTCTTTACGATTTTGAGGTGAAATAAGTATTTTACTGGAGAACAAAGAGCCTGATTATCAAATCATTATACGTATATAACTAGACTGCGGATCTTTATGCATTTACAGCAAAATTGAGTAGATTAAATTCGAAATTGTTGAAAAATTTTTAAATATGAAGATGAATGTATGATTTCTCCTCTATTAAAATCATTAAGGGAAGAAAGAACATTCTATTTAGCTTCTGTTTCTTGCAGTCGATGTAGACAATTTTTATTTTGCATAAAGATCCTCAATCTGATTATTTAGAACACATTGACATACACTACTGTGTAAAAGAAAGAAGCACACAGTATAATTATAAAATATAAGATATAAAGGTAATTATAAGATATAATTATAAGATATAAAATATCTTTATGTAGAAATTGTATTACACAATGATTGATTTATTCCATTTAAAGTATTCGATAATCCGCAGTAACACATGTTCTCAGAATTATTCAATTAAATAGATTTTTCTAAACATTCTCATATTTTCTAAACATTCAATTTACATTTCTTGTATAATACACGTGTACAATATTTAGATCCAATATTTGTCTCGTATGATAAAGTGTGGCTTAAACAATATTTCTCCAATATTTGAAAAAGATACTTATCCAATATTTTTGTGCTACTGGCGGGAAGAAGATAAAAGCACGTCTCAAAAGCGCGGCTCAAAATAATTACGAAAAAGAGCGATAAAAATTTGCTGCGATCACAGCCAGCATAGAAAAGAGCCGAAGAGCAGAAGAAGGAGTTAGTTTATTGTTCGCGGTCATCGCTCATCTATCTCCCCCGCCGGGTCCATCCCGAGAGATCTTGCAAGTTGCATGACGACAATGTAGAGACGTTGCTCACTATTGTGCGCGCAGTTTCATCCGGAGAAGTATTCGATCTACGCTTTCGGGCATGCAACGAGCGCGTCATCACTGTTATCGGAATGTATCTATTTTTACGGAAACGTTGGGAGTAGACGATTCTCTGATATCGAATGACGTGCAAGGTAAAGCAACGTCATTTTCTGCCCTGGCGAAGAATATACTGCGGCAGACATTAGAGAACTTGCGTAGATTGTTTCGAAGGTCTCTTTGGAGGTATTTGTAGGGTCACTGATCAAAGGGTCTGATGTCTCGTCGCTTGCATCGCGCAGCTCAGCACATTGTTTGGCTCCCATAGTAGCATTTATGATTGGCATTTTGTTGTGCCTTCGTTCAATATTGGCGAGCCAACTATCACGGCTAGACTGCGGATTTTATGACAAAAATGAGTACATACGTACAATTTAAAGCAGTGGACAAGTAAAAAATATTTAAGTCCATCAATGTGTTCGTTCCAGCTAAATAGAATAATTAAAACAAGAATACAATTTTTATTAGGTTCCTGTGTCCTGCAATCAATGCAAACATCTTTTATTTTGCATAAAGATCCGCAGTCTAATCATCGCCAACGAAGGGCCAACGTCACTATAATACGAACGGCTAATTGGGCCCGCTAACATATTATCCTCATCTTTTTTCGGTTATTTTTACAGTATAGTAGGACCTCGATTAACCGAATCCCGATTATAAACAAATATGCGTTTAAAATAGTTTAAATATGTTTATATTATGAAGGGAAATAAATTTTCAAAAATAAACAATTTATTTTGGAATATAATGTACATTTTAATGATTTTCCTCGGGCCTTAATTTATCTGAGCTCTTTGTCTCCCGATCAAGCCGGGTAATCGAGGTCCTATTGCATATCACAAATAATCTACAGTGATTCCCACTAATATTCGGATACTCTTAAAAAGACCATAACTTCCTTAATATTGGAATACAAGATTTTTAATTTTTTGAGAAGTTAGAACAATCGGTTTGTAACACAGCGTGACAAGAATTTTTGAAAAAACTGCAAGTTGTCGGAATTGCAGAAAAAATACTAAAAGTTGTATTTTTCAACTGTTTTATGTGGTTTTATGTATGGAAAATGTAGAAAACACGTTTCGTAGGTCTGTATCGATTAAACATATTCTGAAAATTTCATCAAAATTGGTCGACGTTGTAATGAGCTATAAACGTTTAAAGATGGTAAAAAATTGCAATTTTTTACAATATTCGGCCTCCAACTGCAGTAATTCTAAGGATTCTTACATCTTCCAATGCCTGTCGAATTCTTACCGATTTATATGAAACTTTCACAGTGCATACAATTGACACAGATCTACAAAACGTATTAATAATATAATACAATAATATATAAATATATTAATAATATATTAATATATTAATATTTTATAAGATCATAGGCCGGCATAAAAAAGTTGTAAAATGCAACGTTTAGTATTTTCTCTACAATTCCGACCAAATGGTATTTTTGAAAAAATTTCTTTTCACATCCTGTAGTAAACTAATTGCTCTAACTTTCGAAAAAAGTTCAAATCGCATGGTCCAATATTTAAAAAGTTATGGTGTTTTTAAGAGTGTCCGAATATTAATGGAAGTCACTGTACATATAAACGTATAAACTTTCAAACGTTGGCCAACCATAAATGCTACTGTAAGAACGTTAGAAGAATTTCAGAATATTCTTGCGACCCCCACTACCAGTACCATATTCTCCTACTACCTGTGTACCCCCTCAATTCGTGCTCCCTCCCCTCATCTGGCCTGTCCTATCCTATTCCCACTGTCAAAGATACTCAAAGACACTCATTGAATAATGTCAATATTAATTTCATTATTTCGCAATTTCGATTATTGTCAGTAATATTACGCAAAACATACCTCACAGCAGAAAAGGACTATGTCTACCACACAGCTGAATCGCAATTAGTCATACCTGGAACAGAAAAAAGGCAATCATGAGGATGAATTAATCTCATCCACTTTATCTGAAGTGTTACTAATGAATTTTTAGAACTCATTAAATTAATATTGGAACAATTTCCTCGGAAATTGTATTTCGTTGAAACTTGCAGTAGGAAGCGCCAAATGAATGGATATTGATGAATAATAAAACGTTCCTGATTTCGTTAAAATTTCTTAAAACGCGAACGAATAATTAAGCGATGCGAACCCCGCGGCGAATTTAATTATGCCGTGTGATATTCTTTTCGTAATTCCATTATCAAATAATCCTCTTTCCCTAATAAAGCGCATCGTTTCGCGTCTCATTCGATTACTACATAAGAGGCTTAATTTCAAACAAAAACCAGCGTGTAATAATATTCACTGGCTCCGCGTTGAAACTATCATCCATACATTTACAAAATTAATAAGCATTATTGTGGATACGAACACTGACGTCACAGGATCATACTGAACCACACACACAATTATCTAAAAGTAACTTGTCTCTACCATAAAATTCACCTAGAGATCCAAATTAAAGAAGAACTAAAAATGTTAATGTTATTAACATTTTATTATTTTTATATTAATTTATATTAAATTTATATTAATTTCAAGCAATATAAATACACAGGGTGTCCCTCGATTTTTCGAGGACTGTCAAAACAATGTATGCAACAAGATTAATTAATTCTTAATCAAGAAAGAAATTTGTTCATGAAGATCATGAACATTTAAAATCACCTTCATTTGTTTAAATGGCACTATATATTTTTTACTACATAATGTTGTTGCTTATTGCCAACACAAGTTCAAGAGCCAACCATACTATGACCTTGACATGATCTTAACATTGAGGTCAATCTGGCTTGAGTTGTTGTGAAATATCAACAACTCGAGCCTGCGTTATTGGTAAAGTCATGTCAATATCATAGTTTTAATTCGGACAAGGTTCCTACATAATTTTTCCATAAAAGGGCGGACATATCGACAACCACAGGAATTTTATAGTATCAGAGACACATCGGTCCTTTTCAGAATGTAGAATATTTCATGGCAGATCCAAAAATTCCGAGCTGTGAAACGCGCGGCTGAGTTTCGTGCGATAAGCGGTGCTAATTAACACACGTATCGAGATTGAATTCCGACGGGCACTGAAACTTAATTTAATTTGAACCGTGGCCGGGAATAAGTTTCTCTCCACGGGAAATCTGTTACCGGGTCGGGTACGCGTCTCTTCTTCTTTATACGTGTCCTGTTCTAATCACTGAAAGCGTTCACGCACCGCGCAAAACGTTAATTACACCGCGGCGTGGTATCACATACGGTTCATCGGAATCGGTCGATTCCGATAGGAGAGCTATGCACAAACGAGCGCGAGCTAATGTTTCAATTAAAGGGGTTACGTTATCTGTGCGGAGCAAACAGAAATATTGTTCGACCGTACAATCTTTGTTCAACATTCCCTACGATTAATTGTTGCTCCGGGACGCGAAACTATCGACAATTACATTTTTACAATTCGTGACCTTGTATGACCCTGGTGGTTATTACGTCGTATACAAGAGCTGCTTCATTTCTACAAAAATAACCATTATTTTATTCCTCTTTCACTTTTCTCGAATCACAATAGTTTAGTAAATAAACTTTGCATTAATATTTTCGGCTCATAGGTTCCATCCAATTGTGAATAACAAGCAATTTTGCATATTTTTAATTCTCAACGTTTCGATCCGGATACGGATCCTTTTCAAGAGAACTTGCTCGTTTCTAAATCATTTCTAAATTTCAAGAATTAATTTAAAGAATTTGTTTTCACATAGCAAGTACGGAAATTTCACTCGGTATAATAGTTATTATCCTATTCAGTTAAACATACATTATAATGTACGGATTTTTGAAAAGGATCCATGTCCATGCGCCGAAAACATTAATGAAAAGTTTATTTAGTAAGCTACGATCGACAAAGAGTAATTTCTACAATGGTTTAGATTACATTTTGGAAACTTGGATTTAATTTAATTAAAATATTTCCCCGAGAACGCTTCTTCAGTTTTCATCAGTTGTTTCTATTGCAGAATTAAGTTATTATTATCAAAGACTGTGGATCTTTAAGCAAGTTAATAATTTTCTGCATCGATTGCAAGAAATTGGAGCTAAATAAAAATTGGTTTTCTTCTTGAATCATTTTAATAAGCTGGAAATGGTATGTTGATGTTCTCAAATTCATTTAATCTCTTTACTGTTCTAAAATTTACTGTTCCATTTTTGTCATAAGTGCATAAAATCAGCAGTCTAATTATCACTCTTTTACATATTATTTCTCGGTATTGTTCCTTCAATTTTCAAATGTCTCCTAAAAATTCAATTGTGTATCCACGAAATTTCAAAAGTCATTGAGAACAGAAAAATTCTAGGTCGGAAGAACTGTTTAATTTTCGAATTAACCTAGCTCCAAGTGAAAAGGGTGAAAACTCACTGGTAATATAATCGGGTAACTTCACGAGTCTGATTTAGATTCAACAGTCTTCGGCAGAAGTTGAGGTAGCCAACAGGCCTCGCCGTGCCGTGGTAAATAATGTAACACGATGTGACGTGTAACTGTAGAGGGCAGGCGCTGTCACGGCATTCGAGAAAATGCTTCCTCGTGGAGGGAGGAGATACGATATCGGAGAAAATCATTTTCGAGATCGTACTCGAGATAAATCATGAGCCGACTATTGCTTGACCACGCCTTTCTTAGACGTGCCGGCGTCCATTCTGGTAGGCGTTCGTGGAACAGAAGTTCAGAAGGTCGCTGGATGATGGATGCATCCAGGCACCTGTACCGAGAACGAAAAAAACTAATTCTAGATTTTCACTCGGGAGGAGCTATGTATATGAGACATCGTAAAAATATCCTGTTTGACGACTTAGTTACTCGACTGCAATTACAGGATGCCCTCGTACTTTATTTGTTACTTGAACACATTGAATACCGCGAGGCTGATGGCCACGTGATCAGCGTTATCGGAACGCTTCAAAATATTCGGTTGAAATGCAGGATTTAATAATTGGTATAACTAAAGCAGGATGTAAATTGCTTTAATAAAAACGATTTCGTTAAAATTGTTTTAATAAAAACAATAATATGAAAATGAATTTAATAGAAAATTTAATATTATTTAATAGTAACATTAAATTATTATGAGAATTGATTTTAATATTATTGTGCGTATAAAACTAATGTATAAAAACTATTAACATCAGAACGTGTCTCTCTTGATGCCATTCAACACCACGTGAACCATTTTCCCCTACGAATAATAATATTAATATAAATCGAAGTGGTAATAGAAGTATTTGCAGATATTGTGATGCAAATGATCGTCACATTTTTTTCACACAAGTAGGTTAACACTTTCTTGTAAAGACTATCAAGGTGCATTAAGTGGTGCAATCAAAAAAATACATGTTTCCATTAAAAGAAAGTGACCTTTATACATATATCCTCTAGTCAATTTTCGTCATAAATGCACACAATCGATATACATACATAAAGAAAGTAGAACAGTAAAACGCGAGGAAGTTGAACGTCGACGACAGTAAGGGTGGATTTATAGTGGTGCAGCGAGGTGAGCTGTGCGGCGAAAAAAAAGAAAAACAAAGAAAATACATATGTACTTCTTCATTAGTATGTGTCGAAATGTTGTCACGCATGTTGGTTCGTTTTCACCGCGCCGCTATCATCGATGCTCGCAGCTCCACTATAAATCCACACTTACTGGCAACAACGAAACTCCTGTCAAATATTCGCGGAATCCTGAGGCTGTGTGTACGAGGTTTGACGAAATAAAGCGTGCGATAATGGGGTTGATGTTGATTGTCAGGAAGGCGTGGCGGATCAGCACGCGGCTGGGTCACGGCGATATATATGTGCTTGTCAAAAATGATTCCGGAGTAGACAGAAAAGAAGCTTCGATCGGTAGAACACTGGTGGACTCGCAGGCGATGTGCCCTCTAGACCGGTGATTAAGTCAGGCAACCGTTACCTCGAGAGTACAACACCGAGGATAGTTACGTGCCAGATGGCCGCATATATTCGAGGTGTGTCTAGCTAATATGACTGATTGCAATCTCTGCGAGAGCAAGTTAAGGCTGGCCACCTCTGGCCAGAGCCCGGCTGTTAGTTCCGTGCCAGGCTCCACCCGTGAGGCGACTTCGGCCGGGATGTTGCTTCAGCTGCTAACTCTTGCCGTCGCTTGTTGCCAGCCTCCACGATGCCCCTAACAGACACGCTTTAATAAATGGGGTCCGGTCGAGGTTACAACCTTCATCAGCGAAGATACACCTGATAGCATCGGCAATCTCGTCACGCCGGTCTCTACCATTATTGAAGCGTCTACTGTGCGCCTCGATGCACGGAGACACGACCTGGTTCTCAGCGACGCGGCGCGGCGCGGCACGGCGGGACCATTTTCAGGAGACCCAGTTAATGGAAAGGCGGACTCTCTCTCTCTCGCTCTCTCTGTTTGTTTATCGTTTGGGTTTGTGGACACTGGCTGCGGAGGATTCTTGCTGGTGCAAGCTACACGTATCCGCCAACCCCTGCTCGACGACGCAGAAATTATTATTGAATGCTGCTACCAGCACTTCCGCCATCAGCGCAGGTTTCATTCTTAATGCCCCGGATTCTTTTGCAGTAACTTATTTCTAGAAGCATCGGAGATACTCGCATAACTTTCTTAAGGAGACGTCGCGTCCCGCCTCCCAGCTACGTAGTTTCCAAAGTATGTCTTCAGAATTTTTTCCTCGACATGATAACCTATCTTTGCGGAACTTTGCAGGCTTGCCCGTGCATGTATGAGCCGTGTGTAGACATTTTTCCGCAACTGATAATTATTCATCGACAGGGGACGAAGACCGGTTGCGCACATTTCTCGCGGATGACTCGCACGATATCTCCGGGATGACTCAATTAATCAACTTCTCATTTTTCAGATACGACTCGAACTTTTTCTTCAAATTAATGCTGTATTTATTTTGTTCGTGGCTGCAATAATTTCGTTGTCTTTGATCGTTTCCTGAAAGACTTGTTGCATTCCTAAAGTAACAATGTTTAAACATTGATTACACGAGAACAGAATTTTATCTATTATGGTTGTTGGCAAGAAAGTAATTTCGGTATTTTAAGGTGAAATAAAACCGATTTTCTTTATTCGAACGATGAACTTTAATCAATAAAATATTTTCTTATTTATTCTTTTTGATCATCGAACAAAATGGAAAGTATCTTATTCATTGAAGTTCATTGCTTGAATACAAAAATTGGGCTCTGTACTCTGTGCTCTGTGGAATTGTAGAGTGGGAGACAAGAGTAGTCGCTTAAACAGGTCTGATATAAGTTAATATAAAAGTAATTTAGTTACACCCTCGTAGAAATGTATATCTGAATTCGTTTTCAATTTTGGATACTGACCTGAATCGAATGATCGGACCTACCACAAAAGATTTCGGTGAAAAGAGTGATATTTAATTGTTGTTCGCAGTATCTGCCGTCGGCAGGAACGCTGGAAATAAAGCTCCGCGCGAAGGTATTGTCCCGGGCATTTGTGAGTTTCGCGGGAGTATAAATTAATTCGCATCGCGTTCCTTTGACTGTGAGTTATAAGGGGAGGGATTTCAGATAAATATTAATTGGTTTCGGCAGCGGTGTTTGAAGCTGCAGGGCTTTAGCGTGGCGTTTCGCTAGGAGGAGCGGAGGAGGTTCATCAAATAGGAGTTTCTCATTCAGATTTATCGCGAGCAGTACGTTTCTGTCGAGCACAAAAATGAGCATTGAGAAATCTTTGTTTACCGAGCGTAGTCGCTATTGTTGCTACGACATGATTCTCCGTGGCATGACATAATCAATAATCATGTTCATGGCGATAAACTTGTTAAAGAAACAGAGGTCTGGTAAAGCCTTGATTTAAGAAAACGTAGGATCCAGAGTAGCCAGATGAGGGGAGGGAGCACGAATTGAGGGGGAAAAGTTACCCCCTCTACGTCAGTGCTGAATGCGTCACGTGACCAGCGTCGTAGAGGGGGGAAGGTAGAGTGGGGATACAAGTCTTAATCTGGCGACTCTGCTTCCACTATCAGTGTACCGGTTCCCCCACTATTTATTGCATATTGGTGGGGAGGACCTAGGAGTAGGGGGAGGAGTCGAGTTTTATGAAATGATCACAGTTTAAATATATCGACAATTTTGTATGAATCAGAAATGTAGTGTCTGAATACGTTTTGGATTCACTCGTGATAAAGTCACAGCAATATTTTTCTGTGGCGATGTTCCAGCTTGATTAGAATTGCTCGTATTACAAATGCCTTTTAAGGGTAAATAATTTCAAATGAAGTGCCTCCGAACTGAATCTGATAATCCATTCTCGTCCCATGTCAATGTTCATTATTAGTACAGAGAATTCAATCTCGAAAAAAGGCTCGCTGATGGGACTACTAGCTACTTTAATGGGATCGCTAGGAAGGCGAGCAGCGTCCTCTGCAATTTAGATTGCATCAAAGCTGATGTCTTCAACTTGTCGCGGATTGGAAAACCTGATTCGAGCCGGAGAAGTGGACGAAATTGCGCCCTGTGCTTTTCGCATTCTTTCTTTCGAGCCTCGGCTGATGACGGTTCCCTATAGTCAATCCTACATGATTACATGTTGCTGCGTCGTTATCTGGTAGCTCCTCTGAAACATTACCCTACATTATGATGTGTAAATGTGGGTTATTGCCGTAGAATCTCACTCCGATTGAATTTTACGACTGGCATAATCAAACTCTCCAGTTATACCGAGGATGCAGCGACCGTGCATCGAATTCTGTCGTTCGATCACCACGAAATTTCTCTTATATATCGGGGGAACAATCGCAGACGCTCCGGTTCTTCATTTTGTAACAGTTCGATCGGGTTCTGCGGCAAGAGTGTAGCAAAAGCAATTGCATTTTATATGCATAACAACGAGAAAAAGCAATCGCTCTGATAATTCCTTTTCGTAATTGCTTATTGATTTCCAATCATGCGCCGCTTCCATTTTTCACTCTGACAAAGATTATACTGCTCTTCGTAAACAAATCACGTCGAGTCACCCGGACGATAAACGGTTTCTATCCGATTCCGGGATTAAATCATCGATGTAGTGGGGCAAGTAATATTTGGAAGTATTTTTGGAAATGAGATACAGTGAAACCTTGATATACAAGAAAAACGCTCGGGTTCGTGCTGTTTCTTAGATCTTGTGGTACCACCACGTGACCCGTTTCGTCTCTATCGTGTAAGAGAGAGGGTAACGTTTTGCCCTCGATTCCTGCTCCCTCTTCTCATCTGACGACTCTGGTCTTAGGTTCATATAACAATAGTAATATTTTAACTAATTATGAACAACCTTTTTGACGTTTAACATTCAGATAATTTTCATAGTAGTATCCTATGCACTACGCAATAGAAATAAGTGGAAGTCGTGAAGCGAGGAAGAAGTTGCCTAGTGCCAGACGCTTAAGGTTTTTCTTAAATGAATAAGAAAATATAATGATTTAGACTTCTTATTCTACGTTATTTATAAGTTAATAATATCAGAAATCCAATTAAAAAATAGAGATAATTATCCATGTTGTTTAGATGCATATCTTTTACCCAGTAAAACCAAAATAATAAACAGTAGTACAAATAGGAAAACCATTCTGTCCGGAACTAGAGGCGGTGAACACATTAAACAATTTCTTTTTGGTGAAAATCAGTGGACTGTATACACAAAAGACAAAGGTAATTTAAAAAGTACTTGCAACAAGATATAATAACAAATTCACACATCTTCTGGTCAAGAAAATTTATGATTATAATCCTTCGTAATTTATACAATGCATTAAATTCACGTGAAACGCAACAATGAATCGATCTCGATCGAGGGTGTCGAAACCTAATCGTTTTTGTTTTCCATTCCCTCCACTATTTCCGCGGGATAACGGCTCGCTAACATTTGAACTGTCACACATATAGTTAATGTCCGGTATTAAATGCCGCCCGGCGTTAAAGGAACTCCCCCTAATCCTCTTTATCTTGTCAGAGGTATGTCCCGTTCCCAGAAGTTAGTGCGCTGTTATTGAATGTTACGTAAAATCGAGTTCGAATTTCTTTCAATTCCAAGGAGTCGAATTATGTAATCGAAATCGATATTCGACGTAAATTCCAAGCCCGGTCCAATCTAGTTAAGTGAATTAATTTCACATCGAGAATAGCTGCCTGAAGCAGTCACGAGGGGTCAAGGGAAGGGCTACAACAGATTACGCTACAACAGGTTGCCGATGCGAAATACTTTGGCCGACCACGGAACCTTCTAGTTTAAGTGCGCGAGTTCCCCCGTCGGTGCTGTTCTTTCCGAACAAATAAGTACCGAAGTTAGTGGGATCCGTCGAATTCGGATATTCTTCCATTCGCATGGCCAAACCTAATCAACAAACAAGTAATCGTAAGTTGCAGCTTGCGCGTTCTCAACTGTTTGAAAATAGTTCGAATGCATCTGGCATTGATGAACGTCATTTTCCATATTTTCATTTTTAACATATCATATTCATATGCATTAACGATTTGTCTGGGAAACTAAGATAATAAGGATCGCGGAAATTGTTCCAACGAAAAATTGAATAACGAGTTCCCGTCGATGCTGTTCTTTCCGAATAAATAAGTACCGAAGTTAGAGGGATCCGCAGAATCGGGAGATTCTTCACCCACGAGACACCCTGTAAATCAATGAAATCTGTTGATTTAAAGTGCGAAGCAAAAATGGATGAAGTATTGGGTTGGAACGAAAGTTCTTCGCGTTTGTAAATTAAAATTGAAAGCTAAAATTCAGATATTTATTCATAGATTTATTCAATAGCATATTTGCCATTACTTTTTGCCATTTTCGAGGTAACTTCTTGTTTTATTGAATAAAGATACGAACAAATACCTTCATTTTATCTTCGATTCTTAATTTGAGAACGCTATGAACTTTCTTTCCAACCCAATATTATCCTGAACTATGTATTTCTGGTGAGATTAAAATGTTTCGTTATAAGATAATGTTATATTTATTAAAAATGAGACGTCAACGAAGCATACTTTATTGATTCAAAGTGTGAAGCAGAAAGGGATGAGGTATCATCCTTAACTATTTCTAACCAACGAGAAATTTCTTCGTTGGTCCATTTAGTGCCTTCAGGAGGTCGCCAACAATTTCCGTGGAAATATTTTACATAAAATCAACTAGAAATATGATTCTGTAAGCTAAACAGTGCGAGAGGAGTAGCGATTAACACGTGCATCAGTGTCGATGTACCGTTAGACTGCTTCCAATTTGCAGAACAATACTGTCATAAACTGCGATCAGTTCGCGACTAGTTCTCAGGATCAGACCCTTAATGAGGTCAAACTGTCCCGTGTTCGATCGGTATCAATTCGGGAAAAATGTCGGTGAAACAGCATACGCAAGCGTCTCATTGCTGATCATTGATTCCGCGACAGAGTTACTATAGGAAAATTAGATCAGTTCTGTACGAGCATTCGATAAATTCGAACGAACGCGTAAGTACTGTGCAGAGATGAAAGGTTGCCAGCTGAATTGCACTGGGACAAGAGTTAAGAGAACCTACTCTCTTCGCTTAATCACATTGCTATCCAATTTGTTTTTATTAACATAAGAGCCAATAACGGAAGTGCACCTGCTAAATAACCAATCACGTCTGTATTCATCTGCCCCTCCATTTTTCCACAGCACTTTAATATTTGCGCACTGGTCAATGCATAAAGTTGACATACAGTCGAGAAACAATCCACTTTTGACTCGAATACAGTGTGTGTGAATGGCAGATCTGCACATATGTATGCATATCATTGTATAGTAAATATTTTCAATCATTATTGTAATATATTTAATGTATAATATTAATATCATAATGTAATGTATGACTAATATAATATACTTTATAATATACTATATTATAATTTAATGTATGACTAATATATGTACAATATATATTAATTAATAATATATATATATTAATATATGTATTTGTTTGACATAATAGATTTATATTACTTAATCTATTATAAATATATTAAATCAATATATTATAATGTATCTATATTATTCAATATATTATAAATACATTAAATTTTTATATTGTAATATATTTGTACTATCTAATAGATTATGCTACATTATACACTATTGTGAATATATTGTAATGTAATATTATAACGTATAATATATTTTATAATAAGTATATTAAATTCTTATTATAGTATTGAATGCATTAGATCAGGCAGATATTTGATTTTGATTGAGATTAATTATCAATGTATATAAAGTTATATAAGTAAATACTCGTATAAAATGAACCGCTCAACATTAAATTAATTTTCAATTATATTAGACTTTCTTAATAGAACCACAAAAACATTTAACTATTCGGATACCCGCGACATTCTGTCATGAAATGTTTCATTAAATATGCATAAACGGCTACAAAAATAATTCGATTAAAATTAGCTACACATTTATTTGGAAGAAAATGACTGCCTCCTATTGAAATTTTTCGCAAGCACTGCTTCCCTGTTGAATGACTGCACGCTTGCCAACAGCCAGACGTCTATGTTTGAATTATTAACGGCTCAACTCGCAGTCTGCACAATCAAAACTACATGATTGTCAAAGTCTGTTTGCCTAAAGAGAAGAGAATAGAGAATCAGAGGACAGGAGTTGCAACGGTGGAGAACTAGAACTTTCTGCAATCTAAATGCAATCTATGTCGCTGCACACGTACAGACGAATCGTTGGAAGATAATATTCAATGAAACATTTCCTACACATCGCCGTACATTTCGAATTGCTATTGGAGCTTTCTAGTGCAAGATTGGAAGAACGAACAAACACCGATCCCTCTCTCCTACGAATTCCAAAGAGAAATTAAAAACTTAAAGATTTCTAAACTGTTCCATCATTCACGGCCTGTACATGGAATTACACTTGCAAAATAAGCCGGTTCCATATTCTGGGCTTATGTTTATTTTGCCATCGTCTGCATCTGTTTTATCGGGATTCGCTTCGACCGCCTTGCTGCATAGTATTTCTGCATCTATCGATTTGCATAGTTAATTAAATCACAAAAATTCCATCGATTTCCACATGTCCCAACTGTGCGAGATGTTACACGGCGAATCGCGCGAAAAGTGCCGTGTAAATAAACGGTTTTGCGACGTCCATTATTTATTCATTTCGCAAAATAAAAGGTTTCGATGTCTGTCCTACGACTCCCACTACCAGTGCACCGGTCCCCTCACTGCTAGTGTACTTAAAGTTGGCAAAGATTGCAGTTATTCACGATTTTCAGCCTATAACCGTAAATCTAAGGATTACATTTTTCAATGCCTCAGTTGTTTTTTCCGCAACAACCGATTGTGATGAAATCTTCACATTTTATTGGGTGGTTCGGAAAGTCTCCGCCGTTTTTCAATTATTTTGATAAATCTTTATTATTATACATTTTCTGAGAGGTGGCAGTTTCGCCAATACTTGTATCTATTCACCATGAACATGGAGAACGTGCATCTTCGAGATTTAATGCGTTTTTACTACAGAAAAGGCAAGAATGCTGTTCAAGTTGCAAGAAAGATATGTGCTGTTTACAGGGACATATTATGAGAGCGGGATAACAAACAAAATGGTGCATACATTATTAAATAACTTGATTGTTAGTTTCAATTTAATCGAAAAATCGGCGGAGACTTTCCGAAGAACCCAATACAAAATGTATTTTAAACATTTTTAATACAGCCTCGCATAAACAGTTATTTTTTTATAATTCTGACCAATTGCAATTTTTTCAAAATTTCTTTTTCACGTCGTGTGGTAAAATAATTGTTCTAACTTCCCAAAAAAAAACCAGTCGTTATGGTCCGATATTAGAAAAGGTCCTTTTAAAAGTGCCCGAACATTACAGTGAATCATTGTATCATTTATATTGATCTATTTGTTATTGCTGTAAACCGAGTGGTTTATTTAGAAAATACGAATTATTTTGGTGATACATCCATGTAAAATCCGCAGTCTAGCAACCACAGAATCACGGAGAATATTCATTTCCCAACTAAAACAATATTACGTTCCTCGATGCCATTTCAGATAAGTCTTTTACCGTTTGCCGGACAGTAATCAATTACCCATTTCAACGAGGCACGGGACACGGAGTCACTATTTCCTCGAATGTTACCACGTAGTCAGCACCACTAAAGTGGCTTGCTATCCTGTGGCGGAAGAAGGGGGGTGGAGAGCGAGAAAGAGAGAGAGAGAGACAGACTGCGAGAGAAGGTATCGATCCGATTTCATTTCTTCTTACCAGAACTGTGGATCGTGCAGGTACATGCTCGCTCCGTTTGAGCTTTTAATGGCCAGATACGGGAGCTAGCTTACGCAATTAAACCGAGACCTTTAACGAGTTTCCACCCCTACGTACCTCGGGTTAAGTGAATTAAATCCACCGGTTAGCTATGACTGCGGATTGCGGCCTTTTGTCGATGCCGCGAGTGGACAACGAAAGATACTATTACGCCCCCCCGTGATCGACTAATTTCATTTGCCACTTGGTCCGACTATTCGGATACTTTTGGTTCACCCGCTGTATTGAATCGCGTGGCACAGAAACAGAGAACGTATACTTACTTGCACACCTAATAATAACAAAAGAAGCACAAAATTAACAAAACAAAATTGTTTTGCGCCTTCAAAAATTGCTTCATCGAAACACGAATTTGCACCTGAACTCTAAAAAACGTTAACAAACAACGAAATAACTCTGCAGCTGCTGAGTACACTGACAAAAAAAAAGTAGTTACTTCAATAACACGCGTGTTAGTGTAATCTTTTTACTTCGATGAATATCAATGTATTCTTTTCAATAGTATGAAATTTAGAAGCAAATCGTGATGTATTTGAATTGTCTATCATGAAATGATTGAAAATAGTATTTGATTCAATACCGTATATTATTATTCGTAATATTTCTTTTTTTCCTTCAATCAGATATTTTGTTAAAAAAATTTGAGAAATGTATTGATTTATACTGGAATTGGTTTGAGGCCATATTTTATTTTTTTGAAAACATTGATGGTCAAGCTATTGGCTTATACGATTGGCGGAAATGAGTTTTGCTATTGAAATTCAATAGTATTAAATATTAAAATAAGTTCATATGATATTGGCACTATTCAATAGTACATAGTTTCGACAGGATTTTTTTCTCAGTGTATCCACTGACTTTTATCGACACTTAGAGGCAAACTCGTCTTTTCCAGAGACCCCGCGTTCAATTGCGTGGTAATCGTGCCGATCTGTCGATCATTCGCACACGCTCGCATATTCTCGTACTTCATATCCCCGATTCATTGATCGCGATACCTGTCCTCCCGCTGCGGGTATGATAATTAGACGGTCGGCTTAGACTCGATCGTTAGGCCTGTCGTTTGAACAACAGTGTCGCTAATATAATTACTAATGACGAGGCGGGTACACGTTCTCGCCAATGGGCGACATGCCGTACAAGCCCGCGAATAAAAACCGGCGTGTACGTACGTTGCAGGATCGTGTAGAAGAGACAGCAGGAAATCTGACGTCGAGTGGAAATGTCACGCGAGCCAGAAAACACGGGCTGACGTGTACGTCGCGCTCGACCCGGGAGAGAACCGCATAGTTACGCGAATTTTTCACCGCATTGAAAACCCTCGACACGCCGTGCTGGGAAACAAGGACGCGGAAGCTGAAAGGCAGATGGGGAGGAGAGAGAGAGAGAGAGTAAAAGGGAGAGAGAGAGAAGCATGACGCGTCGAGGGAAACTTTTTCGAATAGAAACTGATATTTCCGAGGTACCTGCGCGCCTCGGGTACCAAGGTGACTCAAAGGAAGAGTGCTCGAGTGACTGCGTGACGAAATCGAACGCTATCTATCTCCGCGTGTTTTACACCGGGAAAAAGAGCCAGCGTCGAAGAAAACAACGGCGACGAGGGACTCTCTCTCCGTCTTACAAGTACTAGACAGTTTTTTCGCGCAAGGTCATTCCTTCCGAGTCCCTTTGTAACGATCGGTTAGCCACCTCTGCCAATTATTCGAGAACACTGTAGCTGCAACACATGAGAGGTGTTTCGCTCGAGATGTTTGACAGTTCGCGAATCTTGAATAATTCATAGGATTGGCGGAAAAGCCCTGGAGGTTGAATGATTTTTAAGAACGTGTTCCTATCAGTGCCGAGAGATTGACGAGGAGTATCCAGACTTTGGTCTGTGATGCACGAGTTTCCGGGGATTTGATACCTACGCCGAACAAGAAGAAAAGATACCCCGGGGTATCTCGGAAATGACTGGTGTATGGATTTCATGTTGCGCTAACCTTTCAGGTGCACGAACCTGCGAGACTCTGGAATTAAATTTGCGCCGTTTCAACACTCCGTATGCGGCGGTGTCGCCAGCCTTGGGAAATCGAGGGAGTTTTATGGAATTTCTTAGCAATTTGTCGACACTTGGAGTGTTCAATACCGATAACAATAGAGAAGGGGAGGGAGCACGAATTGAAGGAATGCAGCATCTTTTCTTTGTCATTACCGGATTGGTACGTGACATTCTGAAAAAAATTGTTGAACAGCAATGGCAATTTTGGACGTGAACGAACAGTTTAAGTTGAAATTAAATGTAAGTTTTACTTTATATGAAATTTAATAAATTCATTTAAATCACTCAATTCAAAGGCTAAAAATTAAAATTCATTTAAATAAGTAACAAAATCACTCGAATCAACGGCTGAAAATTAAAATTATTAAGAAAAATAAATGTCCAGGACCGTGAGTCAATTATCTCTTCCGGGATTATTTTTTAAGCAAACTGTGCAGGTTCCTTTTTGATATACAGGGTGTCCCGAAAATGTCAGAGAACCTTCTTTTCGGATACAGCTAGGGTTGCCAGAAATGTTTTATTAGTGTTTTAGTAGTGAAAACTGCAATTATGTATACTATATGAGATAAGCTCAACATGTAGGAGTTCAAGTAAAAGAGCACACTTTAAACTTTTTTATTCAAAGATTTTTGAAAATTCAAATATGATATAAGAGATCAAGTTCAAATACAGAAGACTCATATAAAATACATAGAAGATCTGGCAACCCTAGATACAGCGGAGTCATTCAGAATGAGACTAACAGATCCTCGGTAAGCGACGAGTCTAGACGGTCAACCTATTACACAAAAATGTTCGTACCGAAAATGATGAGAATGAGAAAAGTGTCCGGCAATTTTCGATGAGAATTTAAAAAAAATAATTTCGCGAACAGCTCCAGGCTGTGGTAAGGTCTGTCGCAGCGATTCTTTCGTCGGGTCAGCGTGATCCTCCTCCTCCTCCTCCTCCTTCAGCTATCCTTTCAACAATGTCCCGAAAAAGTCTGCCTTTACGAGCCCGCTTTAAAAATTTATGGAATTTCTGAGTGGTTCTCCACGACACGCCCCTCCCTCCTGTCGCCCGCGAGGACGCGCGCGCGCGCGCGCGAGATGAAGAGCACTTGCGCTGTTATGTTTGTGTGGCCTGTACACAGGGCACACAGACGTATACTCTTCCACGGAAAACCAGGGAAACCGAAGTTCGACGGATGACGCAATATGGACCAGCGATGTCGTTGCCCCACGGGTTTTGTCTGCGGAGTTGGCAAACAGCATGCATCAGGAATCACCGGGAGAGGTAGTCGAACCCTGTTGGCTGGTTGCTTGACCTACATAACCCTAGCGAAATACATTCGCGCGCGGAACAAAATCTGTGAATGACAACCGCTGATTTATTCCTAAATAAACTGTAACTTTCGCGGAATATAAATACATACTCGCAGCGTTCAAGTTCGTCGAATCCATTATAGATCTCACAGTGAAATTCCGTGGCGGATGGGGTGGTTTTGATATTGAAATCTGACGCTACACCCCTTCGCGAACGCCTACTCATTGGTCAGACTTCGTAAATGCAAATTGTTTAAAAATAAGACACTATAATTACGGATTTGAATGGGTACAATGGTCGGGTTCAATGTGCAGATTCATGTTCTAATGTAAAGTATTTAGAAGTTGGCTCATCAATTGCTGACTACTCGAAAAATTACTCTATTTACCCTATTTGGAATTTGTGCAAAAATTATTCAACGATCATTTTTGTGATTGAACAAGCCACCCTCGGGAGCGTAATGATTTTTTTCGAAGATTTTCTGGCAGAGCGTAGTAGTTGAGACTGTATCTTTTTTCTAACCATTACTGTCTCCCGGTTTGTATAAAATGCTTCCCACGTGGCCCAGATATTAAAGGCCTGTCAATTATTTTCGATTTTACATGTGCAATTAAAATTTAATTTCATTTAATTAATGTAACCAAGTAGAAGCTATATAAACTATTAAGTCGTACATAAAGTAATTTCGTTTCTCGTGTAAAGGTGACTTTGCTTCCATTTGTTGTTAACAGACTGCAGATTTTTGTGCATCCATGAAGAGGTTTTAGTCCCGTGAAATATAAAACAGTAGAAGATTCGAAAAATTTCAGAATACATACTGTAATGTTCTTTTTAAAATGTAACAAAGTCATTACGGGATTAAATCAATTTTTATTTTATTCCTGCTTGCCAGAATAAATGCAGAACATTTTCATGCATTTACAAAGAAATTAACCTGCTGTTTTCGATTTTCTCAACATGATTTCTGTGGTTGCAAGGAGAAACGCCGCACGTCATAATTTTCAAAACCGGATAAGTATCGTATGACGTATCGGAGTTACGATGAATTTATTGTAGGTAGTTAAAATAGCTCCGACTGCAAAGCGTTAATAAAGAAGCGTAGACAATTACGAAATTACTGATTTACTGATCGAGACACGAATAACTCGGATAAAAAGGAATCGTAGGCAACAATTCACAATTTCTCGCGAACACATTGCCAGAGCTCGGTCGTTTTCGAGCGATAAAATTTGACGATACGTATTAAACAGCTAGAGGAAAATACCTGGCGGTCGCGTTCGCGCACAAAGGAACCGCGAGCGAAGCGGGCAGCGTGTATGCTCGTATATTCCGCGGGTAAACTACAAATTCTCTGGTATACGGATCGACAGGCGTACATACAAAGCAGTTCAGAGAGCCCGGGACAGGAGAGAAGTCCCGTGGATCTATGGAGGGTAAGAAAGTATGCGGCTCTGCGCACGAGAGCGTTCCTTATTTGCCAACGAAATTCACGCAGCGTACGGGCATATCTTAAGGCTCGGGAGGGCCGGTAGAAAGAAATCTTAGCCGGGTATCTCTCGATAACCGTTCGATTTACAAGGAACACGTTCCGTGGCTGGCGCGTATACGTCGATGGTTAGCGTAGATCGGCTGCTAGTACGCCGGGCGCAGGCTAATGCATGTCCGTCGCTGGCGCTGGCGCAGGTGGGCGCATGCCACGATCCGCGTGTCGCGATAACATGGCCAGCTCAGTTTCTATCTCCCCCCGACAACTTAATTCCGGTGCCAACCGGCCTGCACACCGTGGTCCCTTCTCCTCTGCCAAGAGAAACCCGGCTGGCTCCCTCCCCACAGAGAAATGGTTGCACAGCCCGTCACGAGAGGCCCAGCAACCTTGCTACGGTAGGGTATGGTTGCTTCAGTCGTACCCCACAAGCGAAATCATCAATTCTACGATTTATTAACACTAAACATACCAAGCTCAAAAGTCAAACATCTTATTTTGAGAAGACTCATTTACTTAAACTTTGTACGGTTTTCATTGTACTGTGTGCTTCCATAAAGAAGTCAATTCAGTAATGTTTAGTAATTGATTAGATACCAACATATTTAATCATTTAAATACACTCAGAAAAATAATCCTGTCGAAACAAAAAAAATATATGTTGATTCAACAAGATGTATTATTGAATAGTGCCAATATCATATGAACTTATTTTAATATTTAATACTATTGAATTTCAATAGCAAAACTCACTTCCGCCAATCATATAAGCTAATAGCTTGACCATCAATGTTTTCAAAAAAATAAGATATGGCCTCGAATCAATTCCAGTATAAATCAATACATTCCTCAAATTTTTTTAACGACATATCTGATTGAAGGAAAAAAAGAAATATTACGAATAGTAATATACGGTATTGAATCAAATACTATTTTCAATCATTTCATGATAGACAATTCAAATACATCACGATTTGCTTCTAAATTTCATACTATTGAAAAGAATACATTGATATTCATCGAAGTAAAAAGATTACACTAACACGCGTGTTATTGAAGTAACTACTTTTTTTCTCAGAGTAGTATTCTGAATAATTGTACAGCAATTTTTAGCGGTGACTCTCTCTCTCTGAGTCACTCAGAGAAAAGGAGGATTGATATCTATTATTTCCTCGAACAGCCGGAGTGGATCCAAAAAAGCATTCGATCACTGAACTTCTCATTCTCGAGAAATTTGGTATTAAAATTAGTAAGTAAAATAGTATTGTACAATACAATATATATAATAGTAAAATACAGAGTACCTCACTTAACTCCAGAGTATCTTCTTTAATTTTGTACCTAGAAACCTGTAGGTTATAATAGTATTTCTCGATGAAAACGTTTCACACACGATCCGCATTCTGATATTGGAAATCGCACACGCAGCAACATAACACGTGGTCTGTTTCCGACGATTTCGATTTGAGAAAACCGCTGCAACTTGTTCGCGAGATAAATTAAGGATGGCACGCAGGTGCTATCATTTTGTCCAGGACTGTAGCCAGCCAGCATGTTTCCCCTCGACTCGTTTCGCCGGGCGATCGCTGCCACGGCGAGCTTTACAACCGCAGCATCCCCGATACGCGGCCAGCTTAAAACGAAGCCGCGTCCAGGAAAGCCTGGGGTATATCTCGCCATGCCGGCCACTTAAACTACAAGTTGACGCTCGCCGACCATTACCTCGACTACCTGCAGCAGGCCCAGTCTTGTCCGAGGGTATACATACACGACGCTCGAGGAAAATCTAGGTAAATGCCGAGGAGCTAGATGTTGGCGTCAACGTATTTTAAGCGGAGTCGAAGGAGCTCGCCCGGGTCGCCACTCAGCCTTACACGGATTTATGACAGGGTCTTAGTCAGCGTGCGGTCTCTCCGCGGAGGGTGTGCTAAACAGAGCTGTCGATGGGGTACGGCCGGGGACCCACGGTCGACCATCCATCTAGCGGTTGTCACGCCGGTGTTTGTTCGAAAGGGGCGAGTGAAAGTTCCGAGTGACAAACAACCCGACTTCGCGTTGTCTTGGGCAAGTGAAAGCGAGGCGACTCTACCTACAGATTGATTAGACTGTTTTCGGTCGACTGCGTTCGGATTAAGTTGGCAGTGATCGCGAAAGCTTCGGTCCGATTTGAACGTGAAACGCAAATGGTTCCATTTTACACTGACGATTGAGGGACCCACTGCAAGAGGGAGCTATGCCACAAAATGTTAGAAAAATAATACAGTAGAGGATCTCGATTAATCTTATCGACTAGTTCGAACTAATACGAACATTTAAAAAAAAAAGAATTAGCCAAGTCGGTCCAGCCGTTCTCAAGTGATGCGCTTGCCAACGAACAACATTTGATTTTTCTTTATATAGATTATATGATTATATTATGAAGGGAAATAAATTTTCGAAAATAAAAAATTTATTTTGGAATACAATATATATTTTAATTATATCCCTCGGTCTCAGTCTCTCGATCAAGCCGGTTAATTGAGGTTCTACTGTATTAGAAAAAGAAAATATAAATGGAATTCTTATTGCTAAAACATATAGCAAATACAAAAAAAATTACATACACCATTACGTTGCTCGCGAGAAACAATATTAATTCATCAAAACAATAATGAATTCATTCGTATACGATACAATGACCCTCAAGGTCAGAATCATTTTCAATATGATGATTTCACTGTGAAATGGGACTACTTACTCAAGAGCTACATGTAAGAATTAAATGTTGTGTTTAATGGAAATTTGTGTACTATTTTAGTGTTATTAGACGATAATTATTGTTCACAGAGCTGGGTAAAATAGCATTTGAAATAGTAAATACATAGTTAAAGTACGCGTACCACTGAAAATATTTAGAAACGTATTTTACGGGAGACTTGTGTAACTTCAGTGAAAAAAAGTGATTTTTAAGAATTTTTATCAGAACAACTACAATTGGTTATATTGAACTAGGCCTTTTCTCCATGTAAACAGATAGTCGTGAAGTACAAGTGATCTTGTTTTAGTGCTAAAAAAAAAATGTATATTGTTCAGAAAAATCTAAATAAAAAATAAAAAATGTATGTACATAACAATATAATAATGTATGTATAAAATAATATGTAAATTTTAGGTCCAGTCCCTAGAGAGATGTGTGATTATGCAGTAAATAATAATTTTTGTTTTAAATGCATAAAATTCGCGGTAATAAATTATTGCTCAGATAAATTCTCCAATACTGTATAAAGCAGATTGCATAAAATTTGATTAAATCCCTTGAAGATTCTTTTTCTTCCAGGAAGAGAATTGAACAAGAGTCCACATACTTCTGAGCGGTAGTATATCTGACAATATACTATATGTATAGAGTGTGGCCAGGGTTCAATGGGTAGGAGGTGATTCTACATGCAAAAATAAGTCGCATAAAAGGAATAACATCTTTTCGTTCGACGCCTCGTTCTCGTGAAAATCGAGTTTAAACATGCGCGTTCTGTTAAATAGGAATCGTCTGACGCGTCTGATCATTGTCAACCAATTCTACTTCCTGCAAAGCACGCGAACCAGACAGATCAACTTTAAACACAATTTTTTATTCCTTTTTTTTCGACTTAATTTTGCACGTAGAATCATCCATTGCCCGAAGGTGCCACACGTCTGGCCACACCTCGCATACAGGGTGTCCCATTTGAAATTCAGCGCGACAATTATTTCCGAAACTATAGCTTGTTGTCAAAAATATTCCAAATAAAACTTACTTTGTTCCGAGGCAGATATTTTATGGTGGTGACAAATCTTCTCTGGGTGAATTTTAAACGGCACTAAATAACCTTGAATGACCTTGGAGGACGAAATTGTCATAGGTCTGTGAATTCGTCTCGGGATAGGCTACACGCTCACATAAATAAAGACTACAATTAGGTATATATTGAGATATAGAGAATTTAAAAGATTAAAAAACAACAGAGGTCACGTTGAAGACAAGATTCGTGATCACCATAAGATATCTCCTCCGAAACAGAGTAACTTTTATTTGAAATATTTTTGACAAGCTGTACAGTTTGGGAAATAATTGCACGCGAAATAGGACTGCCTGTATAAATATAAAATATTTTTAAAAAGTTTTGGTTAAAAAGTTGGGTTGGCAAGAAAGTAATTTTGGTATAAACATAAAATATCTCCAAAAAGTGCACTCCAACCTCCAATTGTTTAAAAATATTGGGTTGGCAAGAAAGCAATTTTGGTATAAACATAAAATATCTTCAAAAAGTGCACTCCAACCTCCAATTGTTTAAAAATATTAGGTTGGCAAGAAAGTAATTTTGGTATAAACATAAAACATCTCAAAAAAGTGCTCTCCAACCTCCAATTGTTTCAAGATACGTCTGATTAAACGAAATCAATTTCAGCAAGCAGAAATGATATTGCATCTAATATTCTGCATGTTTCATAACATTTATCGGGACGAAAGTAATCCAGGAAGAATATTCATGGTTTTGATATATCACAGACAGACTGTCATCGTGTTCAGACATAAAGGATGTTACCATTACACAGGATTATTACAGAATATTTATGTTTCCTTTGCCGCGCGATGAAACTGTAATTTTCGATATAGGTTAGTTATAATGATGCACATATATCATTCTATAGATCATTAGAGGTAGCAAGTTACTTGTTACAGTTACCCCCGTGATAATTAGTGTTTCAGCAGTCGGTATTAAATTGTCCCGTTGACAATGCTCCGCTGTTTCCGCGGCGCTAAATCAAAGACAAGATGTACCGCAAATTATTTGCGGTACTATTGCGTTCTCCGAAGTTGTTCACTCGCGTGCAACTTCGCGTGATTTACGTTTATATGCGTAGGTACCGCACGGCCATTTTGCCAGCCATTGAATAACTTGTCACTTTCGGCTATTGGATTTTTTTTCTCTCCCTGCATAAACTCGCGGAACCCGTTTGATGAATGAATTCATTCGAAAGGTAAAAAAAACTTCAATCTGCTGGTATATCTAAACTCCTTGGTGCTCGCAGACCAGAAAACATTCGCGAACTTACATAATCGACCTGTACCACGCAATTCCAAAACGTTCACTGGCTTTTTCTACAGTCAATCCACTGAACTTGTAAACGGCAGGATAATAGATTATGCTAACAAATTTCAAGATCTTTATAGTTTTAAACAAAAGAATATATTAACTCCTATATTAACTCTTTCGGTCACGAATTATTTATTCCTGGAAAAAAATCATGGCTTTGCTAAGCAGTTCGTTGAGAATATAAATGTTTAGTATGCTACTAAATTTCTTTCGTATGTCCTTATATGAGGACATAAACAAATTATGTTAATATATTCACACATTTCTGACCTAATGTACAGTTTGAAATAATTAACCCTTAGCACTCGAGTGGCGACTCTGAGGCGCCATTAAAAATTGCTGTACCATTATTGAAAATATTGTTTACACTATTAGATATGGAGGTACCTATTCAATCACTGAACGTTTAAGTATTTCATAAGGTATTATATCAATTTCGTATCCACCAAATTTAAAATCTCATAAAAAATGTAAATATTTTAGGCCGGAAGAAATGTATAATTTTTGAGTTAAAATAGCTCCGAGTGTAAAGGGTTAATTTAAATGGCAGCGATAAAAGCTTCGAGACCTTAACAGGAAGGAATTTTTTTGAAATTGTTTGTTAATATTAAATATAGTGTATTTAGAGTGTTAAAACAGTGCAACATCCTCATATATTGTTTCTCAACGTACAATGTTGGAAATACAAGACTGCGAATCTACAAGAATCTCGTTTGTTGCGATTTATAAGAACGGCATTTGCAAAATAAAATTATATGCTAATTACACGTTCTTCTATTATCAGCTGCTGATAACATCTGCATTTCGAATACTCCTAATTAGAACTAGGATGATACTTTAGTTTCTTGCGAGCACTGTCACAAATGTCCCTTTCATCCGACTTCTCCCCACCACCACCAGCACCACTGCGAACAGTTCCAAGGTCTCCGTGCATCGACTCTCCAATTTTTAAACCACCCCGTACAACTCATCGCCGGAGGACACGCAAGAAGGTCAATCGAGGATCTCGTTCGATTCATTAAATTTCCCTATTCACGATGACTGGTCGCAGCCGTCGCGTTGCGTCGCGTCGCGCTGTTCCACGGTCGCAGAAGAGAAAAGAAAAACGCGCGTTACACGTCGATTAAAATAGTTGGGTCCGGCACAAAGGACACAGCGAAGAAACAATATCAAAAGTGGCTGCGCCGAGGCAGGGTGCCTTATCTCAGCCGATATCCCGGCTCGGTGAAACGAAACCGCATATGCCGCCAGCCCTTTACGTTTGTCGTCCGCCGGCCACGGCTAGTCACTTTCCAAAGAGAGATCGGAGCCGATAGGTTCGGGCCATTGCATCGAGTATGGCCGGCCGACTGAATGCCAATTATCTGATCCTGCGTATTGGCCGCGATGGTACGCGGGTATTCGGATGCAACGTACGCAGGAGCAATATCCAGATGATTATCGTGCAGCCTTCGCGGCACAATCTTCTGACCGGATCGTGGAGCGTGCCATTATGCGCGCGGCATGCTCTCTGCGCGGTGTGCCTCCGCGCGCCGGACCGATTTCGGGGAAGCTCGTTTCCTTTCCACGTGAATTACGTTTTATTACGCGCTGCTCGCCGCCACGAAAAATCCTCGATCGTATTTTATTACCCCGGCTGAGAGCGTTTGATTCGTTACCGATAACGGTCTCTACTCCGTTCTTGATTCCTGTTTCCGTTCTCGGTTATCCACGTGAATATTGAATAGCCAACCTCGAAAGCCTGCTTAGGATAATCGCTACTCCGAGATCGGCTTTCGTTTCGATCCCGATCCATTCGATGACCCCGTCGAAAATCATTTTATTTCACTCTTAAGCGTAGCTCTCCATTAGCATGCGCTTTATTAACCCCGTACAATTTTCCTCGTGGTTACAATAATTGCAATTTTGTCTGCAGTTATTTCAACGATGAGAGAAGAAAGTACATGCAGATTACCTTCTGACAGGCTCTGAGTCTATTCTAACCTAGAAGACTAGAACAGGAGTGGAAGAGAGCCGAAGTCGTACGAGCACTGGAGTAATGCGAATAGTGGGTCGCAGTGCTTATCATTCTTTGGTCCTATTGGAGGTGGATAAGGTCTCAATCTTCAGTCTTAGGCTGTTAGGTACTTTTTAGTGGATATGGGACCGGTACGTCTGAGAGTACCGTGTCGAGCCTCACGCTTTCCCCTCGACCGTCAACTTCAGAGGGGATGCGAGTGAGTAAATGCATTTTTTTTTTCCTATCAGTCCTTGAACTACACATTTAAAAACGGGTCTACTGTGACTCGGAATTTAAGGATCAGTCACTTACTTTGCTGTTGGTGGTTAAATTGAACGAACAGTTGTCGCATTAGAGGCTAATGATGGAATAATGTCGATACAAGAATTACTATCATATCTATATCAGCAACTCATGCCTGTCTTACTGTTAAGACCTCATTGTTAAGATCATGTCAAGGTCGCAGTCTTGACCTGAGCAATAATATCATGTACTAAACAATATTTACTGACATTGAAAAAAAATTTTGGTGACCATCACTGTTCATGTTCTTTCTGGAATTTTTTCTTTACTTTTGTAGCCGACTAAAATTAATTCCGTTCCAAACATTCGACAGTTGCGGTGGGACACCCTGTACATCGATTACAACAACATAGGATTTTATTTCGGTTTAAAAATAAACGAATAACATATTTATATTAGACTCTGCTCAGAATCGTAGTTAGGGATTGCGATCCCGCGCCATTTTCAATCCCGCTGAATTGATGTGGGATTTATTTCAAACTATAATTGAAATGTGTGTGTATATATGTGCATATATGTGCATATACATATACGTTTCTAATTGTATAAAATATATAATATAATAATTCGTTATATCTAATAATTATTAGAACAAGGTATTATATAAATAAACAATTATTATATATATATATATATTAATTGCTGAGGTGAATCGGAAGAATGTTTTCCTTTACCAAAATGTTGGTTAAAACTTAAAAATAACTATACAAATTGTTTAGAACGAACTATATGTAATCGACCTGTCTGTGATTGCGGGATTGCAATCCCTAATCGTAGTGAATCAAGTGTACCAGTATGTTAAACGTTAAGATTAAATTTTTGTATCAGCATGCTATAGATCATTTCATGACCTTGACCTCGTACATAACGCTAAAGTAGTGAGTTCCGGTTTTCGGGCGAAATAGCTCAGTATGCGTCCGTTTGTCCGTCGGCAAAGGGATTTGCGCGCAAAACGTTTCCCAGCGATTCGCGTTATTACCGCGGCGGCGGCCATTTCCACGGCCGCTGAACGAAATCGTTATTCACGTCTACTCTCGTCGTTCTGACCTCTCTCTCCCTCTCTAGAGAGAGAGAGAGAGAGAGAGAGAGAGGGAAAGAGAGACGCGCGCGAACACCTTTGTGATTTTGCAACGCGCTGCTCCCGCCGCGATACCCGTAGTTACCCTCTAACGGAATCAGATGACAATAATTGCAACGCGATGGCACGTAGTGAATCCTCCGATCCGATCCTACATTCCAATGAGAGTCTCGACCGTAATGTCTTCTGTCATTTTGCTGCGACACTGGTACACTAATTATACGCTGATACCATCGGGCCAATTAGTTTCGTAATTACGCTCTATGGCGACGCGACACGACGCGGCGCGCCACGAATTTCTACGGAGTCTTGGATTTGAACTTGGATCCACGCTCGTTGCCGCTCTCGAGTTTCAACTTAAACGCCGCAGTCGGATTTCATCTGTACGTGTGCGTTTCAATATTAGCCCGGATCGTTTCTGGTTAGGTAATCGTCGCCCGCATTAACCCCTTCGGTGCCGATCAACGATATAACATCGCCGTTCTCCTGCGGAAACTGAAATCCCGTTCTGATTCAGACATTTCTAATTACTAGACAGCGGATTTTATGCATTTCCGACTATAATGAGTAGGTGTAATTTCAAGTTGTAAATGCATTGGAAAAATTTAGGAACGCTGTTACATTATTTTCAACCTACTAAACATGTTAACACTGAATCTACCGTTGCCGGACAGATGACCGGTCTTACATTTTCAATTTTATAATTAGCACTGCGGATCTTTATGCGAAATAAAAATTGTCTGCATCGATTGCAACACATAGAAACTAAATTGAATGTTATTTCTTCCCGTACTGATTTTAATAGAGGAGAAATCGTCTATTGATATCTTCAATTTGTCATATTTTCCAACAATTTTGAATTTCATCTATTCAATTTCGCTATAACTGCATAAAGATCCGCAGTCTATTTATAATTATTGAAATTATGACGTTGTTTACACGTACTACACATACGTTGTTAAATCTAAATAAATGGAGCCTTGTCATTTTTATCAGCTGGAACATTTAAATCGCTTTCAGTGCTCGGTAGTTTTAGTGTTAAGAGAGAAAATAAATTTCTATTTCACTGCAGTTGCAATTTAGCTAGAAAATTTGTATTCTACATAAAGATCCGCTGTCTACTAATTACAAGCCTGCGGATCTTTATGCATTTATGAAGAAATCGGTTGGGTGAAATATGAAATAGTAAAAGATTAGAAAAATTTAAGAACACTGTAATGTTGTTTTTCACACTAAACCTACCACACCGGTCACAAATAACCGGTTCCAGATGTTTTATTGCTCAATTATTGGAATTATAAAGATGCTTTCGTGGTAAACGATCAAATAAATATATTCAATAGCTCAAATATTGTAATATGAACCGCACAAAGTTCGAATAAATTTAATCTTGTTATTTTTATAACGCAACATGGACCGGCTACATTTCAACCTAGGTAGGTTTAGTGTTAATGTAACGAAGTCGTTAAGGGATGAAATCAATTTTTACGTTATTCCTGCTTCCCACAATAAATGCAGAAGAATTTTATTTTGCATGAACTTCTGATTAGTTTCCGAGCCGTCGATTTTTGCATTCGGAAGCTGCCGAAACGAACGCAAAATCCTCTGCACGCACAATCGGCGTGTCACGTGTTGCTCAACCGGAATGCACGCGGCAAGCTTGAAGAGGGTAGATAGAATATATCAGTCCGTCGCAGTCGCAGCTACCTTCTTAGAGTCCAATATACATGATCTATTACGTGTTCATGCATATCTCGTTAAACGCGAGCCGCTAATGACTCTTGAATTTATGCAAATCGCATGCATGTATGAAATTAATCTCGATAGGACGTTCTTAAAGCAAATACGACTGTGAAGTCTCGGTCTCGGGGAAGTTGGTAATTAGAAGACGAGAAGGGAGAGCAAGAGAGAGAGAGAGAGAGAGAGAGAGAAATGCCGGGCAGGTAAGAGAGTACGATTACAGCGTTAGTGGCAATCGAATCGACGTTGTGATATATGTAGTACACCGGCGAAACAGATGTGCGAACACGGCTTATCCGCGGCTTGATATTCATAGAACAATCAGGACGTAATCAAGCGTAACATAATTATCGCCAGGGGCTCGAATGAATCTTAGGCGAAAGGCGACGACGCGAGTACTACACGACGATGCCGCGCGGCGGATCTTGCCCGGACAAGAGCCTCCAGCGATCACTGGGTTATCAACTGGGAGTTCAGAGTCCTGGATGTGCCGGCCGGGGTTCTCCATTTTTTCCTCTGTTTCCACCATGGAAATTAATGTTTCGAGAAAACTCGCTCGAATTAATGATCAACAATTACGGCGAGTTTTTAGCCCAGTCTGCGATATTAACGAGCGGCTACGCGCGGTGTAGATAACCGGTGATTAATAGCCTCCGTGTCAAACCATTACATGTCAATGGATTCAATTACCAGTGACCGTATTTATCTGAATCGGATCAATTTTATATGCTGGCCGCCCCGTTCGATTAAAAATTCCAACGTTTCGCGTGAAACGAATGCTGACCTTGCGGTTATGGTCACAGTGAGTTTTATGCAGTACGAGTTAAGGGAGCAAAGGAGATTCCGATTAATGGAAATGGGTATTTATAATGCAGAAATAACGCACAAGAATTCAAACTGTCTGTTCTTTATTTAACCGAAGATGAACTAGTCAGAAGACGTCTGTATCGCTAGCAAGCCGAAACTGAAGTGAAGCTACAGAGAAAGTTTTAGGGGAAAGAAGAACCCCTGTTGTGTCCACTCGGTCCACTCGGGAAAAACAGATGTGGGAGGACCCTTAATTTATTACTCAGGGCCTCTTTGAATTTGAAAGTTGCAGGCCTTCCACTTCTGACCTGAGTCAATGATAAAGACCCGAGGACCGTTAAAAAATTCCGGGACACTCTTAGTATCCTTCGACACTCGACTTAATTTTGCAGATGTTCCAACATCGATAATTATTTATAAAAAAAGGAGAAGAACGCGCGATGCGTTTTCAGTGGTTTTTTGTTAGCAAAAGTGGGTAGAGGCACTCTGGCGTCCATTTTTGCGGCGGCCGTGGTAGTTTTCACTGGTGGTTTTGTCTATTTTGATTATTTCGTATCGATGTCACTGATTTTTTTATTAGAAGTGTGTTGACCTTCGTATGTCCTTGATTTAATAGTTAACAAGATAAGAACAACAAGAACAAGAAGTTAACAAGAATCATTGAAACTTTTATTGCTTTTAAGTAGTAATCGAAACCCATGAGATGAAACTTGGTTATTGTACTTGACTCGGATTCGTCAGTACATATTGAACTTGATCCCATCCCTATCTACGAGAAGACAGCGGATCTTTATGCAAAATAAAAATGATCTGGCTGAATTGCAACAAACTGAACTGAAATAGAAGATTAATATCTGTCTTAATATCT
Organism: Lasioglossum oenotherae; assembly: GCA_028455765.1. Lineage (NCBI taxonomy): Eukaryota > Metazoa > Arthropoda > Insecta > Hymenoptera > Halictidae > Lasioglossum > Lasioglossum oenotherae. Next base: position 1,409,698 of record CM052297.1, read on the forward strand.
TTAATGGGTTGAACGTAATGTAACTTGTGTAAATTCTTGTAATGTTTATACTGTTTTCAATAACACATATTAATTTCTGACATAAATTCGTGAAATCCAATTATTAGGAAAGAGATTGGAATATGTTGTGCCATTTAGCTGTTTAATAATTAAACTCTATTGCATTTGTAACTTGATTTACGTTTGTGTAGACAGCTAATGATGTCATCTCGGCTGTCTGTGTGCCGCAACTTGCAGTGTGCAGCAGCTACGAGCCAGTTACTCCAATTACTGACTTCATTACTTTGCACGGTAACACGTAGGGTACATTGAACGTACTCAAGCAACCGATATCGTTCAAAACTCTCGTCGCAACGTTTAGTGACTCTTAAATAGCATTCTTCTTGTTCTTTTCTTCGCGTACTTGCAGTTCGTCCGCTTCTCGTATCCGAAAACTCGAATTTCTTAATTATACAATTGTATTTTCCCAGTGCAGAAAGATTTAATAGCTTAAATACATTTTCCGCGATTCAATTTGTTATCTCTGTACAGGAAACTAACTTATTAACATTGTGCTACATCCTCGCTTCTTAAACTTCATTTCCAATAACTTCTGTCTGGAAGTGATTAATTATTCCACGACCCAGTTTCGTCGTCAAACTCTTAACAAGATGGCACTTTAATAGCACACCGCGGGCAGACAGAAATATGTGAATATTTTCGTTCGAAGAACTCTGTTTTCGACCATATTCTTTACGTTGCTATCCATTTGCATCGGAAGCGGGTACAGGATGTCCCGATAATGTATTTCCATGAAACAGGCGATTACTTAGGTCGTTTGAAGCAACTTTTTCCTTTGTGAAAATGCTCTCCATGGCTTTGTTAATAATAAAAATAATAAAAGTAATTAATGGATGCTAAGAGTATTATTATGTTGTACTATAGGAACATTCGTAACGTTTTTAAATGAAAAAATTCACAGATAAAATTAGGACATTCATACATTTATTCAAAAAATGATAGGATGGAAAATATGTTACTCAATAAATCTATGAATAAATATCTTAATTTTATCTGTGAATTTTAATCTAAAAGCGTATAACATTTAATTTAATTGAAAAACGAAAGTATATAAACATTTAGTTTTCGCTATAATATTTTCCTGCCAATTATACATTAATTATGGCTTCTAAAAATTTTCAAAAAAATGCTAGAATGTAAAATGCCGCAGAAAATAAGATTCTACGTGATTCGACTTTCTGAAAAATTGGAAATTGCATAAACATCCGCAGTTTTACAATAATGAATCTAATTACGTTTCGTTGCAACGAAATTCACCAGTCAGTAATTGAATGTAATCGGAGACTCACTTTATCGTGCATAAAACCGGCGAGAAACGTCAACGGTGTAATTAGATTGGATAATCACAATTCCAGTACAAACTTTTCCGTTTCGATGGAATGAAAGTAAAGCCGAGTATTAGAGAATATAAAAACGTTTAAAGGTACGGATGACATTGCAGATGATTGCATCGAGCCGCCTTTGTGTTCACCCTCGTGAACGAGCTAGCAGTTATGCAACTCGACGATATTGCATCGTATACATGGGAATGGAGAATGCAATCGGGGATCAAAATGGCGGCAAACGTGAGACCCGCACACATGCATGCGTCAAAAGAATCCTCCTCTTTTTTTTTCTAGTGCAAAGAGTAATGCTTACAATTTGAAATAATGCAAAAGCATTGTAGCTGCCAGAATGCAATTTCACCTCGCGAATTCTTCGAGTATTATTACCGTTCGGAGAGTCGTTTAATTTTCATTCCTTTTTTTTCCGTTCGCAGACAGCTCGAGTAACTCGATCGCGAAGCTCGTTTATTTTTCAGTGCGAATATTTTGATACAGCTTTTTCGTCTATTTTTCACTGCGAATATTTCGCTACAGCTTATTCGTCAGATCGTGTCATTTAAATGATACGATGCTGTTGTGCTTGAACAATTGAATCGTCAAATATGAAACTATACGAATTGTTCAAGATGTCTTGGTGGCCAACGGTTGGGAGTTGGTACTTGCTTTTGTCTACAGATCCCCAACATAGCCCACGACGAAAATTTATGACAATTTGCCAACGAATATCCAACGTTGAGCCAACAATTATTACATGTACAGTTGGTTAATTAACAAGAAACTTGCGTATGACAATAGTACATAGCCTACCTTAACAGAACAAATGTTCTGAGTCAAATCAAAACTTCCTCGAGATCTTCAAAGGCAGTAAGCGATCCTTTTGTATGGGGAAATCACCCAAATTGCTTTTCGCAGCGGGAAATCCTGTCCGTCGATCGCAGGGCCATGTTTTGTGGGTCCGCCGGATTTCTTACCTACTTCTCGATTTGGCCTTCTTTGGTACTCTGCAGCATCTAACCCGAGGGTTGGTGTCCAGGAAAGATCTACCCCAGTTTGCTCCTATCCGACGATTCCCAAAGGCACTTCTGTTTGGAACTTCGCTGTTCTTACAAGCATCGCTGTTCCGCTGGCAGTATAGGCGATAGACAAAAGATATAACGAACTCGTAAAATTAATCCCTCGAGGAACAGTTCCATTTATGAGCAGAGAACTCCGTAGTCCTCGTGTTGAACTCGAGTAGTAATCGAAATCGTGTATCGAGTTTCCGAAAAGTGTAGCAGCTACTACAAGGATATTCTCATTTCTTAATCTGTTTGAGAACTATGATTCTTTGAAATTGATTTTGGAAAAGTTAAACAGTGCACGTTCACAACACGATGGAAGTATTTAAAGAATTAGAAAATGCTATTGCATTATTTTCAACTCGTTGCAAGTAGCTCCTGTGTTTTGCAATTATTACAGACAATTTCTTAGTTCGCATAAAAATCTGCTGTCTAATTACAACGGTTATAATTATATTACAACGCTTCCTTACAATGATTATAATTAGACTGTGGATCTTTATGCAAAATAAAAATGTTTTGCATTGATTGTTGGAAGCAGGAGTAACATAATAATTGATTTCATCCCTTAACGACTTTGTTATATTAAATGCAATATTAAAACGTTCTTGAATTTTTAGAATTTTTTACTATTTTATATTTCGCCCAACCAATTTCTCCAATTTCTTCCTTGCAATTGTTTGTTTGCTCGATGTGTCTAATCAATCAACTTCGTTGCCGATTAACTGAATTTTAACGTCAATTTTCAAGAGAACGGCTCATTTTTTACCCATGGCTCCTTCGAGAAGTACACGATACGATCATTAACAAAGTTCAACGTAGAAATAGTCGATCAAGGTTAATCCTGCAGCGAACTTTTTAACCCTTCGCACTCGAAGCTATTTTCACTCGAAAATTAAACATTTTTCTTCCGACCTTAATATTTCCATTCTCCATGATTTTAAAAATTTTATGGATATGAAATTTGTATAACACCTCTACAATACCTAAATATTTAATTTGATTCGTCACTGACATATTTAATGATATAAACAATATTGTGAACAATAGTACAGCAATTTTTAGAGTTAACAGATCCTTCGCCGACCTGTAACGCTGTAATGGTTTCTACACATAATTTCTTGATAGCCAGTATAAATAAAGGAAAATTGATTGCACACATCCGATATCAAAGTTGCATCAACATCGACGGATGTTGTTTCGATGCGGTCTGATGGAACTTGTGTTCTTTGAAATCTGAAAACACTGCGAGGGAGTGGCCACATGGTAAGCAAATCATTTTCTGTCGCACCCTTCGCGAGCAGTCATTTTGTAGGATTACTAGCACCGGATGCCATGCGGAGTGCGAGGGTAGAGTTCCCTAAGGATGGGAGTCGCTATTGACGAGACCATCACGAGATAGCCCAGGGGGGTCTGCCCAAGGGGTTCGCACACCTAACAGACCCTTCCATTGCTGTCAACTGTCTTCAGGATTATGATGTGTCAATCGCTATTGAGCATCAGCGCCAAATGCCAGAACCATTTACCTGAAATGTGGCTGCGGCAGAGTGACTTCTCATCGGGGATCCAAAGAATTATGAAACTACTCAGTAGGCTCTGTGTAAAACGTACACCTTGGAACATTGATGAAGTGCTCAATGAAAATAGACGGACAAAATAGTAAGTTTTAGTTCGAGTCAAAATAGAATTTTTTTTGTGATTGAAAAAGGAAATTCTTATCTTGCATAAAGATGTGCAGTTGCATAAAAATAAATGTAGCCATACGAATAATCTAAATTTTCTTTTCTCCTTTACGAAATTTTGGTGATGAAGTCGTTTTGATCACTGTAACTGGAACGAAAATGATACGGCAAGGGGTTAAGACAATTTATGAACGTTCATATGGAATTTTCGATTTATTAAAATTAAAATTAAATTAATAAAATTAATAAAATAAAATAAAATAATAAAATGAAAATAATTTTATTAAAAATTAATAAAATGAAATTAAATTAAATTTATTAAAATTGTTGAAGTCGGAAAGAAATTTTTATAGCGTTTCTGTGTCTTGTGATTGAAGAAGAAAATTTTTATTTTGCATAGAGATCCGCAGTCTAATTATTACTAATATCTTTTAGTAGAGAATAAAAAGCCGCGTCGATTATACGAAAATATATGGTGCTTTAAAAAAAGAAATCAAAAAGGTGACCTTCATACTTCTATCTACAAAAAACGAATAACACCAGTACGTACATATACTAAAAGTGACGTAAATCTATTCGAGAAATGATTTGTTACACGAACACGTTCTACGTTACAATACTAACCGACCACCTACATATATTTTTGTTGAAGGATTTCGTGAGCTGCGCGGAAAGACGACCAGGCCGCAGATGTTTCAGGTATGGTTGATCCATTCCGTGGTAAATTTACTTGCCAGTTAAGAACGTTACCGGGGCAAACAGTACGGATGTACTCAACCGAAATACATTGTGTTTGGTCCGTAACTGTGGCCTTAACTGCTAGATAAATTTGCCGCGAAGTGGATCAAACGGACACTCGTTGGCCGCCTCTTAAGTCCCTGTAATTCCATAGTCGAGCGTTAAGTAAATTCAGGTTAAGTGCCGCGATTCGCCGCGGTTACGATCAAAATAAATAACTGGTCGCCGCTTGTTTTACTTACTGAGCGGTTAAAAAAAAAAAAGAAAAAAAATCGAGGGAAAGAAAATAAAAAGAGAAAGAGACGCGTGCTCGAGAGCGACGACGCGGATTACTGAAATACAAACAGAGTTCCGCCGCGTTTCGTAAACCACTTTAATTCGGTGAATGCGTGATCAGTTTGTTGCCCGGCACGATCTGAAACAGCTTTCCGGAAATATTTTAATGACAATACCATGTATTTACTGGTCTTGTATACGCGGCAAATTTGTACTGGTCGTCGTGCAAACGTAACTGTTCGTTTAGGAAGTAAATAGAAATTCATTTCGTTTAATGTCCCCGCGGCGCGGTATCTTCGTTTATATAATAAATGGAAAAATAAAAACAGCAAGAAATTCGAGACGTACGTGGAATTATAATAACGATTATAATAACGAAGAACAGAATACAGAAAATAAATAAAATCCAGAAAGAAGTGAAGGGAATATTGAAAAAATCGAAAAGTAAATAAAAGTGGTATGAAATAAATTATAATAAAATTATCGAGATCAGATCTGGGCAGATAAATAAATTCATATGAGAAAATTGGACTTCTCTTATAAACAGAGAATGAAAATGGAGCAGTTAGGTCGACGAAGACATAGATACCCGACCAGTACGAAAGATTAGTGTCCCGGGGTGAAGAACGGAAGCAAATTTAATGAAACACGATGTCAGTTGATGGTAGGGGGATGTGGTGCGGTGTTTCATTTGGAAGAATGGAGCAGAATTATTCTATGGGGGCTTTGTGCCCGGGTTTATTGCTAATAGGGACATTTCTGACTGAGGCAAAATACACCAAGTCGATCACATGACGAGCTAAGCCGCCATTGTTGTTGCGACGGAGTCTGCCATCGCTGTATGTGAACAATGGAGACGTCATTCGTGTCTTACTGTTCGGCGGCTACTTATTCCCCGATGACGCTTCACTACCCCCACTACCGGCGTGTGCCGGCGTGTTGGGCAAATTGTATTTTAAATAATAAATATATAAACGTGTGACTTTAATTGCAAATCAATATAATTAATGTTGAACAATTGTCGATCGAAATCCAGAGAACCGTTTTAATTGCGAACAATAACTAAACTTTTTATTTAAATAAAAGTAATTTAAACAATTCCAAAAGTGGCCTATTTATTATTTCTTATTTGCAAATAAAAGAATATTTATTATTTGGATCGAGGTGGAAATCAAATAAATAGTTTTCGATCTTCTCTTATTTCTTGTATTTTGTATATAAAATGAACACGTGCGCGTTTTTTGTCTGCTATAGCAACCTTCTCAGGTATACCGCCAGGACGGACCCGTCCGGAGGGCCCAGCTGCCTATAAAAAAATACAATTTTATTTATTATTTGTCAATACAAATAATAATTGAAATTGTATTTGCAAATAACAATTAACTTAATTATTCTCAATAATTCATTGTAGACTTGCTCAAATAATAGATAATTATTTTTGCTTTTCATTTGAATATCCAAATAACAAATAACTTGTTATTTAAATTTTTATTTAAATAAATTTATTTATTGCCCGACACTGATTGATACATAGTGGGTTAAAAATTTTTATTTGGATAGAAATCTGCAGTATATTTTACCCCTCTATTGATTAGCAATGATGGTTGGAAAAGTTATGTTTTGTTTAACGTTACCGTCAACGAGACTGTATATTTTATAATAATTTTGATAAGTTACAACAACTAATATAATCGAAATCAATTTCCTATGATCACCCACTCGTTTTTGTTGTAAATGTGTAAAAATCACAGTCTACTACACAGTCTACTTGTCTAAATGGCTTTTTCCGTGTCCGTAAAACAATTCCGTGGCTATTTTCCGGCCATGAGATTCATATTCCGTCACGTAACAGCACGTTACGAAACAGCCTGTACAAACGAATGCGAGAGAGACTATTGCAACGTGATCTCCAGTGTATACACTCATCGTGCAGGCTGGTTAGGGGCCGAGTCATTCTCTCCAGCGTCGATTGTGCGGCTGTATCGCGTCGAACGATCGAATCTCGCGAGAATAAGAATACACGCCCGCGGACATACATCCATTTCGAGATGTCTGTAAGCATGAACGATAACGCCGGATCGTGAAATAATTAATTTCACGCCTCTGTAATCTCCTCGATCGTGTATCCCTGATAAACTTCGCCATTTTTTATCGCCGCCCTCGGCGCGTACAGAGCGTCGATAATTCGAGAACGTGTTCTGGAGATTATGGCCGCCGCCGTTTGTCACAATTATCTGACGTCCAAAGGATTTCTGCCGGTGATCCTGATTTATTTATACCGCCGAATCCCGCGAACACCGAGCGCACGGTTTGTTCAAGCGGCGTCGAATTTTTATCGGGAATCTTCCCGCGGAAAATTCCCCGATAATAATTACGCGAGAATTAATCGACTTCGTTGTCGATTAATTGAATTTTAACGTCAATTTCCAAGAGAGGAGTTCGTTTTTTAGCCATGGTTCTTTCGAGAAGTTACCATTATATTTAACCTAAATATCTGGTGAATTATGAATGAAATTGCTGCCAACAATTCATTGAAAAATACTCGGCTGTTAATCCTTCAGTCTATTAGCAAAATTGCCGAAAAGTGTTAATTATTGTAGAAAAAATTAATGAGATACTGAGCGTTCGTGCAATATCAAGTTACAGGGCCGTATGTATGTATGCGCGTGTGCGTAAGTCGAACGGGGAAGTTTATTAACTCGCAAGCATAAACCTCGATGGAGCTTAACCTTCTGGAAAATCCGGCGAGCGTCGAATGTTACACGTTTTTGCGAGGTGAAACCGATAAAATGTTTCCCGATTTTCTTTCATTATCTTTCCTTTTTTTATACTAAATTCCTTTGCCGCGAAGCAGAATGTTCTTTGCCCCGGCGGAGAATAAGAGGAAGGAAATTTTCTATCGAAAATATTTGTAGCACTTTAAGTTCGATGCCGGGCTTGTTTGATACCAGAAGCGTAATTCGTGATTGAAATTCTCGAGCGCGGCGGTGCTTTGTGCTGAAACTTTTAATTGGCAGAATTCTCTCGATTTGCTTCCATTCGGTATGGACACAAATGTTCCTTGCCGAGGGAGAGAGAGAGGGAGAGAGAGAGAGAGGAACAAAGAGGGATTCGGTTCATGGATCCTGTGCGATACCGAGTTTCCGGTATATACCCATGACTTCTTGAACAATCGTCTATTACTCCGACTAAGAGCTTTGATCGTTCTGCCGTAATATCGAATTAAACTCGAAGAGGATCCTGTCAAGAGCAAGGAAGTAGCTCACGACCACAGCATACCGTGAAAGACACGCAATGGCCCTTGTACCGGACTCGTCCAAGTCTCGCGGTTCTTTGAGACATTTCGGACGTAATGTTAACCACCGAAATAGTTTTACAAATTGTTCGTCACATGTGTAACGTCCATTGAAAATCAATATTACAGTGAAGCCTCGATCTAAGTACATCTGGCGGGTCCGTGCTTTTTCTTAGATCGAGTGGTTCTACTATTTCTTAACAAAACTACTCCAAAAAGGATTTCTTATTTAATAATTCCAATACGTAACCCAACAATTTTCGTAAAGTTTGTTTAATGTCTCCACAGTTTTTTATATATATTCCTTTTAGTCACAAATAGACAGCGGGTTTCGTGCATTTATGACAAACATGAGTAGGTGTAATTTAATTTAAAAATATTTTTTTGTCATTTTCAACCTATTGAATATATTAAGAGTGAAGATAAATTTCTATTTCACTCCAGTTTGTTGCGATGCATAAAGCAAGAAATAAAGATCCGCTGTCAAATCATAAATACGTCCAATCCACAGTTATATTTCCGATGTAATTTTAACCACCTAAATATTTTTACAAATTGTTCGTGACATGTATCATACATTCAAAATCAGTAGAAAAATTATTATCCGTCATTGTTTTCATAGATGCTTGCAATCTCTATTCATCACTATAATAAAAAGCATACATCGAGACAACAAGAGGTACTTTATTGACTTCGTTACCCACGAAAATGGGCAACGGTGACATCATGTACGATGATTTTTCAGATTCGCAGGATATGAGTAAAACCATTCCGTCACTTCTTTTGCATAGTAAACGGCACAATAACCTTGTTTTGTATGCAGATTGGGTTCGACCATATCGAATTATAGACAAACGAGGAAGTGTCATAGAGTAACACGAGTTCACCCTGTTCGATATACAGGGTGATGCATGTAATTTGACGATTTAAAATTACAGTGATCCTTGAAAGCGCGAACAATTTCCAGTTCTCATATTCGTAATTTGGTACATCCTGCGTCTTCAAGAACGTCACCGAGAACCTGTCTGACATGTCTAAACGACGATCTTCTGACGAGGTACATTACAGGGTGTCTCAAAAATCTTGTATTTCGTTGACAGACAGGGAATCCCTCCGCAGTAGCGGAGTTTTCGTGTTTAAATAATTAATTAATCAACTAAAAATACCACCGTCTTTGTACATGTTCTGGCTATGTCGATGCAGAGCGACTTTTTCGATTCGAATGATAAATCTCTCAATATTTACGAAAATCTGTCAGTGGCGGCCATCTTGTGACATCATGCTTGCTTCGGATGCCTGGTGACAGGCAGTATCTGCCGAATATTACAAATTATTCCTCTATAACGTAAAAATGTGCATTTTCGGCACTGGACGCATTTAGATTTGACTTTTAGGAATCACAATTGACCTCTTCTGAACTCCTCATCGCAATGTTGAAGCGTCATTTTGTATTCTTGTAAACCTTGCAGTTTCATATACGTATATGTAGATCTAGCGATGTGTGCGTGTGCCACTACACTCTTGCACGGGCGCGCCGGCACTCTTAGTAATCGCAAATTAAAAATATTAGAACCCGTCGTTTTGACGGGTCCCGTAAAGCTAGTGTCAAACCGACAATACTGAGAATCCAGTTAGTAGGGACGTTCGTCAATCGAAATGGTAAAAAGCTGACGGGTTGGTGTGTTGCGGTCAAAGATACAAGATGATCTCTGTCATTACATGTTCCCGTTAGCTGGACGAGGGTAGACGGCGCGTCGTTCCCTTGAAGCGCATCTCTAAATCCGACCATTTCATTGGAAATCGTACAAAGTCAAGGGAAAGGGACATCTCGATCAATATTTCACATGAACGGCCGATTGGTCGGCAGGAAATAACGTCTGGTTTGTACAAGCTGGGATACAGGCTGGCTGGCCGGCTCTAAACTGTTCCCTGTCTCCGGGGAGCTGGCCAGTGCTATACGTGTCAATGGTAAACTGACCCTAGATGTCCATCGCGTCGAGATGAAAAGGCCACGACGGATCTACTTTGTTCAAGCCAGTCCCGTTAGACGCAGCGCGACTATCAGAATCTAATCACCGAGTAGCATCAGACACTTGGCCTGTCCGACTGCATGGTCCGGTACAAATTGTCAGTGAGATAGGCATCGTTGCCCCCACAGGGTCAGCCTGATGTGGATATTCGTCGCGTTTCGATTAGACTGTTGCTCCCTGCGCAAGATTAAAAAGCCAAAGTACATGCTACCGTGGCTACGGTATACATGACCACAGCCCGCAGCAGTTTTCTTTCCCCTGTCGAGATAAACGAAATATCTTGTACGTCGATAACGAAATCTTTCTCCCCCGCATATCTACCAGTCAAGAAAATAAAATTACTCCAGGAAAGCAAACGCTTCTCGAGCAGGATCAGATGGATTACCCCCCTCTATGTTCAGTTGGAAACTTCTCTTCGTATGCTTCAGCCAACGGAACGTCCATACCGAATATTTAATGGATTTTATGCATTTTTGACGAATGGTCATTAGAAGGATGTAACAATTTTGTTCTAATACTTTTGATTTGTTATCATTAGATTGAGGATGTTTGTGCAAAATAAAAAGATTGTGCGTCAACTGCAACACGCAGGAGCTGAATATAAATTTATATTCTTCATTAATAACTTTAATGTGGTGAAAATAATATATTAATACTCTTAAGGTCTTTTAATATGTTCACTGTTTCAAATTGCGCTTGCTCATTTGTGTTATAAATGCATAATCACTACAATCAAGCTAGTAATGATATGATTAGGAACTTTAATTCCCAAGTTTATTTCATTTTTTTTAAATTAAAAGTTTAAACTTTAAGCATCACTAAATACTCGGAATATAATGTAATTTTTAATTAAAAACAAAATAAAAATGTTCTACTTGAATTACAAGAGACTGGAGTGAAATACAAACTCATTTTCTTTCTTCATATATTTATTTGCTTGAAAATAATGTAACAGTATTTATAATTATTCTAATGTTTTACTGTTTTAAATTACGCCTAATCATTTCTGTCTTAAATGCATAAAATCCGCTGTCTAGTGGTGAAACAAAATATGTTAACAATTAATAAACTGTTAAAAATATCGTATTCAAGCAAACCAAGTGATGTTCGTCACAAATCATAATAATTTTAATGACTTGCTTTCTGGAATCGTATTTATTAAAAAATTGTCCATCTGAATTGCAATAAATTGGAATGCAATATAATCGTATTTTGTTTTCTAGTATGTTTAAAAATAATATAATCGTATTTACAAATTCTTCTAATGTTTTTACTGTCTTAAATTATCAGTTTTCTGATAAATGCATCTGTCTATAATATTATTCCATCTTATTGGCGGTCAATTTATTAATAGTCTTGCAAGATTATTCTTCAGGAGTGTCGGTATGAATTCTCCTAAAGATACACAATTGTTCAATAACAAATAACGAAGTAATTGGAATATTTATTTGTTCAAATAAAATGCTGTGCCAACATACTCGAAAAAAAACACGTCCGAAACGTCCGTCCGCGATTATTACTTTTTCCAGAGGTGAAATGCAGCATTCTTTTCGGTAATTACACGCTTAATCACTTTCAGACTTACGACGATAGAGTAATTACACGTGTTGGCATATGGCCGGAATCATTGATGCGCTTTCCGGTTCATTAAGGTCGCGTTCATTACCGGGTTCGCGCAACCAGAAACGGGATGGAGTTTCGTGCGTTCCTGGAAACAGTTCGTTCAACAGAGAAGTTACTCCCGAGGGTAATTAAGCGAAATGTAGTTAATGAGGTTAATGGAAAAAAAAATAGCTGCAGGAAGTAAGCAAACGGAAAAAGGTTAAAGACTGACTTCTATAGCGGGCATCAGTGAAAGCAAGTGTCGACTTATTACGTGTCTCGGAAATCGGGCTCGTTGGCATTCCCGAGTGAATCATCCTCGAGGCTGGAAAATCGCATTTTTGAAATTTACAGGGTGGCTCCACGATGGTGGAGGGTGGATGTCCGAAAGAAGCGGGTTTCCCGAAAATATCGAGAATATGACACATGACACTCTTGAAAAGAATTTGTGATGGACAACATTCTTTCAATGAAAAGATCTCTTTGTATAGTAATTAAATATTTATATTGTATTATATTATATATATAATATACATTTATATTGATAAATAATATAATTTGAAGAATAAATTATTTCGAGAATCCCTTCGTTTTTGGGAATCCCGATCAGTTCGAGAATCTCGAAATGGTCAACACATATTACCATTTCGACTTACATGATTATTATTATTCGGAAAATGGTTCACGTAAAGTTGAACGGTGCCAAGAGGGGCACAATAAAAAGAATATTTTTTTAGGTGGATGCGTAAAAAAAATAAAAGAATGATTCAGTTAGATAAAAGATTGAGTAAGTTAATGATTGAGTAAGATAAATAATATCGTTGATAATAATGATACCGTTTTTATCCAGAATACGTAGAATCATAAAAAGACGAAAATTCATCACATTGCATCAGGACGTACGCCGTACGTCCTTCGGGTCGGAAGGGTGAAGAGATATGAGGGGTTGAATGTAACGATCATTTATGTATCCATCCCGTTTCGTTTCCACAGTAGTAGACAAAAAGATTAGTGATCTTATAGATTGACAGGCCAAGTGAAACATCCTGTATATAGTATATTGGACACAATGAATCGCCATTTACGTGAATTAATCGAATTAAGAGATGATCAGCAGCTCCAGTAACACCGTCACGCTTCACTGCGCCATATTGTAGCTCTCGATTCGAGCGAGATACCGTTCATTGCCGGAAACGAGGCACAGGAAACACGGACCACGTGTTTCGAACATTAACTGGAACGTTGGCTGACTATATCGTTCTTCATTCATTCGTGTTCCTCGCGTACGATCTCTAAATAATGTGACGGATTATCGGGCCAATGTAATACTCTCCTTCCGTTGTTACTCAATATTGTTCCGTTGTTACAAAATACGCGGACGTAAGATATACAATGTATAATTTCATCTCTAAAGCAAGACAGATTTATTATCTAACGAAAAGCAAACGTATCATAATATTTTTATACCGGCTGTTCACGCTCACACTAGCAAGCGTTTATCTTAAAAATAGTAAAAATTAGTGGGGTGCGAAATCCCGGGAAGTCCCGAAACCCGATGCTTGGGACGGGATGGGAAGTCGCGTGTTCCGTCGGGTGCGGGATTCATTTAAAATTGTTTTTTAGTAGGAAATCCCGACCATTTTCGGGAAATCTAAACGTCTTTAGAAATCCCGAAAGTTTCAAGATCCCGGTCTCGCACACCACCGATAAAAATTAGAAAAATAGTTACACTGTTTTTGAAACCAATGTAACAATATCTGTAACTTCTTTTTGTCTGCATTATTTTTTCAGGAGTGAAGATCACCTTCAATTTTTCAGAAGGAATGCTATGTATGTACTTCTTTATAGCACATGAAAGTGTGCGCCAAAACGTATTCCTTTGCCTACGACACACTGGTCTCAGGTCACGAATAGAAGTATTGAAAGGTATTGGAAACAGAATGATCTTCAAGAAGATAGGGTAAATTGTTGAGAAAGATCTTCACAGAGAACAGGTAAAGCTGTGTGCGGATTCACTTTTATCCGAAGTAGAAACGGTGCATCACGGGCAGACGGTCGCTCTTATCTTACAATCAGCGCGCGACGGGTTTATTCTCATGTCACTGATTTACAAAAGACCCACGAATGAAAGCCAAAGGATATTATCTCTGTGCGTGCATGGGTATGTGTGGCGTCGCGTCGGTGCATCCGTGTTCACGCCCACACGTGGCTCCATCGAATTCGATACTCCCGGTGACGTTACCATTTTGTAGAAAATGGAAATGGAAGTGTGTCAGTGGGTCGATGGACCTCCTTCCTCAGTTCTCCGTTCTTGTTCTACTCTCTTTCTTCGCTCGGTTCCACGGATGCATTAGTTCCAGACGGGACCGCTACCTTTTTGTCTGGTGTTTCACTCCTCCCCTTCCCTTCCCCGGCCCCGCTATTCCGTTCTTTCCGCCGTCAAAGTTCTCTTATTCACTTTCGTTTCCTTCCTCTCCCGTTCGTCCTCCCGACTACGTAGTCAAGAAACGATTTCACCGGCCAAAGACGCTGAATTTTCTGGATAAGAAATAATGGATCAATGAGAGTCGGCGGCGGCTGAAAAGCTTCTGTTTCCCCGATGAACACTCCTCCGACTCATTCTCCTTCAACTTTCATCTCCGAGCCACGTGCTCCCGGACAAATTGCTTCAGATTGACTTTATGCCTTCGTTGAAATATTTAGATCCCCCTTCCTCCGCCCCGCGCACACCCCCTCTTCGGCGATAGTTTGTCATAAACTCGAGCGGATTAACGTGATCGCTCGCTACTTCATTTTTCTCGAAGTAATTGCCGGCTGCTTCCCAAATGAAAACTGGCTGAACACGCGCTAACGCTCTCGTAATCGCTGTCCGCCCAACTCTAATTACTGTAGACTGGCAACGCGCGAGGTATACGAGCGGGCTTGACGGCTATTATGAATATCGATGCGCCTTTTCTTGGCGGAAAACCGGCTGCAATATTCGCGTTCAGAACCCGGTTTTTTTTCACGATCAATTACTTTTTTATAATTTACAATTCGTTTTGTAATCTTGCTAACCACGTGTGACAACTCTAACAAACATTTTCATCGTGAAACTTGTCACTTACAAAGGTATATGCGTATTTTATTTGTGAATAAAGAATTTGGTTAACCCAATGTGTCGCGAAAATCAAGCGATAACGCGAGTACATGCAGGGGATGCATGAATCCATCGCAAATTACACTGTCCAACAAATTTAAACTTTTTTTATGTTTCCAATATACTGTTGCGTGGATCTTATATGTAGAGTTTTCTGCACTGATTCCGAATCTGCCCGTAATTTTTCTCCTACACGCACAGTTTTTGATAAACATGACTTTGAAAAAAATACGTAGTTTACAACTTTAAATAAATATTGTAATGTTATTATAAAAGATATTGAATTGTTCTTTACAGCAAAAGATTCTGCAGACTTTCATGAGGCCAGTGATGCCCAATATTAATACATTACAATTGTTCAACATGTTAAGAACAATTCAATATCTTTTATAATAACATTACAATATTTGCTTAAAGTTGTAAAAATACGTTTTTTTTCAAAGTCATGTTGCTCAAAAACTGTGCGTGTAGGAGAAAAATTACTTAATAAGTTAAATTAATTAATAAGATCCACCCAACAGTATACTGGAAACATTTTTGGTGTTGTACAATGTTATTTATACGTTTTATTTATTGGTATTATTTCGTCTTGAAATTTACGAATATATTTTACATTTCTCCATGACGAGTGTACTCGTCAATCACAGCTAACTGGTTCAGGAACCACGGAAGCCAATTTTCAAAATACTGTTCATTATTTATAATAAGTCTATTATCTTCGTGGTCGCATTTTATGCATTGAATGCATTTTCAATGATTTTCCACGCCATCAAAGGAAACAGTAACCTCTCGAACAATACGTAATAGGAAATAACACTTCGGTATACTACTTTTCCCAAGGTCTGTCCATGATGTTATTTTTCTAATATTGTAACTGTCCGCCTGTTATTTATGTACTATGCGTATTAGCGACTAGGAGGGTTTAAGAGGCAATTTAGAATGTTTTACTGCGAAAGTGACAGTAACGTAAAATATATTATAACGAATCCTCCTTTTATTTGAAGTACGTATACTTGGAGGTATACGATCGGGTAGTAAACTCATAGGGGTCATAAAGACAGAGAGGTTAGAATCCTGCGATTAACAAAGGATCCACGGACACTTTCGGGACCGCGAACCCCAGTTGTGCTTTAAAAGTTAAGTCGAATTAAGTGTTGAAGAAGATTGATCTTACTTCTGTTGATTGTTAATTATAAAATAAAAATAATTATTGAAGAAATAAAGAACTTTCTATTTGTTGCAATTGATGCAGGAAGTTTAACTATGAACAACCTTTTTGACATTTAACATTTAGCTAATTTTTTTGTAGTAGTATCCTCGGTGCTACATAACCTTGATATGAGAAATTCCTGTTTAGAAAATTATTCAATCGAGTTCATTATCATTCTCCCATGGAAATGATCGATCGTGTGAAATTATGTAAAGGGAATTTCTTTCGACACCAAATAATTACACTTTCGTTATCAAACGAGATGAAATATTACTTTTAATCTTTCAACTATTATAGCGCAACTATAATGATTCTTCGTCCTAAACGATTTTGCGAGATTGAACGCCACTTTAACGATCCTCTTTATCAGGTTTATTAATCTACATATTAACGTGTTGACGCTCGCGCGCGCGCGCGCGGTCCATTGTCATAATCATTGATTGTTTATGGCATGCAAATAAACCGAACTATTACAACTCAATCAGTTATTGCATAATATTAATCAAAATTCACTGAATTGCGATGAATGAAGCGGCGAAACACCGATTGCGAAACTGATACGATTCAGTTAGGTTTCACGGTTGAACTGCGCAAATGGCGGTACAGCTTTACCCACCATTTTGTGGCTACGTAGAACGTTGATGTGTAAGAGCTAGCTAAACTATTATTTCCGGAAATTGAATAATTAAGTGTTCGTTTCGTATTAAATCAAATGCGCTTCTCGAAATAGAATATTTCATTCGGCACGATCATTTTATTAAATAATGTTTACTAATTGCGTTTTATGTACGGACGTATGAACGACGTTTAAATTTCATTAGATTTCATGAAAATATTCCGAACCGTCTAGTCAATTTAATGCTACCCTCCTCTAAATTTAATTATGATACAAAAATTCACTAATCATGTAAGGATCTCAATAAAATTTTAATTATATACCCTTCTAATATTAACATTTTCTACAAATATTATTTTAAGCTACAATTAAAACCCTCTAAAATTTAATTTCATTCAAATATATTCATTCAATAAAATTTTAATTATATACCCTTCTAATATTAACATTTTCTACAATATTATTTTATGCTACAATTGAAACCGTCTAAAATTTAATTTCATTCAAATATTCTCTGAAAAAGCAACATTTCCCTTTAAATGTTTTGGTAAATGTTATCAAGGTTACATATTAAATATGTTGGTATCTAATATATAAATGACTAAACATTTAAGTATTGCACGAGGTATTAAATTTTATCCCCATAAAATGATAATATCATATACAATGAAATTATTCTAGGACAGAAGAAATGTTCAGTTTTCTAGTTAAAATAGTTCCGAGTGTAAAGGATGAAATTCTTGTTAAGTAAGTGGGAGAACACAATTAGAAACATTGACTACCCGCGAATTCGCTGGGAAATGTTTTGTAGGTTTCTTCGATGATAAAAAATCTAATGAAACATGGTGAAATACCCAGTTTACGATCTAACATTTAATCCAGGGTTCGTAAAATAATCTGAAAAGGAACCCGCGCAGTTATTAACAGCACCTTATTGCCTCATGCGCGTGTGATAAATTGAACAGGCAAAAAACATCTTATTAAAAGCATGATGAGGCTTTCACCTGCACCTGCAGATGTCGGGTGCGATTCATCACACCGGTAAAAGTGGTGTGTAAGTACTTCGGGCAACCAGCTCCCGCAAAATCGCGATTTTAACACGTTCCCTGCCAACTACGAGTTATCCCGCAGCTGGCATACGCACGAAATTTTCTGTTCAGCACATCAACTATTGTGCTAACTCGCATAATTGCATTGTAAAACGTTATGTTTCTGTGGTGAAATTGGCTGGACGCAATACTAGTTCTACTGGCACGTTGCAATTATGCATGTATGTCTAAATATAATTGACATCTGGAGGAAACGTGCCAAATAGAATTCTCTCAATTATACAATTCCGCTTTCGGTCGCCGCAGATTTGTTTCCTTAACACGCCGAAATAAACCTTTAATAAAAAGAAATGATCTAAATGTTTCGACAAATTTTACAGTGATTCTAATTTAAATGAAGATGTCTTTGGATAATTGCATAAGTATTGTCGAGAATGTTTCGTACAACTAAAC
Source organism: Lasioglossum oenotherae (assembly GCA_028455765.1). Classification (NCBI taxonomy): domain Eukaryota; kingdom Metazoa; phylum Arthropoda; class Insecta; order Hymenoptera; family Halictidae; genus Lasioglossum; species Lasioglossum oenotherae. The sequence goes on from CM052297.1 coordinate 1,428,231, forward strand.
ACGATCATCGAAAATAATAATTTTATTTGTGACTTTACGAAAGTATTCGGTGTTTCATGATATTTTCGCTTGTTATTTCATCTTGATACGAAACGTTGCTTTGACAAGAATGTTGTTTGTTACTGTATCATTACATATTTAAAAACGAATGAAAAAGAATGCCGAATGTTGAAGCAGAGGAAGAATTTTCACTTTTTTTCATTAACGAAAGAGGTAATGCGAAATGAACATTTCAGTCAAAGAGAATACAGTGAATTTGTTAAAGCACACATATATTAACAACATGAAACCTTAAAAATGTACGAATAACAGAATCTAATTTCCTTTTAATTAATGAAAAAGGTGTACTGAATATTTAAAGAATTTAATTTTGTTATCTTCTATCATCAGTTTTGGGATCCAACAGGGGAAGAGAATCGAGTGAATTTCGAAGCATAGCAAACAGTTTAAACCTCTACAATGTACGTATAATAGAATTAACTTTTCTGTTAATTATTGAAAGAGGTACGCGTGTACTGAATATTTAAGAAATCTAATTATTTATTTTGCACAATTCGCATCAGTTATGGAATTCAATGATAGAAAAGGAAAAAGTGAATTGCGAAGCAGGGCGAACAGTTTAAACCATTAAAATGTACGTATAATAGAATTTACTTTCCTGTTAATTATTGAAAGTGGTACGTGTGTACTAAATATTTCAGGAATCTAATTGTTTATTTTACACCATTCACATCAGTTATGGAATTCAATGATGAAAAAGAATACATATAGTGAATTGCGAAGCATAGCGAACCTTTAGAATGTACGTATAATAGAATTAACTTTTCTGTTAATTATTGAGAGTGGTACGCGTGTACTAAATATTTCAGGAATCTAATTGTTTACTTTACACCATTCACATCAGTTCTGGAATTCAATGATGAAAAAGAATAAAGTGAACTGCGAAGCAGAGCGAACAGTTTAAACCTTTGAAATGTACAAATAATAGAATTTACTTTCCTGTGAATGTAACTGTTTATTTTGCACCATTCGCATCAGTTATGCAATTCAATGATGAAAAAGAATAGAATGAATTTCGAAGCATAGCAAACACTTTCGAATTATACGAACAATAGAATGCGCTTTTTTTGATAAAAGAAAGAGATCCGTGCGAATTAAATGTTTAATGCGTTGAAATGTTCGCTCCGCGCTATTGACATCAGTTTTCGAAAGCCGAATGGATATAGAAGCTAATGCAACGCGAAATAAAAGGTGTCGGTGCAGTGGAGGCTAAAGATGAAAAGCGACGGGAATGTAGGAACGGAATGGGAAAGAGTTTTTCGGAAATCGGGGAGGTAAATAGTGGTGAAAGGTGCAGCGTCGTGTATTATGCGCCTTTGCATGGAATAGTCTGTCAAATAAAAACTCGTTGCACGAACAATGGCATGGATGGTTTCGTGTATTCCATGGTGCGTCATGTGAATCGACGCGGCTATAAATCTTTCTCTTTCCTTCGCGATGAAAAATATACGGCGAGCGCGTCTCCGGTTCAGAGGACATCTTTGTCAGTCATCGATCATGGCGACGCCCTTACAATGAAATTTGCAAGTAAAACTCTGTCAATCCACGCGTGCATGTCGTCGGTAAACGTTCGAGTGTCATTCAACTCGGTGGTTGCATTTTTGTTTGAACGCAGTCCCGGTGTGTCATTCGTTCTATTAAAATGTCTACGCCCGCAATCAATAATCTCATAACGGATAAAACTGTCAGCTAAACTTTCCTGTAAATTCTTTCATAGAAATCAATTGTTCACAGCAAGAAGTATTTCGATGGAGATTAGGTTGCTTCAAGAGACGAAGATCAACTTTGATTTTTTTAAGCGGAACCGCGTATATTTTCTTACGTACCGATCGACGTAGTTTATTATCCTTTGTGAAAAATTGTTAACCTATGTGTGTCGAAAAATGATCGAGTTATTTTAATCTAATCCATTTGTAAAAAGTGAATGATCTTCATACGTCCTCTACGCGTCCTCTTGCTACTATTCGACTCTATGTTAATCATTTTCCGCTACGAATAGTAATACATAGTCTTGTATACTGAGAAAAAAAGTAGTTACTTCAATAACATGCGTATTATTGTAATGTTTTTACTTCGATGAATATCAATGTATTCTCTTCAATAGTATGAAATTTAGAAGCAAATGGTGATGTATTTGAATTGTCTATCATGAAATGATTGAAAATATTATTTGATTCAATACCGTATATTATTATTCGTAATATTCCTTTTTTTCCTTCAATCATTTCCTTTTTTAATTAAATTTCCTTGAATTTATACTGGAATTGGTTCGAGGCCATATCTTATTTTTTTGAAAACATTAATGGTCAAGCTATTGACTTATATGATTGGCGGAAATAAGTTTTGCTATTGAAATTCAATAGTATTAAATATTAAAATAAGTTCATATGATATTGGCACTATTCAATAGTACATCTTATTGAATCAACAGATATTTTTTTTGTTTCGACAGGATTTTTTTCTCAGTGTAAATAAATAAAAATAAGATAAAGTGGTAATGTGTGGCGAATCACCCTGTATAATTCTAAGAAAGGTCCACCATTCCTGTACCTGTACCATTATTCAGAATATTGTGTACATTACTAAATATGTCGGTTTCTAATCAATTCCTAAACATTTAGATATTGTACAAGGTATTATACCAATTTCATCAGGGAATGGAAATATTCTAGGTCGGAAGGGATGTTTACTTTTCGAGTTACAATAGCTCCGAGTGCAAAAAGGTTAAAGTATTTGACGTGCTTCTGATAATGATTTTCAATCGGAGCCCGTGCACTTTTTCTTAGTTTTTGCGAGCTGTAGTTTCGAGTAGTACTGCAGAGTGTGTCGACTGTAAATCGCGATAGGGGCGTGCAGTACGGGTCTTGCAGTCCGCCTGGTATAGACTGCAGCGTAGACCTTCTCTCGTACATGTATACTCCCTGCGAACGCAATATATTGCTGTTCACGTTTAGCCCCCATCCCCTCTTCCATTTCGGGCATTCCTTAAATTACGTTCGATCGCAATCGTGATCATTAATTTCTGAAATATTATTTCCACTCGCAGCATTCACGAATTTTCGATACCCAAAACAAATTATTCGCTTCCACGGGAAATCGAGCATTCTGCAGACCCAATGTGTACGCTCGTTTTGCAGAACATTCTGCACATCAAGATCTATATTTTCAATATATATGTCAATGTTTAACATTTCCTTCTGATGCGCTTTACAATAAATTAAATATTTTCTGTGTTAATAATAGAAGTGTTCGTTTCGAAATATTATTAGGTTGTTCCAAAAGTTTCTTTCGGAATGTGTTCCTTTAATCTTGCCAAATAAATACAAACAATGCGATAATCTTTATGTTAATATTTCAGTACTTCCTGATATGAATTTGCATTGTATGCACGAATCGAAAACCAACTTTTCGGACAACCTAATATTTATTTAGCAAAATTAAAGGAACACGTTCCGTAAGAAACTTTTGGGACAACCTAATAAATCAAACGTCTACGGAAAATAAAAACGATTATGCATACAGAAATGAATTGCAGATAAATATTAAAACCTTTTTCACCAAAGTTTGTTCTATATGCTTCGTCGCTCGAAAGTTTGTATTATGTTGTCGTTGTAAAACGAGTAAACTGTGCTTTAAATACACGATGCTTCATTAAAAATATTGTTCCGCGCGCTTCGTTATAATTGGGGATAAAAGTTTTGATTACAATGCGTTCATTTCCGCGGAAACTTGCGTAATAACAATGAAAATATGTATGTGCATTACATCCAGCATGTCTTAGCGAATTAGATCGTGCACGTTTAATATAAATATTTTCAATCTACTTTATAAATAAATTTTAGTTCAAGTTCATTAGTGCAAATCACTAGTGCAAAACTTATTACGAATATCATGATTTAGTTACTGTTAAACGTAGCATATTTTTGTTAACCTAAACCAAAATTTACATAATAGTGTTGCGTTCCATTAAAGTTTTAGTTATTAGTAGACTGCGGATTTTATGCATTTATGACACAAATGGGTAGTTGCATTTTAAAACAGTAGACAGATTTCAAAAATTTGAGAATTATTTTTTGTTTTAAAAATTTAAAAAAACATTGTTTTAAAAAGTAGAAAATAATTACTTAAATCAAAAAATTTTTTAATATACCACGTTTGTAATACGGAATGAAAAGTATAAAACAATTTTTCTTAACCCCATACAGGTTCCTAACCCCATGCAAATTCCTAGCCTCACGTTTTTCGTTTTAAATCTTACAGTATTTTCGTAGCTATTAAAAATTCACAATCACAAATTTTCAGGACTATCCGTATGGGGCTAGGAAAAATTATTTTATACTTGTTAGTCCGTCTTAAAAACGTGGTATATTAAAAATTGTTTTTTTTTTTAATTTAAATAATGTTTACAAGGCGTAATTTGCATTATTCGGGAAGCATACAACTGCTTCTGACTATTTCGACTGCTTACAACTATTTTCATAGCTGCATGCTGCAGAATAATGCAAGTTACGTCTCGTAAACGTAAGAATAGGACTTTTGAGGGCGATGGCGGCCTAGATTGATCGTCTATCTCTAGCGCTTTTGACAAGTGAAAACCCCCATCTTTGCATTATGGAGAAATGAAAAGGCGCACCCTTGCAATCCCGGAAACGCGAGTCGACCCCTGAGAAAAGGGTTCTGAATATTGAAAGCTTAAATAGTATTTTTACGGGACAATCGTTGGGTGTGACAAGACGCTTCATCGAGTACCGTTGTCAGTGGGTCAGGAAATTAGGTCAGGTAGGAGGACAGCGGAAGTGGTAAGGGCCAACAACAGTTATGCCCATCTCGGCTGATCCATGCTCCACACCTGGAGGTTCTTTTGTGCAAAGGGGGACGATGGGCGTGGATAAAAAGATAAACCCGGCGGGGTCGGGACTGTGGGCGAGGTGCATCAGAATCCGTGCGCGTCGCAACGGATTCACCTTTGACATCCTTTGTAGGGAATTCAACGGCGCGGATAGGAGCTTGTCATGAATTTCGAATCCATGAAAAACGCGACGGCGGCGACGTTAAGCTGTCTATTTTCCCCTTTTGGCATTGCTCGGAATAAAATCGCCGGGGATCTGATCGTAACTCTTGATTTATAGGAAAACAGCAACATACGTAGGTGATTGATATTTTTTTCCAGCACGCTCGCATAAAGCGCAGAATTTTCATAGGATCAAAGGGGACTTGAACAATTCGAGGTACATCAAATTCACTCGCTCCAGAAATACAAGCGAACACGCCACGATCTTTGTTTTAGGTCAGAATTATTTTTCATAACGGAATATGTTATTTTACGTTGCCAATATTTTGATGGCTGAAATCACGAAAACGAATCTGCACGGTCAAAGGAGATGTTCAATTTTTCTTCTGCATAATGATTAGACTGCGGATCTTTATGCAAAATAAAAAACGTTCGCATTGATTGCAAGATACAGGAGCTAAATAAAAATTCTATTCTTCTTTTTATTATTCTATTAAGCTGAAACAAATACATTGAAGTCCATGATTATTTTTAACACGTCCACTGCTTTAAATTGTACGTGCCCATTTTTGTCATAAATGCATAAAATCCGCAGTCTAATAATGATCGACCGGAAAGTTCGAAAATTTTTATAATTTTTATTTGGAGAAAGTAGCAACATTCGGAAAGAATGTATAAAAGAGTTTGAACAAATCTTATCAAATATTGCTTTTACATTTAAAAATTGTGAAAAATTGTGTATTTAGTCATTTTTTCTGACCCTCCAATAGCAGTGTAAATAATTTGGGTACTCGAGTTAAAATGAACAGCCCGTATATTTAAAGAAATATTGCATTATTAAGTGTGCGAATTTTCCAATTCAAACATTTCCCCTAAAGTTCGCAGATCTGCACACACACACACACACACACACACACAATAATAGTACCGTCCAATATTCATACAAGGTGGAAGCACACAAAGTCGTAAAATGGTACAACAGCGTTGCACCGCGCGATGGTTAATTGATGGAACTATTAGCGAACGATCGGACAGTAAATTATAATTGCGCATTAAAAGTGGGTATTGAAGGATGGAACAATTAGCACTCAATCTAGCGATTGCTAGTTAGACAGCAATTTAAATACTGCGATAATAACAGTGATTTATGGAGAATGACCCACGCAGCTGCTACATCGGCGAGCTCTTCCGAAGCGATATTCAATGATGTTACTTTAGAGAGAAGGTAGGGGGAGGTCATTAAGCTACCTTAGGAGGTGATTATCCTACCTAAGCAGCTGATTAAGGTATCCGAGTAGCCGGCGATGGCAACTTGCGCAAAATTAGGTACTCGGAGTGCTGATTAGCCAGGTTCTCGTGAAAGAAACAAACTTAACTGGCAGGACGTTAAAAAAGCAGTCGGGCTACTTCAGAAGTTGATTAAGCTGCTCGGAGAAAAAAATTTGATTAAGCCACACGGTAAAAAAGTGACGCATTACCAAAGTTAACCAGCTTTCCGGGTCGCCAGATGAGGGGAATTCGCTCGAATTGAGGGGAAAAAGTTACCCTCCCTCTCCCTGCGCCGGACACGTGACCGGCCCGTGGGGGAATATCGTCGTAGAAGGGGAAGGTAGAGTGGGGACACCAGTCTTAATCTGGCGACTCTGGTTAGGGCACGCGTAACGGCAGCTGGGGCTTAGCTCCTGGCGAGCTGGCGATAAGAAAGTAGCAGCCAAATAGTCCCCTCAGCTTAGACTGGGCTTGCTGCCACGATAAACGATAATAATATCTATTATTGGTAAGCTGGGAAGATAAACGACTTCGCGCAGGTTAAACCTGCGATCTTGCACCTATATTACACGCCAGTGCTGTGTGTACGTTCCGACTGTAAATCGTGCACCATTTTTACCTCTACAAACGTTATTCCTATCAGAATTATCACCAATTTGACCGCCACGTCATGTAAATGCAAGGAAATAATGGGACACCCTGTGTATAGTGGATCGGAGAATTATTTGAACACCAATTATCCGATTCTCGAAAAATTGTCTATATTGAAACCGTGATAATATCGTGAAAATAAAATAGTACAATAATAAATTTCGACTCATTTTAACCCTTAGCACTCCCAGAGACTCAGAGAGTCACCACTAAGATTGCTATAACATTATTCAAAATACTGTTTAGATCATTAATACTAAATCTAACCAACAACGATCAAAATGACCGGTTCCAGGTTTTTTTTAATTATTGAAATAATAAAACTGGCGTCATAAGAAACGATTGTACACATAGATATCTTTGGTAGTGCACGTATTACAATATTTTTATAAGGGAACATGTAACAGTTATTTTTAAGGCGCGTTAGGTTTAATGCTAAATATGTTGGTATCTAACCAATGACTAAACATTTAAGTATTGTATGAGGTGTTATGTCAATTTTATATCCATAAAATGAAAAAAATTATATGGAATGAAATAATTCTAGGTCGGAAGAAACGTTTAATTTTCGAGTTAAAGTAGCTCCGCGAGCAAAGGGTTAAAGCGCTTTTCTAGGACAGTTTGCGCGATATACCAAGTGAGAAACGCGGAGGACACGTTTCTGGTCGAGACTGCTACAAATTGAATCGTCGTTGACAAACCATAAAAACAGTATCATGAAAATAAAAGAACTTTAAAACTTGCTCGAACTTTCACGTAAATTTTCAATAGAACGGCTCTTTCTTTTCCAATGGTTCCGTCGAGAAGTTTGTTCCTCTCGAAAAGTAGAGCACGATACAATGGCGCAAAAATTTCACCTTGAAAGAGTCGGTCAAGGTCCATTTTTCGGCAAACTTTTTTAAAAGATCTTCGCCGATCTCCTCGCCGTTTTTACACGTACTTTCTCGACACCCTGTACCTTAGATCAATTCGAGGAAATTGTTTCATCGGCAAAGTACAACTTCACTCTGTTAATGCGATATCGTAGATAAGGACTGGTTTCGAATACGTATATCTTTCTGTAAAAATGTGCAGCAGCCTCACAGGGAGGGAACGGATCGCGTATATGGAAATATGACATGCAGAACAACGCAGGTTGTTCAAGCTCGTCCGTTTAATTCTTAGGAGCCGTTCAGCTAAAAGGCGGATGTCCTCGCTGACTTACGTAGGTTAGAATTCAATGACGCCGTATATTATGTTATATACCATTTTCGTCACAGCCGTGCGCGGCCACGTGGTGTCCTGTGTGCGACAAACGAGTCAGCGACAAACGGGAAGACACGTGCACGCTTCTCGCCCATATTCGCAAATCTCACCCGAAGCGCTCGTGTCAATATTTGCCTCAGGTACGAAATTTCACTTCGCCGACCTCTCTCGCTATTCAACGATTCCCGACAACTAGACTGCAGATCTTTATGCGTTCGCGGTACGTGCGAATCTGCAAAACACAAGGAAACGTGCACATTAACAAATATCCAGGTCGTTCCTAAACGTTACTCTTACTGTAAGAAATCATTCTGTCAACGAATTTCACTTTTGCAGTGAACCACGAAAGTATTTCAACGTACTTTAAAACAGTATCACTTTTTTACGATGGGACCAAACGAACTGACCTTTTTTTGAGCAATTAGAAGAATTGATTTACCGAATGACATGCAAAAAAGATTTTGGAGAAATTGCAATTGCTAAGAATTACACGATAAAGTAAAAGAAGCACTATTTGTAACTTCTTTAATAGAGTCCGTAAGGAAAATTTAAAATATGCGTTTTGTACATGTATGTTAGTTATACACATGCCGACAATTTCATCGAAATCGGTTGATGCAGAAAAAAAACGACACGCATCGAAAGATGTACGAATCTGTGGATTTTAAACAGAAACTGACCAAAAGTCGCGAGAAACTATGATTTTCACCACATTTGACATCTTTATTTAAATTATTTATTATTATTATTTCGATGTAATTTTCAGCGTGTGTATTACTAATATAGATCTACAAAATATATATTTGAAATTTTCATTAAGGGCCGAAATAAAAAGATTTTATAAAATGCTTTTTTTATTTTTACATGCAACCTTGTACATTGTAATTTTTGGAGAATCTTTTTCGCAGATAATTCAGTAAACCAATGCTTCTAATTGCTTACAAAACTTCGGGTCGTTTGGTACAATTATAAAAAAGTTATTCTGTTTTAAAGTGCGTTCAAATACTTTCGTGGTTCACTGTATTTCAATCTTTCGGTGAACTTGTCGACTGGGGTCCTCCCCTCAGATTTCAATTACATTCAAATATGTTATCAAGGTCATTCTTAACACATTACCGACCGGTGATTTCTGCATAATTCTAAAAAATCTATTGTACTTGAATAGCAACAGTAATTTTCATTGTGAACTAACAAGTTATCCTCAATAACGTCATCTAATAGTTTCATTTAAGATTGCAATGTAGAAGAAAATTTCTATGCTTTCTTTTGGTACAGCACAATTATTGACAATCCTATTAATAGGCTTCCGGTAGGTGAAGTGTTAACAACATTTCCTCTTTCAAGTTATTGTCGGTCAGCTTTAATTTGCGAGATAATTGCAAAAAACTTTCAAGATCATCGAAATCGGATTTAAAAACTAAAGCCGACCGACGAAAGCTTTAAACAGAAATGTTGTTCAGAACGATGGACTTGACAACATATTTTAAGGTCTTTGAAATCTTAAGGGAGGTACGTATCTTAGTGTAGGTACGTATAATTCGTCAAGGTAGAGAAACTTACATAAAAATCTGCAATCTATCGATTATCAATTAATTGTTTGCATTAGCGGCATATTTTAATGTAATACGATGTGAATTGTTATACAAAACAAAAATTGCATTAATTGCAAGATACAGGAGCTGCATAGATATTTACTTTTTTGTATAAAAGTAAAATATAACAAAAGTAAAAATAGTAAAAAATGATCGCTAGAATAAAATCTACGGAACCCGAATGGTAGTAATAGTAATAATGAAATTTGACAAATGTTAGGGCGAAGAGGAGGAGTTGAGGAAACCTTCGAAACGAATAACCTCGAAGAACTCTGTCACAGAAGACAGTAGTATCAGAACAAACGAAGCGAGGAAAGTCTACGCTACACGAGGTGCGTTTCTGTGTGTCCAGAAATTTTACGATAAAGCTTTAAATTGTTCGTAATGGATAATAGTGGACACGTGGAAGTCGCACAATGAGAAGAAAGTCTGCCCGAAATGTAAAAAGGAAGCAGTGCCCACGATTCACGCTCGCGGAGATAAACTGACGACTTCGCATATCGGAGCGTTGTGCCTCTTAGGGTAAGCTCAAGAGTCTATGTACAAATTTACTTGATAAATGCATTATGCAGTATGCTGCATTATATAATAAAAGGTTTCTTGATTGTTTTTTTATCGAGAAACGAAGATGACCTTGAATTTTACGTATAGAGTCTACATCATAGACTGCGGATTTTATGCATTTACTGTATTGGGTTGGCAAGAAAGTAATTTCAGTATTTTAAGAGGTGAGATAAAACCGAATTTCTTTATTCAAACGATGAACTTTAATGAATAAAATATTTTCTAATTTATTCTTTTTTGCAAAAGATCATCGAACAAAAGGGAAAATATCTTATTCATTAAAGTTCATTGTTTGAATAAAAAAATTGGGCTCTATTTCATCTTAAAATACCGAAATTACTTTTCGCCAATCCAATATTTCCCTGGAAAGGGTTTTGGAATTTGCAATTTTTGTAGACGAATTTTAAGACAGTGGAATAAAATAAACTCTTATTTTCAGTGATAGCAGTCTTCGTGTAGATCTGAAATAAATAAAAATTGTACTGAATTCTATCGAATTTTATATTCTACAATTTTTTGACAATTTTCAGAAGCCATAAATGCATAAAGATCCGCAGTCTAGTGATGTCAAATAACTTGTTCCTTTACGAGAATGTTCTTCGTGGGTTCGTTAACCCCTTGCTGTGTTTTAACATTAAATAACCTCAGGAATCACCCCAGGACACCCTGTATATGAAACTTAAAATCTCGTACGTGTTAAAACGATTTCAGAATGCCAATATATTAATTTTAATTCATTTATAATATTAAAACAAGCTTCTATTTGGCTCTCTTTTCTAGCAATTAATACAGAACATGTTTATTTTGCATAAAAATCCAGATCAGTGGCTCTCCAGCTTCACTTTTCAAAACCCAGTTAGTTTAAAAGAAATTTATTGCGTCGAATATGAATGAAAATCTTTATCGAAGGTCCCATAGAATTGTTATTTTGTGGAATATATAAAAACATTAATCTCGCGTGTTTTATAAATGTTCCAGTCTGCCTCTGAAACTTTTCGAACCGAGTGAAAAGTTGCGACGTTCTTGTACTCGTTTTACATGAAAACGTTCTTCGGTGTATGTTTATTTGTTAAAAATCGCATGATTTATGATAGGTGCTGGCCGCTATGCTTCGTGCCGCTGATGATGAAGCGTGCGAAGAAAGTTCGAATGATCTGCCCGTTGTGCGGATACGTGTATGGCAGCTTCCAGTATAAAAATACTGGCCTATCGCCGTGCAAAACAGATTCGGAAGAATCGCAAGCGAAACTATCATCTCCACCGATCAGTTTTCGACTGCAAACAGTGAACGAAGATTGAAAATTGATGTTGCAAAAATAACGAAAGGATACTCGCGAAAAATTCCCGAGTGTTTTTCCTAGTCGATCTTTAATAAAAGTCAGCTATAGCAATTTACTGTGTTTGACAATCAAATACGAATTGGAAGAAGATATTCCGCGGTTGAAATGACATTTTATTCAGTAATTGTTTTCGTAAAATTTATATATTTCACAATTGATAATTTTACTTCAATGTAGTTCAGTATTGAGCGCACTAATTTTTCAAAAAGTAATAGGCATCTAAAATGCGATGTCTAATCTACCAATCCAAATGCAGTTTCCGTTTCAATTGGAAACGTCAATTTCCATAATAAATACACTTCGTAGAAATGGATGTGTTTTGGCGTATGCAAATGATTTGCAACCATTTAAATAATTAATATCCAAATTCCTAGTTTGACATTAATTTTTTATTACCTTTTCATTATTATTTGTTGCAAACACTACAAAGAATTAGCATAAAGGAATCATCGAAGCAGGACGCTTTGATTCTAAAACAGGATTTGTCAGAAAATATAAAATGCGAAAAAAAACAATACCGAATATCGGATAAAGTTTCTGAAAATTTTCATCAATGTTTTAATTTACACTTTACACTTAAGAATTTCTCGTTGGATATATCTAATCTTCCGAAGTATCCTCGAGCGATTAAAACTTGCTTCGGTTTCTTGTGTGATTCGAGATGGTTTAAGGGGAAGCTTAGAACAGAAAAAGTTTCCCCGCGCGTTCGATTTAATCGTTCCACAGAGCCCTTTTCACGTCGAAGTTTTACGTTTTCGTAGCAAAAAGATGAATGCAGAAAGCAATATTCGTAATGAAGCCTCAGAGATGCATTTGCCAAGTCTATTTCAGGATTTCAATTAATTTTATCTTGATTCCAAGCTGTACGACTCGCAAATATTCGTTTATTCCTCAAACAGCCAGGATAATTTACTTTTTCACGATGAAGATATTGCTTTTTCCAAATAAGAAATGTACTGCTGGTGATTGATTAATTTTGTAAATAACGTCAAAGAGTACCCTGTATTTCTCATTTCTAATACAAATAGGTTTTTTTTTATTAAATCTGTACATTCGATTTCGTTTTATATTAGTTGAACGTTAATATCGGAAATTTCATTTATAAAAATTCGGAAATAAAAACGAGTTGTAAATAATTGGGTGGTTTCAACCATTAATCGATTAATCGATCGATCAGCGATGTTGAAAACTTTTTAAGCAAAATATTCACCGAGTAATCATGTCATCGACAAGTTTAACGAAATCGAAATTAACCTTCACTGATTTACGGACTGCGTAATGAAGAAACTTATTCTGCTACTTCTCGCTTCGGTTTATGTATCGATTGATGTGGTTTAATAAAATTGAGGTGGCGCGCCAGCTGCTTCCAGATGCTGTGCAATAACTATGAATACAAAAGGTACAATGTCTCGTGGAGACAAATGAAAATGAAACATTCTATAAAAAGATAATTTGATAAACTTGTGCTTCGAAGAAACTTCTCACGACTTTTCACAAACTTGGCCAATTGGAGTTTTCAAATTTCATTTTGAAGGTTAATCTAGGTCATTCTAACCACGTGTAGAACCGAACTAGGGAAGAAGCTAATTCAAAACTTTATTTTAACTATTTGAAGAAAACCCTTGTTGACTTGTGGCATTTATTACCTAAGTTAGTCTTCAGCATTCGATTAAAAAAATGGAATTACCTTCATTTCTAAGAAAATAATGCAAAAGTTATTTTATAAAGAAATGTTCTCCTTTCATTTTTTCCGAATCACAATAATTTTCCAAAAGTATTAATATACGTAGGACTACCAGCGGAGGAAACGATAATAAAATTGATTATAAAATGGTACAATGTTTTTACGTTTCCATTTAAACTACAAGTGAACTGCGATACGCGTGCTCGGCTATAATTTGTAGATCACTGCCAAGGCTCTAGGTACACAGTTAAGGTTTAACTCGATTCTAAATGGTTGCATATAATCTGTCTGGTACACACTTAATGGAGCCTAGTCGCGGCCTGGTTATGGCGGGGCAGTATGAGTAAGCTACCAAGTAATACAGTTGCTATTACTTTACCGGGATCTACCTCGCGTGGAAAAGGAATTAGGGAAATGGTATTACCGGGCAAACATCTAACGAAAGCGAGCGTTAACTTTTATACAGCGCGTTCATAAAGCACCGCGCGAAAGGCTCACAATTAACGCCGTTCTTACGAAAAAAACGTTTTTCCTTTAAAAAGCTGCCTTGGAAAACGCGTGTTCATATCGCAATCTTAATTCGCGCTGTTCTACATTTCCTGGGTCCATTAGATTGCATCTCTCTGGGTCACCACTCGAGTACTAAGGGTTAAAATAACACATAAACTAATCAGTTTTCAACATACATAGGTAAATACTTATGTATGGAGAATAAATAATTTTTGTTAATAAATAATTTTTTGTTACATTCTATGTAAAATTGGAAATGGTGAACGTATACAACAAATTTGTATAATTTTTTCAAATATTTAGTCTTCCATTACCAATCAGTATATTTCAAGTTCACGATGTAGATTTTATTTGCATTTCTAAGTTTACGAAAGCTGTGGACCCTAGTTGAGAGAACAACGTACTTACTTGTCTTCTAAAAATTAGTTTCTCTTCATTAAATAAAATAGAAATGATTAACAATCTTGTTTATTAAATTGCATAACAATTGATATAGATTTACGTAGTACTCGTTTCGGCAGTCACTTAAATCTTATTGATTAAAATATTATTAAGTCACTTAAATGTTATTGATTAAAATATTATTGAGTCACTTAAATGTTATTGATTAAAATATTATTGAGTCACTTAAATGTTATTGATTAAAATATTATTAAGTCACATAAATGTTACTGACTATTATAATCTTATCGTTATTTAATTTGAGAGTCTGGTACAGATTACGTAGCAGCACAGAAATCATTTAAAAATAGTACGTAATAAATTAATCCTGTCTAGCAAGTCACAAAATTTGCTTCTCAGAATTCAGATTGCAGATAATTATTGCATGACCGTGCACTCGTTCTCTTACGGACAATATAAATTCATTGCGATTAATTAAATTCGTTTGTAATTTAATAAGACTCATAGCGATTAATCAAGTTCCATTATAATTTAATAAAATGTCAGGGCAACATGAAAAATTCAATTTCATACATGCCAAATACGTATTAAAATAATTTCTCTTTCCTAGATTGAAATTATTAAGTTACAGCAAAGAATAAAACGAGGAGATCTGCATTTCAGATTATCCACCATAAACTACAAATGGTGCATGGTGGCAGTGGTGTTATCCGTAGGAAATGGAGGTAAGTCGTGTCCGTGAGATCCGTCCCTCCCCTTCTCACCTAACCTAATCTCACTGACGGTAATGAGTCAACTCCAGTTTAATTAGGCGCTGAACAGGCGCCTGGATACACAGTCTGTGCTTCAGTCTGGGATCGTTTGCCATTTGCCTCTTTCGTAGTATCTCTACGTGCCACTTATGATGGTGAATCATTCATTATGTACAACAATGAATAACAAGCAATTACTGAATCGCTTGTGCTATTGTTAACAAAATAAAACTACGAATTTTATTTTCTCATAAATATTCGATTTAATTTATCGAGTTTGAAAATGTAAAATTAGTCGGTAGTATTTCATGTAGGCATTTTTATTAAATATGGCACCTACTTGTTAAATTTACACTCGACTTCGAACAAATTGACATTAATGTTAACTGAAAGAAACTAAAGTAGAAATACAAGAACAAAATTGATTTGATATTTATTTATGATTCAATCGAATATTAATTAAACCGAATTTGGAATTGTAAAATTATTTCAGTTGTGCTTCTAATTTACGTAGGAATTTCGATTAATTATTGTTCCCACTTGTTACATATATACGCGACTGTAAACAAAATTGAATTGATATTAACGACAGGAATTAAATAGAAGAACAGAAATCATTGATTGTAATTGATTGAGATTTCGTAGCACAATGGAGAATTATAGTAGTTTCATAAACAATAATACCTTCCGACAATGTGAGGGGATTTTCCCGTGTGCTCGCACAAACTATTCACTTACCTGGAAACAAAACAGAAAAGTCGTTAGAAAAATACGAATAATTAAACGAAACAATTACACATTTACTTAAATTTAATTTTTACAAATTACAGTAAAGCCTTTCTAAGGGAAGGCTGGAGTGTAATGAATAAAATTTTCCGAATTGATTGTAAGGAATAGAGGTTAAATGAAAATGTATTTCTTCTTTTGATAATTGCAATAAGTAACGTAACAATATTCCTAGAGTTCGTTTAATGTCCCTACAGTTATAAATTCATTTATTTTTGTCATAAATACATAAAATCCACAGTTATATTTCGGATGTAATGTTAACCTCCGAAATATTTTTACAAATTGTTCGTGACATGCATTGAAAATCAATATACAGTCACGCCTCGATCTAAGTAAAACTGCCGGGTCCGTGCTGTTTCTTAGATCGAGTGGTTCTACTAATTCTTAACAAACCTACTACAAAATGTATAAATGTATAATTTCTTTAATAATCGCAATACGTAACGCAACAATATTCTTAAAGTTTATTTAATGTCTCCACAGTGTTTTATTTCATTCATTATCGTCACGAATTCCTCAAATTCGCATTTGATCGATTATCTAAGAACGATGCACAAACACAGTGTACAAACACAGAATTCTGCTAAAAATCCTCTGGAATCCGGACTGGCACAACTATCGAACTTCGAAGGAGACAAATATCTAAGCTCTGCGGATCGTCAGGAAGCAATGTCAGTTGCGAACAAAGGTGTCGATAGCGGACTAGAAGCGCGAAGTTATTCAACCGGAGCTCGATAGTCCGCAACTGCGAAACCTATTAGACCGAATGGCGTGACTTCTCCATGGGTACAGGTTCACGCGGTCGTTCTAAAGTTTGCGTGACGAGCCAGCATAGTTATCAATACTAAACGAGAGAGGCCGTCGCATTATGAACTTATCGCGTAGACAGTTGCGAACAACTTAACCATTAAAGTTATGAAGCAGAGCTCCTTTGCTCCTCTCTGTCTAACAATTTCTCTCTCCCTCTCTCTCTCTTTCTATCCCAGAAGTAATAATTGTCGTCTTATTTTTCAATGGCGCAAGAAGAAAAAAATCTCAGCTACATATACAGTAAGAGGAAAAAAATCTAGGCTACTCATACTGTCAGAAAAAAAGTCTTATTAAAGTTATTTAATATATAAATTAGTTATATTATGAAAATTCAAGTTTATTGTCGAAAACTGCTCAAGTCAGATTTTTAAGAAAAAAATGTCCTGTCCGCGAGAATTTAATTGCGAAGACATTACCAAATTTTATTCGTGAATGAATTTTCTAAAAGATCGAAGCCCTTCGCAACGACTCCTTGAAAATCGATGCCCGAATTGTTTTGTGTAACAAAAATGAGAAACACGTTCGTGTAACTTATACTAATACTTTAAAGTACGCGGCACGCCTCTCATTTGAAGCTCGATAAAACGGCTAAAAAATCTCACATCAATTTCCAAGGTGTCGTTGCAAAAAGGAAGCTTCAATCTTTAAATCTGTGGTGGTTCCATTTACTGAGAAAAATTTTCAAGATTGTCACAGACGTTTGAACGTATAGCATTTTCGAGAAAAAACGCGTCCTCAGTTTCTCGCCAACTGAATCACAGAAAAAAATCTTAAAATAAAATAAGCGATGGATTGCGAATCTGGAGGTCTCTATCTTTAAAATGAGTTTAGATCATTTTTTACGAAATTATCACAGTTTAAATATAGACAATTTTTCGAGAATCGGGTACTCGGTGATGTAAATTGAACTGTGCACTGCTGCATAATTGATCATTGTGACGACAACAATAAATTCGCTGTCGTTTGCAGTTCTATTTTTGCGTCGTGGATCATTCTTGAAATCTTGGTTATCTTGAGAACGGAGCGGCAGGGAACAGAACAGAAACGGATACACAAGGGACGGACGCAGAAAATGGCAAAAGGTAGCGGCAGGGAATGGGAAAAGTGGACCGTAACTCGGTTCATGGGTCACAAATACAGCGGACGCTTTTACCGCGCGCGCGTAATTCGGGAAATTGAAGCCGGCAACGCGGGTAAACTGCTTCCTCGTTACTTCTTTCTTTCTTGGCTGGCGACCCTCATTCTTGCCCTACGATTTCCCTTTAGCCCCGTCTTCCCTCCATCGAGCCACCGCCGTTTTTTTTAAATTAATACAATATAAATGCAAATTGAACAGTGTGGATAGCCGGCGATCAACGGTAAATGCGGCGGAAGTTTCTGTTGGCTAGACATCGGTCCGATATTTTCGCAAACGTTAACGACCAATTTTTCACGACGCCGTTGTTTTTACTGTCCGACCAAGCAATTTCTGCGATGATCGTTTTGCACGCTAAAATCCCGAGTGTTGATTCATTAATTCGTTTATTGTTAGCAAGTTTCTCCAAAAAAATTTATACTAATTCACGCGAGTTCTTGAATTTTTAGGAGAAACATTTTTTTCATTTCATACAAACTTCATACAAATTCAGAATTGGTCCAGATTTTTGTATGTATCGATCGTGTGAAAACAGTAATGATTGTATACCTGAACTAAGGAATTTATTCAATTATTCCGTATGAACGAGTTTTTATAATTTCAACAATAAATAATTTCTAAAATAAAAAATCCGAAACTGACACGTATTTTTGTCGAAAGTGACATTATTAGGTCATTTCAGTTTCTTTCCTTTTTTAAAAAAATGAGACCATTGGTTTGCATGAAGTTTTGAAGAATTTGCTGAAGTACTGAAGTTAAAGTAAAAATTGTACGAGTTGCACTTTCACGGACAAGTTAGTTAGAAAGAAGTGAAGTGGCGAAAAGGTGAAGTAGCTTTTTCATCAGTACGAACACGGCCATGGTGTCAAAACAACCAACATAAAAAGATCATACTGGTTAGAAAAACGGTGAAAACTTAAATCTTGATTTTTACCATTTTTTGGTGTAGTAAAAAATTAGGAAATATCCGAATTTATTGAAGATAACAGAAACTCGGTGTACAGTCACGTATCGTGTAGATTTAAAACGATTTTCCAGAAGAATCTCCGGCGAGGGCCATTTCACCACTGCGATACGTCAATTTTTGTGAAACTTCGTTAAAAAATGGTTCTCACAAAATATTTTACCTATATTTTTTTACCCGCCGTCATCCGTGTTGAAAGGGTGAGTAGTACAGTCCTCGAAGTTCGGAATGGGAAACCAATTTGATCGAATATTTCGCAAACTATTCGGTGTAGAAAAAAATGTTCCGAATGAAAGCTGTTTGAGATTCAAAGAAAAATAATTCCTTGTTGAATAAAGGGAACAATTAGGCTTTACGATGTATAATAATGGAATGCATTATAAAGGAAATAATCTCTTATTTGTCGTCGATCTCCGGAAATTTATATTTGCTAGTGTAGTGTCGACTATTATGTTTATCGACTTACATATATAAACATATATTTTAAATTTTCATTCAGAGCTCAAATAAAAAAGTTTTAAAAAAGCCTTTTTCATTTCTGCACGTAACCTTGTAAATTATCATTTATCTTTTTTTGCAAAGCATTTCATAAACCAATGCTTCCAATTGATTATAAAAAACCAGGACGTTTGTTACGATTATAAAAATGTTATTCTATTTTAAAGGGCGTTCGATGTATAGCTAATGTCTATAAATAAATAGTGCCCGCAAAAATATGTTTTGAAGAATGAATAATTAAAGCTGTGAACATTAGCATCGTTAATTATATATAAGGGTTAAATAAACGGAGAAAACGGTTTGATTAACTTCGCGTAAAGTACGTTGGTCGATGATATTTATGGAAACGGGAAAGGTTTCCAACTCATAATTTTCGAAAATAATTAACAATGAAATTCGCAAGGTTTTCGCGAAACTGTTTCCCGGAGTATCGGTTATATTCGAACGCAAAAATGTTGCTTTAGTAGGGGTTCCGCGTTTTACGAGACACTTTGCGCGTGAATGTTAATTAACCGTCGCACGGAACTGGCCCCTTGAACGAGTTATTACGATTTCGATTACAATCCTCTCGGAGAAAGTAAATGTTTAACGTAAAATTGGGTAAGGAAAATGACGGGGACCGTCGCGCGGATTTAATTAAAAATCTAGTGGCCCCTTAACACCTCGGTTCCAGCGGTTTCGCGCCGCGCCGGTTTCTCGTTAATACGCGCTTCTCGTTCGAGGGATTTACTTCTGCGCGACACTTATTCTGTTTTCTTTTTTAATATCGGCCCCGCGATTACTGATGTCCGATACCTGCCTCAGAAACTCACTCTTTTATTTCTTTTTTTTTTTGCTCGTTAATTAAACCGACATCGAAGCTAATAGTTTCGCGTGTAAATTGAATAACTTCTGTTAATTAAATCAATAACGATTCCCTCTTCGGTCCGTCCAATTAAAATCTGGAAAGTTCACGTTTCAAAGTAGCTTGAGGACGATGTGCACACACAGGTTTGCACGTAGACACACACACACACGTACATATACACGGATGTTTCATTTAATCTGTCCACGGTATTGTCTTTGTCATGGTTATATGCTTTATCTAGAGCTTAAGGTATTCGATATTCTCCACCAATTTAACAACTAGATATTTATACTAATTCACAACTGAATCTCGTGTGATCGCGTGATTGTTCATGCACACGTACAGTCTGCAAAACAAGGTACACAATTTTAATAACGTTGAGCCGCATTTGAGATGCAAATGCGCATTTTCATAAATAAATTCGAAAGTAAATTACGAGGTAAATAAAATTCCAGTTTATATTACAGTGACCTCGAAGCAGAAGTAAAGCAAAAATTGATTTTATCCCCTAACAACAGCCTTGTTCCATTAAAAACAATATTACAATGCTCCTAAATTTTTGTAATCTCTCACTGTTTTATATTTCACTCAACCAATTTTTTTCATAAATGCATAAAGATCCGCAGTCTAGCGATCATCCACGGACATAAAAGAATCTATAATTTTACCATTTGTCAATAAAAATATGAATGTTATAAAATTGAAAGTGGATACCCGGATAGGTACCGGTTCATACGCTCCTCAAGAATAGTTGCATAAAAGAGACTAGGATGATAATTCACCCATGTTTGCTCTACACACGAAATTAACAAATTATGTTCCATCTGTAACGTCACATTTTAAAGAAATACATCTCACAACATAGACATAAAGGGCACAATGATTTTACAGTATGTGAAAATAGTAAACGGGTGAATTTTTACCCCGAGGATCGTATAAGGGTTAAATATAAATACAAAGTAGTAAAACATAATATAAATACAAAGTTGTAAACCCTAATGATAAAGTTTATTTATAAAATCGCATGAAGACGATGCCGAAAAGGATGCCGTCGATTTCATTAAGCGAGTGCATCTTGGTGCGGAGCGGCTCTCATCAAAACACGATAGGCAAGGTATCGTTCGCCGGTGAATAATGGCGGAATCAATTTGCGGGTTAACGAGACTACGACGACGCTGGGGTTAATATCTAACCGCTGTTAGACCGCGACACGGACCGTTCCTTAGAACTAAATAACCCCGTCCAGTCGACAGTTTCAATTTGCGTGCAGAAACGATTAACCGTCCAACCGATAGGCTGGCATGCATACGTTCATCTACCGGGTATTTCGTTTCAACTGGTCCGCTATCGATTTAGCAATTCAACGAATCCCTCCGTGCACAGAAACGAATCGAACGGATCTAATTCGAGGGCAAATGGTTTTTAATCACGTTTATTACGTCTATCACTCAATAGCAGAGTCGCCACATTAAGGGTTGAGTCCCACTCCATCCTTCCCCTTCTACGACGCTATTCCCCACTCTGCCTTCCCCTTCTACGATGCTATTCCCCACTCTACCTTCCCCTTCGATGACGTTATTCACCACTCTACCTTCCCCTTGTACGATGTTATTCCCCACTCCACCTTCCCCTTCTACGACGCTATTCCCCACTCTACCTTCCCTTTATACGACGTAATTCCCCCACGCTTCTACAACCGGTCACGGGACGCGTTCGGTGCTGGCAGAGAGAGGGTAACTTTTTCCCCTCAATTCGTGCTCCCTTCCCTCACATGCTAGACACACACAAGATCAGGACTGGGCATTTTTGTCTCAATTGAGACGAGACCGTTGCGACCATAGCAGTCACTGTCCCCCACCACCATCCGTCGTTACTATGAAGGAAGGACGCGCCAAAGAAAGGAAGGACCAAAACTGGTCGATTTTTCTCCTTCCACTATCCCATTCCAGTACCATGAGCATACTCCAATCATCCCCCACTAAGACCGTAGACTGGTCACGTATTAAACTGGCTATCAGAGAGGGGGCAAACTGTATTCCCCTCGATTTCCCCGATCTGGCGACACTGGTCGCAATCGTTTCGTGCATCGGAGCCGCGAGGAGCGCCACCGAAAGGAAGCTTGGTGAGGGAAGCAAGCGTTTGAGGGGCCCCAACCGTGCCCAGCATTGCACTAAATAGATTAAGGCTTATGTCACCAATCTGCTATTCCCCCACGCTGCCGTCACGGGTCGGGCATGTGACGCGTTCCTTCTTTGTCATAATTGAGTGGGTGTAATTTAAAACAGTGGAAAAATTGAAACAATTCATAACTTTTGATCCATTATCTTCAATTCGTTAATTAAGGAAAAAAAGATCTATCGCTCGCAGTGAATGCAGAAAAATGTTACTTTACATAAGGATTCGCCGCCTACTCTTTAATAACTTTTTAATCGTCTTCTTTTCACTAGCAACGCAGAGGATATTAAACAACTTGACTATTTCCGCAATATATATTTAACCTTTTGCACTCGGGGCTATTTCAATTTGAAAATTAAACATTTCCTTCGACCTAGAATAATTCCATTCTATATTAATTTTTTTCTTCGTGTGAATTGATATAATTGACAAAATTGATATAATAGCTCAAACCAACATATTTAATAATGTAAACAATATTTTGAATAATGGCACAGCAATTTTTAATAAATAAAGGGATAAATCTGTTGTATTTCCCGAATGTTGAAATTCATTGCGAAGTATTTTAAGCCCCCGTCATCAAAAATCGAGAGTGCTAGAAATATTCTGCGAAACTGTGGCTGCAACGATCGCGTCAGACGAGGCATTTATTCGTTCCTCTGTTTCTGCAAATATAACTTCTAGCCTTTCCGCGCTGTTTGCCATTTGGGACGCGTCTCCCGATCATTCTTTTCCAATGGGACCGCGAACCATCGAAGTTTAGCCAGCCGTAATTCCAGCTGGCAATTACGGATACTCGCTCGTTGTTGTAAATGTAGGGTCGTGAGCTGGTTGCTAATGTACCAAATGACCTAGGCGCTTTCCCAACGAAATTCCGGAGCGATCTTCTTCGTTTTAAAACTCGTTTCCGCGCTTCAAAAACTGGAAGAACGACCGTCGCCGCGTTTAGTTCGTCTCGTCAACGCGGCGTTAAACTGCCATATAAATCTAGGTCTGACTAAAGAAATCTATTGGGGTCGTAGGTTGAACAACCCCTTTATCGATCATATAGAAATGTGACTCTTATCTCGTGTAACAACAAGCATTTCTTATCGAAACAAATATTTTTCCTCAACTTGCTAGACCCATCGAAATGACGAAATGATTATAATGTATGATTAGACTGCGGATCTTTATATTGAAAACTTGAGTATATGAAATCCGAAATTGTCGAACAATTTTAAATATTGAAGATGTCAATATATAATTTTTCCTCTATTACAAAGAAAGAAGTAACATTAAAATTATTTTGCATAAAGATCCGCAGTCTATTTATGATTATTCAAATTGTAAAGAGAATTTGTACAGAGTGATTCTAGGAAGTGTAACGTTTGTTATTTACGGTCAAATTTACACAGTGGTAAAATACCAATATAATAAGATGACGAATGTGTTCGTAAATTCCTTCTTTGTAAGCTAAAAAATACGATAAATAGCAAAGTATTGTGAAGTAGATTCTACTTTCAAGCGAATTCTGGGGAGAGACAGGCGAGGATTAACAAATATTCATGAAACGGATATAAATTCGAACGTGATGGTATCCTGCGGAAAATAAGAGTTTCACATTTAAGGAAGCATGGTGGATGAATAAAGTATAATAATTTCCAGCGTGTCTAGTTGGTTCCATTGTTCAGCCCCGGGGTCCCGCAACACTGGCGTCGCAAAACGGAGGGAATAGCAGCGATTTCCAACGCAATGTGGGCAAGGCAGAAATTTCTTCGGCCAACTATCGTAAATATGCGGTTACTTTTCTCTTCTCCGCCGTTAATACCTTCCTTCCTCAGCGTCCGCTGTCTCCTTCTTTCGCAATCGGCTCGCGATACCAGCCCTGTTGGGTACACGTGTACGCATGTACGCCGTGTACTTCGCAAATTAGCACCTTACACGAGCTTACAAATAAGCCATCTAACCACGTCTTTTTCACTGGCGTACCATCTCTTCTTGTTCCACGCCGATTCTCCGCTTCTCTTCTTCCCTCTTGCCACACACGACTCCTCGTTTTTCAAAATGTCTGGAGTCTAGTTCCTCTGTCTTTGTCGAATTTCCTGTCACTCCCTTCTCAACCTTTTTGCCGAAGGATTTTTAATGCGACATGTATACAGACTATTCACACTCGTAATTAGACTGCAGATGTTTATGCAATTTGGTAGTAGCCTTTCTAAACCAGAAATAAAATAAAATCATACGAACAAAT
This sequence comes from Lasioglossum oenotherae, assembly GCA_028455765.1. NCBI lineage: Eukaryota > Metazoa > Arthropoda > Insecta > Hymenoptera > Halictidae > Lasioglossum > Lasioglossum oenotherae. The sequence continues at coordinate 1,452,762 of CM052297.1, forward strand.
CTTTTCAAAGACGAGTACTGTTTTCCTCTTTGTATTAGTTCCGGTATACTCGCGGATTTTGATGAAATTGAAATACGTTGTAAATGGAAAAGCGGATCTTTATGCAAAATAAACATTTTCTACGTGAATTGCAACAAACTGGAGTAAAATAGAAATTTGTTATCTTTCCTAATATATCTAATTGGTTAAAAATAGTAGAACAGTGTTTTACATTAAACCTACTCATTTTCGCCATAAATGCATAAAATCCGCTGTCTAGTTATAAATTTCGACATTCTGAACAACTTTTCCCTTCTTTTTTCTTAGTTTTTTAGATATTTACAAAACTGTTAGTTCGATTATAGCGAGTTCCGCCATAAACGAATTTTGGTTAGGCCTGGATTAGATTTCTGGCGGGGCGGGTCCCTCCCCCGCCCTAAAACTCGTGTTCCAACAATTAAAAAGAGTAGAATTCGCTGTAGAGTGTCTGTAGTTTAAATTAAAAGGATAGCTGGATTTTTCCACATAATGGCTGAAATTTTTCCAGTCTCTATTAATTATAATTGAGAACAATATGTAATAAAAAGTGCAATTATATTTTTTTATATTAAAAAAATATTGTTCTGCGAATATCTAAAGAATTAAAAGAGGCCGCCAATATGTATAGGAAAAATATGTTTAAAATTATGACTATTTCAATCTGATCCAAATTCTTATGTAAACCTGATGTAGAAGGCCTGAAAATAATTAATTTGCTAACAATATTGTAATTTATTTGCAGCAATATTGTATTTGCTAAATAAACCAGTCGGTTTAAAGCAATAATAAGAAAATGAAATGAATAAATTCTGTTCAATTTTATATTGTAGCATTCTTTTAAATTTTCAGTAGCCATATTTGTGTAAAGATCCGCAGTCTGCTAATCACAGAGTCGCCAAATCAGGGGAATTGATTCGAGTTACCCTCTCCCAGTGCCGTATTAGTCATGTGACTCGTGGCGGGAACGTGGGGGAATAGCGTGGTAGAAGGGGAAGGTAGAGAACGGACACGGGTCTTAATCTAGCGTGTCCTAGTTGAAACCAAGTCTCCGTTTGATAACGGAGCGTAATCGCACGTGTGGACTGTAGTAATCATACGCAAGATAGTGATCTACATCCTCGAATCACCATTAACAGCTTCGATTTATCCCGATCGAATGCGTTCGATTCGTAATTAGCTTCGTCGTCGAGCTGGATCGATCGCGCCTCGAGGAGCATGAAGACGCGTCCCCTGTAGGTACATACATGAGAAGAGAAACGAGAGGACCGAGAAGAAAAATTTCTCTAATCTAAAGTACCCGTCGCCGTGGCAAAAGACGCAACTTTATTTCCTGGCCGTGCGACGCGGTGCGCGGCGGCGTCTTCGTGTAATAAACTGTCGAAGAATGGAACGCGATCGCAACGGCATCTATATCACCATGCATCTGTCGTTGACACTATCGTTCCGTTTTCCCCTCGTTCTCTTTCGGCTCGATGTTCGAGCAATCGGTCCCCTTGCTCTCTCCCCTCTAACCTCGCCAAGCTTCTTCCTTTCATACCGTTATGAACTATGATACGTCTCTAGTAAATCCCCGAGCGCCGAGCCATCGGATATACGCGACCACTATCGATTGTTCCTCGATCCTTCGCTGATTGCTCGGTCGCCAAACCGGGCGAAAAATTTTTCAAACACGATCTCCTCCTCCTCGTGTTTTCACACGCTCGGTACAATTCCTACTTTATACACCAGGGTACTTCAGACGAGCTTCCTCTTCCTTTCTACTTCATTCTTCTGTTACAACGAATTTCGAAGTCTACAGATTAACTGAACGACTGGGATCATGTCAGGCAGTAAGATACTTTTCTTTTGTATGTATTTTGTGCGCATGCAATTCAACGATTTTTAAAATGGTCATTAGTTTTCTTGATACTTTACCACCCATCACAAGACCATTAAGGGGTTAGACTCCTTTTTTCAGGATTGTAAAGGTGCAGGATTCGTCTTCTCATTGCTCGATAATACAAACACCGAGTTTTTCAGTGGTCAAAAAACGCTACATAAAAGATCGATCTAGCGCGCTATCTCTCTCAATAGTCCTATTTTTTTTCGTTTACGAGGCGTAATTTGCATTATTCGTAGCTACAATAATCCCGATTATCGCTCGTAAATGTTAAATACTTAATTTAATGATGGTTTCATCACTATTTTCATAGCTACATGCTGCTGAATAATGACCTTTGAGGGAGGTAGCGCCCTAGATCGATCTTTTATCCAGCGTTTTTAACTACGGAAAAATCACGTGTTTGAACAATTATCGAGCAATGAGAAGGCGAATCCTGGAAACGAATTTAATGCCTTAACACATTACCGACCGGTGATTATCGCATAATTTTGAAAAATCTATGCTACATGGCTAAACATGTTTTAATGGATCCTTGAATAGCAACAGCAATTTTCATTGTAAACTAACAAGTCACCCTCAATAACGTCATCTGATAGTTTCATTTAAGATTGCAATGTAGAAGAAAATTTCTATGCTTTCTTTTGGTACAGCACAATTATTGACAATCCTATTATTAGGTTTCCGGTAGGTGAACTGTTAACACGTTCACTGTCTAGGCGTTTGGCGTCCCACAGAACGTCGATATGCTCCGTTTAAATGTCCACTTTTCCTGGCCTTACGACACGTTTCGCTTTTAGCTATAAAATTGCATAGGATGAGAATTACAAAAAATGTAGACCGTTGGAAAGGTATAGTTGCCAGCTACATTTTCGCTGCAGAAAGTACAATTTTGAGAAGTTACAGTCAATTTTCTGAAGGCAATGATTTCGCCAAAAGAAAATTTTGCCGTTTAAGTTGGGACACCACCAAAAGCTCTGAAAAATAAGAGTTGAAATGAAGTCAAAACGTTTTGCATTCAATGTTTATTAAGTATCTATTTCACTTTCACAATATTTGCATGTGAATGTTGCATTTCAAGTGCACCGCTCTGTTGCAAGTGTTGCACTTGATGGAATCCGAGCGACTCAGCTTCTTCGGCATGTTCTTCATACAGACAATACAAAAATCTGCGTGTTCTTAAGTTCGGAAAAACTTGTCTTAATCATCTTCGTCATCGACTCTGGGAGTTGCCAAGCCTGATCTACACTTGAACCGTTCACGTATCACTTTAACAAGTTCGTAACACGTACATATAACGTCCACGTTCCCGCAATTTTCTCAAAGTTGAATTAATGTTATGCACACCGCTATCTGAGATCGTAGTACACAGCACAATATTCAGAGACTGTTTTCTATAAAATTGTTTTAATATTTCATGAAGGAGGCGCGCTCCATTTAATAAATCACTGAAACGGTGATGGTAAGCAACAAAATAAATAGCGAGCGTGTTAAACATTGCAGAGAATGCGAAGTCAAGGTGCGCCGCGCGGCCAGAGGATCGAAGATCATCCAAAAAGTAACGAACAAGCTTGGTCGTTTTTCAATTCGGATCCGAAGTAATTTAACGTCCGCCGCGATAGCCCCGTGAAAAACGCAAACAGGTTAAAAACTATCGAATTCTCCTTAGTTACTCGAGTTTAATTAGTAATCGCGGCGAAGGAGTAGCGGTAACCACTAATTAACCAACCGAGACGCTCGCCGCGCCGGTCGCGTGTTGAATAAATCGACTGACTAACATCATAATCCCTGTGGCTTCCCTTCTCTCGTCGCCAGCGTGTGTGTAATTCCAGCTGTTCGATTAAAACGTTCCCGATCTCTCTCTCTCTCACTTTTTCCGTGCTCTCCCCATCCACCGAGACCCATCCCCATTTCGATCTTCTCTCGCCGACTAATGGTCGTAACTCGGTAAAAAATATGAACATGGCAGACCATTTTGGTTCTTTTCTCTCCGGGTCGAATCGCCGCCGAGGAACGAGGCGGGACGAAAACGCCCATCGATATGTGAATGTATACATATGTACACTATAGAACCGCCGATTTTTGTTTGACTCGTCCAGAGAACGCACGAACGAAATTGCATTTTCTGATAAGCGCGCTGCATGCGTCGCATTTTTACACCGTTCTCATTGCAACAAACCTTTTAAGCCATTCAGACACGACGATGCTTTCGCGCAGCATTTCTCTGGCAACCTGTTCCAGGGAATTTGTATTATTCACCTCTTCGCTGAATTCCGAGATTTCGGATTAAAACATGTTATAGGGTTGCCAAATCTTTTATATTTGATATGAGTCTTCTATGTTTGAACTTGATTTGATCTCCTATATCATATTTGAATAGCATATAATTTTGAAAAATCTTTGTTTGAATGAACAAAGTTTGAAATGTGCTGTGTACCTCTTTTACTTGAACTTCTATATTTTGAACCTATTGCGGTTATCACTACTTCTTCTATAATTTGGATAAAACATTTCTGGCAACCCTAACATGTTAGCTACCCCATTTCGTCTGACGCTCCAAGTATGCGTAATAAGAAAGAAAAGTATTCTGCATCGATTACAACGGAATCGAACAACATTTGATCAACACTTACCCTTAAAGTTTTTGTAGGTCGGCTTTAGCACTAGAACTACCGGATGAGTCAAATGAGTCAAAATGACTTGCTCCTGATTTCTTTTTTTTAGAAATATTGAAACTATGAATATTTTTTTTGAGAAATTTTTTTTGTGAACTTCTCTATTGAAGTACACATTTAAATAAAATTGGTATGGAAACTAAATAAATGCAATTTTGTCATTATTATAAGGCGATGTCGGTTTACGAGATATTAGCAGGAAACTTGTGACCTTGACAACATATTTCAAGGTCATTGAGATCAGAGAGGAGGCAACACTTTGACGAGATTACATAGTTCTTTATCCAGTATGCTAAATAGCTATAAATAAAAAAATAAATCGGTATAACTATTTTTAAAAAAGTAAATAATATGAAAATTCGTTTCAAAACGCTGTATCTTTATCGATGTTAAAAATTTAAATATCGTTTTGTTATTATTTAATAAAAGATGTAGAGGTACTTCAGCAAACCTTAATAGAACGATTGAGTTTTGACCGACGCTTCCTTTTGCACTTTTTATCCTCGTGATGGATATTGAAATTCAAGGTCAAAGTTAAATTTGCGGCAGCATTTGTACATCAATTTCCACCAAACCGACTACGATTCTCGCGACTGTATAATTCCTACACACCCTGTACATGCCAGTTAGGCTCGCCAAGAAATCAGTTTATCTATTCACACATTTAATCCTCGTGTACTTGGAAATAATTGTGTAAAAGAATTCATGATTTTCTTCCATTTTCGTTTCGCACCGTGATTCAGTCAATTGAGAAGATCGAATCGAGTTTTTAAAGGTAGACTCTCTAGGTTAATCTTACTTGTAACACTTTTTCTGCATGGTTTGAATGTCGATGTAGATGTTGTGAAATATTATGAAGTGGTTCGAGTAATTAGTACGAAAGCCACGCTCACTGAAGAAACATTATTCTGCATTTCTGCTGGTGTGTAGCGTCATGAAAATGTTCCGGTTCACAGTCGGAGTAACTCAAGTATTTATAGTTTCAAATGTGGCAACGTGAATTAATTCAAGATGAAAGATTTCATAAAATATCACACACATCCACTATGCAGATGACAGGATCGAGTATAATTATTTACACGTGTCACGGGCATAACGAATGATCGTAGAAAATGCATTTCAGCGTTGTAACCATCGTCTTTCCGGGAATCTCTCTTCCTTTTCTAACGACAAAGAATTTTCTTGTGTTCCTTCTTGTTCTATTTGAAATAGTATTTGCAAATATTTGTATTTCGCACGAGGGACATTACCTAAGTGCAATTCGTCGATTTTTAATTACATTTATAGAGGACACAGCTTGTTAAAATATATATAAATAAATATATATAATATATAAAATAAATTATAATATATATAAATAAATATTTGACACGTATTCTTTTAGCTTCAGTGATGCATATAAAAAAATATATCCACATATAAAAATCCATATTAAAATACTCATCCTTTTTTGCAATATTTCTTGTTAATTATACAATTGACATTTATATCACTTTGTGTACGTAATCTATGGATTGAAATAGGGGATACGTGTTTTTGAATTACGAGTTTTTTAAATATTGATTAAACAACTAAGTTTTTCTAACATGTTTTTATACGACTACATTCCTTGATCTTTTTTTTATTTTTAGACAGGTTGAGACCTGTGGTTTTAGCTGGAGATTTTTGGTTGAATGTTTCCTTGAGAAGTGTTGCTCTCCATACTTTGGAACGAACGACTATATTCCTTGATCGAAAACACACAAGTTTAAAAAGAAATCATTGTCCCAGACCCTCTATAGTCCCCAAGCTAAAAATAATACGTGTCAAATATTTTTCAACAAACCATGTCCTATAATAAATTTCATAAAAATCGACGTGTTACTCTTTCGTAATATTCCTTGCTGGTTGAAATATTTTTACCCAGGTCTGCATGAAAGTTGATTTTTCCTTTTTGCCAATTATCAACGGGCACTGTGCGGGGTCGGTCGAAATGCTCGCAGCATTTTAAGTAAATTCGAGAATCGATTTGTTCGAGTAAAATGGGATCAGCGATTACGCTTGAAGGTTGGATCGGGGGGGCAAGGAACGGTTCAAAGGGCGCCGGTAATTGCTTGATTACCGTTATTGCTCGGCTGTATTTTGCAGTGAAATCGGCGAGTTTACGACTCGCGCAAGATTTAGAACCGAAATTTCCACTTCCTGGGACACTCGGCTCGGCTAGAGTCCCGCGTTTTAGTTGGGAATTAATGTTACCGCGTGTTCATCGGCCTTGCTGTACGTTCGCTCGTAATTTATCTCGGTTGCGGTGTACCGGCGCGATGAGAAGGCGTTTGTAGTCGCGTTCTACCGCGACGGATAGACAAGAAACTTCGAATTCGTTGTCCGCGTGACGTCACACCAAGTAACGACCGTTTTAATAGTTTCCGACGAATATGCAACTTATCACGGATATACTGTTTTACTAGGCGCCGAGCGATGCCGCCTCTGGTCCCGCTAATACCGTCCATTGAGATATTAACAGCACAACAGTGCGAAACGGAAGATTAATGAGCGCACAGTTACTCAAACCGTGTTCCCTGTGTCTCAGTTTTTAACGACTTGGCATGGAATAACGCGCCACGCTCGCGTTCGGGAGAGAAGGTAAAACAGGTTTATTTATTATACCATAACAGATCATTTACACTGAGTGTTTTTCAGAAAACGATGCGTTTCGGAACTGGTCTGCTGTTGAATCATCAGTTACGTAGTTAGCGGACCGTGCTCCAGATGTTGTATTATTTTATATATTTTCACGCTTGTCTACTAGGTCTACTTGAATGAGAAGTAAATAATCGTGAATAAAATTCTTAAATTAATACATGGTATTTCAATTAATTGACCTGCTAATCAAGTTAGTATAATAATAATAGTATAATAATAAATGATAAAATGAAAATTCAGAATGAGATTATTTTTTAAGAAATAAAACTTTCTTGAAAATAAATTATTATAGTTTAGGAATGGTATAAATAATAAAATTAAAATATAGATGAAAATAGTCCCAATACTCCTCGAAATTTGTTGGGAATAATTCGGAGGATTGTATAGCAAATAGAATTATTAATTATTGGATTAGCTATAATAAATTATCTGGATCACTGAGAGTATAGGGGAAAATTAAAGTTGTAATTAAGAAAATAAAAATAATTATAGTATACCCAAAAATGTCTTTATTTATTCAAGGTACTCATTAAAGTAGACCTAGAAATAACTTCGAAAAGTGGAACAATATTTCATTAGGAATGATCAACCGATTTCAAATATTAAGGGACTGTCGTAAAGGTTGGGACACCGTATAAGTTGGGAGTAATATTGGGTATTTCTGTTTATAAACAATCTTTTCACGTGTATTAGTAGCAACAAATCGTGTAAAAATATGTCTCACAAAGTTTTATTGTGTATCTTATTGATTCGTTTTCAACTAAATACTGTTCAACCGAGATTGCTAAAATATATTTAATTTGTTGGAAATGTAGAGTTTAAATGTCCAAAAAGAATTGTGCACTTATTTCGATGTGAATTTGTTTTTTTTTAAAGTACTTCTATGTAAAATAATCAAATTGTTAAGGAAAGTTTATCGAGTTGGCCAAAAAGTCCAATCGTGGACGACGGCCAATGAAAGGCGCTATATTCACTTTGCCGGATAATCTTTCGATATTAAGAGAAAACCAAGGAAAGTTAATCGAGCGTTTCGGAAGATTCTGAGGTCTTCAGCGACCAACTGATTCGCGTATAGGGACGTGAGCTTAATTAAAAACGAACGACCAATAATTTCGAGCGATTAACACGTCCCTGCAAAAACGCTCCGTTGTTAACACGACAGTTCCCGAAGTAATTTTGTTCGCGGCACAACTCCGCGGGGGGCACGAGCACATTTGAATTTTTATCTCCATAGAAGCGCAGGCAGATGTTGGAATCCCGCCTTCCGGTATCCGATAACGTCCACGTAAATCCTCTTTTATTCCGTGACCCTTTTATCAAGACGCACGAAGATTAAAACGGTACCGGCGCAGATAGAGAAGTGCGAGGGGGCCACATAGAAAAAGGTCGAAAGCAGAGCCAGAAATCTTTAGCGTCGCGACGGTGCCACTGTTTATCGCGCTCGGACATCTTTATTCGAAACGTCCACCTCGTAACTCGGCTTACCCCCTTCCCGCTTTATTGCAACCGTGTAAATTCTTGTTTGTTCTCGTTTCTTCTTTTGCTTTAATGGATTTCCCTCCCTTACCATCTCTCACCTTCTGAACCGCCTACGGAACCAACCCCTCTCGCGATTAATCGCGACTGCACGCGTGTTGTTCCGCTGTTCGATTTTTATACTCCTATCGGAACGTTGAATTATTCATGCATCCAGCGACGACATTCTCTCCGCCAGACTTGAATTGATATTCACCATGGGCCGGTGCGGAAATTTATTACGAAATAGAGTCATTTTTGGAACGTCGCGCGACGATGATCCACTCGGCTCTTTCCAGGATCGTCAGGCGAGGGGACGGACCGCGAATTGAGGGGTGAAAGCTTCCCCTTCTATGCTAGTGCCGGATCAGTAGGGGTTGACGGATACCCGAGCATCGGGCAGTGTTGGGCAATAAATAAATTTATTTAAATGAAAATTTAAACAACAAGTTCTTTTTGTTATTTGGATATTCAAATAAAATTCTAAATAGAATTATTTAAAATAATAAAGACACGTAATACATGCAAAAATAAGTCGAAAAAGTAGGAATAACATTTTCTCGTTTGGCAGCTCGTTTTCGAGAAAATCGAGTACAAAGTTCTGCCAGGTTCGCGTGCTTTAGTATATGCAGAAAGTAGAATTGGTCGATCATGGTCAGACGCGTCAGACGATTCCTATGCAATAGCACGTGTATTCGCTGCAATTTCAAACTCGATTTTCTCGAGAACGAGCTGCCAAACGAAAAAATGTTATTCCGTTTTTTCGACTTATTTTTGCATGTAGAATCACCCCCTGCCCGGTTGTACTACGATTTCCGGCCCACCCTGTATAAATGACGTCGCTCATAAAATTTAATACAAGATCTGCAACTTTCAGATTTGTTTTAGATTTTTCATTCTTACAACCAGGACGTTGTAACTAAAATTCTGAATTAATTACAGTATATGCACCTGTGTGTTCGACATCTCTTAGATTTTCTCTGAATTTTCGCATATGAACAAATAGGAAAAATTACCCCAGAACTACGCGCTCTGTCGAGATATAGGGTTGGAATGGTCCATATGCCTTTCAATTAGGTCTAAAGGCATTGTTAACCATCTTATCCGACTGCACCCTTTAAGTGAGCACTACTGTATCCTCTATATCCCTCTCGACGGTGGTTAAACCGCGCGATGCTTAAGTGCACGCGCACCGGGTCAATGTTTATGCTTATACCAGCTACTTTTAGTGCGAGCTAGGGAATACTACGAAATGTTGAATCTTTAAAGTCAGTTTTTACAACAATGGTAAAAGAGCGACCGGCTAATGTGCGGGACTTTTTATGTGTCTGGGGTGTCTCGGGACGGGTGGTAAAACCCGACGCGACGGCTCGTTCTACGCGCAAAAATTAGTCGAGAATGAAACAAAATAGAACCGCTGGATACTATTGCGTATGCAGAGCCTGATCCCGTAAAACTCAAACTTTCCTTCCTAGTTTATTAATGAAAATTGCGACCGGGTGGCATTTACTGTACAGGAGGGGTTGATACGTTTCTGATAAAAAAAAAGATTGTTTAAAAGACACCTAATATTAAGAGTTGGTACATACCATGTAAGGCACAAGAATTTTGCACAAGGTACAGTTGAATTGAGAATGGACACATACCTGCAACATAAAAAAGAACAATACTGATTACTGTTATTTTCCAATATTTTCGACAATAATATTTAAAATTGCGATTGAAAATAAAGACAAAATACAAAATGTTTTCAATATTTATCAAATATAAAACACCTTATTTTTAAAGTTGTACCCACACTTTAAAATAAACAGGATTATTTATTATTTACTTTTTCAAACCCTATTCCACTCAACTCTGCCAGATAGTTATATGAATCTAGGAGGTCCAATTGCAGCCGGCTACTGTGGTGTACACTGCAGGCAGACACCGGTACAATTAAAACTACCTAATTTTCGAAAACCAAGCTCCATTTTGAAGAACGCTTTGAGGGTTTTGCAACCCTAGATGTGTACTAAAACTTGTACCTAGTACGTTCGCACTCCGAAAACGATTTCCACACACAGTTGCTGTCCTTGTGGGACGAGTTGGCTGACGATTGTCCGTGTATAAGCGAGTTTGACCGAGATGAGAGTTTTCGAACGAACGCTGGTCTCCGAATATGTTGGGACTAGTGCGCTTTCGCGAGTCCGCATCGACTTGTTTGCTTCGTCAGGAGAATTCAGCAATGCTGTCATCGCTGCACATCTGAATTCTGCCCTTTAATTGGTTTTCATCCCGAAGAAGGACTCGCGCAAATTTTCCTCTCGCTCGCGTTGAAGGGAGCTCCAACTCGGGGAGAACGAAATTAACTGTTGAATTGCGGTGTCCGGGTTTATTTCGACCCGGTGCTGTGTCGAAAGCGTCGTTTGAATAACTCGAAAATTTCAATCCGCTAACTGTTCAGTTAAGCTGATCAGATAACTTCAATATCAGCAATTTTAAGTTTCTCGAATTTTGAGAAACTAATCTTGCAATCGAAAATTCCGAAAAAAAATGTACAGTGCTGCTGGGTAGAATGTTCATGAATTTTTTCGTAATTTTTTGTTAAGCACAACGGAAGAAGTAATTAATTAAAAGCGTGTTCATCCTATTTCTACACTTGTGACAGGGGTGCCGAGTTGAAACTTTCAACGAAGGGTTTCATTTAGTGGCTCTATCGAATGGTGTAAGAAATGATCAGTTTGGTTTCGGGCTACATTTAATCTCATCATTTTTGTAGGGCAACACATACTACGTACATTTTCAAAACTGGCTTTGTGTTTTCAGCAGTTCGTGTTGATTCATTTCATTTTATACAGACACGTTTTAATTACTAGACTGCGGATCTTTATGTATTCAGGGCACCCTCTCGTTTACATAATCCAAGAAAACGTTGACGTAAACAAAAATTTACGCCATTTCTACTGCATTTTCATGGAAAGAAATTTTTCCCTTATTCAGCTTTCCGTAAAATAATCGATGAATATGAATATTTGCATAAAGATCCACTATTAATTACAAAACACAGAGAGTTGTAGAATAGGGCTCCGTGGAATCGGAGGCAGATTCTCAATTCCAAGATAATAATCGAAATCTCGAGTATTCAAGAACCTGGATGATTGAGGCAGAGATAATCGAAATTCTACTATATTTTACATTAGAATACATAAAAGAACCATAATGAGATAGCCTCGAGGAATTCTCGGAAATGATTTGAAATTGATAAAATCGGCGCTGCTTCATTTGGTAAGGAATTGTTGCAGTCCAGGAAGTGTTTAACTGCATAAGCATGGACCATTGCATCCAGTAATAATTTCAATATTTATATGTACTCGTAATAATTACAGAAATAATCAGACACTAGTCTTCTTTGTGCATTAATAAAATTGAAATTGAATTAATAAAACTGAAAAATTGAAAGTATGAAACGTTGAATAAATTCAGATTAACAAATTTGCTTGAACGTGGTAAGCTGACGCGACCTACAAACAGCTCTCCGCTTGAAAGTGCACACTCTTTTGTTTTTATATGAGAAATTCAAAAATGTATCAAGCCTTCGTATGAATCAGTCGTTCGAGTCTCCTCTACTCATGGCTTCAGCTTGACTAAACCAAAATTGAATAGAGCCTGGGTAACGAATGATTCTCGCAGCCTGCTCCTATCGATTTTAATCCTGACCTTCAGCAACTTCATCGATCTTTATAATCCGCCACGTTTCGCGAGAAGCTTTTCAACTCGCATCCACGCAACTCATCGCTTGACACGACTTCGTTCTCGATTCTCCACCCTCGACACATCACCATACATCCTGGTGCATAGATCGCGTGTATACATATATGTAAATCTATATACAGACGCAGACGTGTATATGTATAACTATGTATAGGTTGTGTACATGTACTGTTCAGCTCGCCGCGGATCGAAGTTGCAAGCTGCACGAGGGAGCTCGCGTGAGCGCGCTCTCCCGCAAGGCGCTACTTAAAATTTTCAAGCAAGAATGATTTATGAGGAGGTCTCGACCTCACCAGTAGTCGACCCTCGACGCATTCGTGAAGCATACATTTTAATCTTAGTCACTAGCACATGGGCGTTCTCTCTCTTCGATCCGCGAACGACGACGTCTTCCGCGTCATGCCTCCTCCGACCGTCCTCTAACGGCCAAATGCCAAGTTCGCTAAGTTTTATGGAACGTCATCTCTGCCAGGAAGAGGATTCGTCTCTCCGTGGAAATCTCTACTATGCGAAGAAGGAAATTCTTGAATTATTGCCGTCGTCATCTATTATAATTATTTTTCATCGAGCGTGTCTTAATTCCTCGCTATCCGGGAAACGAACTTCACCGCAAACCGGTAAAGAAACAATTTTCTCGCAGTGTTTCAATATTTCACGTGCCTCGCACACCGTTCTCCTAAACTGGTCGATGCCATCCGAATTAAAAATGCCAAGTTAACGTATGTACAGGCTGCATAGAAACTGTGTGCCGCGACTTTCATTGCCAGATTCTACACCCTCGGTTTCGTGACGATTTATCGGAGAAAGTAACATTAATTAATTCAAGGTCGAGAGGTCAACAAGTTTTTGTTCATTGCGTATTATGCTATTCGTCACAGGGATAAAAATCGCAGAAGAAACCATCGGTCGAAACTGGACCGTTTTCTTAAAGAATTATGATAATGGTTCTTCGTTATCAAACTGATTTTATTCCTATTTTCGATATATTTCACGCGCAAATAAATCATTTCCAAAAACTCCGTTAACCTTCTCTCTATGTACTGATATCCTAATGTTAACCGTGTAGGTACAGGACTGTAATTGGATGCCGTACATTTTTATAGCAAAATGTAAAGAAAAAATTTGTCTGCACAAGTATTTGCGAAATTTTATTAATTTTTAAAAGATAAGTCCACAATACTTCAACAATTTTACATATATCACAGATAGCATTCCTAGAAAATCTTTCGTAACTTTCCATTCGTCTACTTTTTATTTCCGTTTTGATCAGCCTGGGCGGCATTTGCATACACAGAGAGAAGGTTAATTAACGCTGTACCTATAGACTCCACTGAGAAATCCAAATACAATGTAAATAAAATCAGTTTGATAATGTAAACAACTTCACTATCACTTTTCAAGAGAACGATTGACATTCAGTGTCATTCAGTTACTATTCAATTGCCTACTTAAGAAGTTACAAGTTTATAACATAATTTCCAATTTTTTGTAACAGTAAATAACATGATGTGATATGTCGTTGAATTCGTCTCGGAAAATACCATCGTGTTATGACAAAAAGGACATATGGTTCCATTTAAAAAACTTGATTTGACTTTCAAACAAACTTTTATCGTAGCTTCAGTGCGTCACGAAACATTTCCGTTATCAGATAAACGAAGCACCGCACAGTGGGGCATTTGCCCGATTTCAGCGGCCACAGCTAGTTCAAAATTCGCTCAATATTGTAACTGCTGTAACTTTGCTCAAATTTATCCAAATTTGATGAAAAAACAATCATTTTAAAGCTTAAGTTTTCTACTTTTTGTACTGTGTCCCATTTTCTGCATGGGTGGAGCCATAGAGGAGATATCAAGGTCACCTTGATATGTTTAAACAGAATGTCCTTTTTTTATATTACAATAAATAATTATAAATAATTATAAACATTTAATAATTATAAACATGTATATGGTAAAAAAGTGAATTTCTCTTAAAAGTATACCCTGAACTCAGCTAAAAAAACTTCCATAAAACAAAAATCTGTTAGTGTATGTAAATAAGGTAACAATTACTAATAGGTGAATTCGTTGAGAAATGAAAGCGGGTTAACGGAACTTCAACTTCCGACCAGTGCTTAATGGATAGATGAATGGGAAAATGAATGATGGCAGATTGTTCCTCAGACATTCAACTAACTTAAGCCACAAAAATTTTACAATTTATCTAAAAATTTTTTAAATTGAATCTTGACCGCTGAAATCGGGCAAATGCCCCACTGTGCACTGTGTCGCTGTGAATTATTTCCAACGTTTAGAAATACTAAAAACTCGGAGCGGACTCGGACAATTTCGCACAAAAATCTGCAGTCCGATTTATCGCAAACTTTCGCGCGCCGGTGTACTCGCCTATGCTACTTGTTGACGCAGCTCTCGAGACTGGTTCCGGCGATGCGGCGCGTGTAAAAATCCATCGGAACGATAGCATAATAAATTTCGTAAACCGTGCATCAATGTTCCCGGTCGTGGGAAGAATTGCGAGAAGATTTTTTAAAAGATGCTCAATCATGTCCACAGGGCTGGAGGGCTGTGTATATATCCTGGATTCAAAAGCACCGACAAATGACACGGCGGTCTTGATAAATGTAGCCGTGTTGGCCGAGCTTTTCCACGGGGCGAGTGTAACATCGATTTTCCGAGGACGGTGCCGCGTCGTAATTCGCAGACGGCGTCCCCGAGAGCCGTTGTTACTGTATCCTCGTGCTGCTCTTTCTGCACCGTAGGATTATTGGTCGAATGTACACCCTGTCAGTGTAGCTGAGGGGTTACGAAGGGGCGCGCTTTCAATTTGATTGCGATTCCGCGGTGTGTGGTTTACGATGCTCCGCCCGAAGCAATGGGTCCTTGATGAGAATTATATGGCGGTCGTCGTACCGCGGACCATGGGCCATTTTTCGCGCAACAGACCTGCCCCGTATTGTCTCGTGAAAGATGCGGATCAACACGACACAGCAGCCACTGCACCGACAGCGCAGAGCACTCTCCGAAAAATCGCACGGTCGATGGGCTACCTTCGAATTTGTCCCTGCCATGAAATGCCATCTCGGAACGCTTCGTCTAATCAATTTTGTCGACGAGCACGCGTCCCGTCGCCACTGTGAGGGTATCCAGCCCGAAAAGTCGGAAAAAAGTCGATTTCAAAATTTACAGTTGTTGCTGTCCGACGTAGCTCTGAAGAATAAGGCTCCAATTTTGTTTTTTTATTTGTACATGCTTTGCAACACGCTTTGTGTTCGTAAGCAGTCTCTAAAACAGCGTTCATCCATTAGCGATTTTTAAGTGTTTTAAGGAGAAAAATTGTGTAAATTCTTACATTGCAGAAGCTTTTATCATCTAAATTAGTAGAGTTATTAATATTTCAATATAATCAATAATTCTGTCAGTTTTTTACGATTATAAAAGTTCATTGACGATATTATTGAGTAATATCCGGTTCTCTTTCAGGTATCATTACATTCGATAAAGGTTTATGGACATTAGACTGCGGATCTTTATGCAAAATAAAAAATGTTTGCATTGATTGCAAGACACAGGAGTGAAATAGAGCCCAATTTTTTTATCCGAGCAACGAACTTTAACGAATAAGAAATTTTCCCTTTTGTTCGATGATCTTTTGCCAAAAAGAACAAATAAGAAAATATTTTATTGATTGAAGTTCATCGGTTGAATAAAGAAATTCGGTTTTATTTCACCTTAAATTAACGAAATTTATTTCTTGCCAACCCAATAGTATTGGTAATATTGACTTGAACGATTGAAAAAATTTCACTGAAAGAAAATTGCATATGTTGCAGAAGAATTCACTTTGATCGTCCAGTGTTGAACACGATATTTATTTCTGAGATGAAGGGGAACCTGAGAATGGAAATCAACACGTTCACTATCGCTCTACAGCGAGCCGTTTAGGATAAACATCCCATATCGCCAGAGGACACGAAAGACAGAGTAATTAGAGCTTGCACACCATTAATCCTGAAACAATCCAAGCTAGATTATAATTTCTTCTTACTCGTCGCAGACGTTACATCGCCATGGGTGGACGTGATTTTCAGCACTTGTTAACATGCTGGGTATGGCAGTAAACGACAGAGGTACGATAGAAAATTATCTTCTCTGTTATTATTCAAATCGTATGGTAAAACATTGTTTGTATCAAAAGAGATATATTCTGTAAGTAGAGCAGACATTGTACTTTTTTTCTTGCGCGGATTTACATATTTATTTTTCCCCTTTCCATAATAAGGGCATTTTATTATGAAACTGCGGGTTTTATGGTTTATAGCGTTTACGAGTATGCATAATATAATAAAGGAAGCGGTTTAACGGAGATTTTATTAAATTGTTATTTCGCCTTCAACGTTTCAAGACGGAGTAAATTAACGAACAAACTGGATAACTTGTTTTATGCTGCCGATAAAGTTACATTCGCATCAAGATATCTAGACTCGTTATTATTTAATATCTGGTTTACATGTAATATTTTGTACACTGTCGCAAATAAAGATGGAATCATGACAGAGTCATTTGATGATCTACTCACGGCGATAGAAGCGTTAGTGGATTAGATTACGGTGATTAGAGTGACAGTACGCAGGCTCTTACATGATAGATCAAACGATACTTCGAGATCATCAGTTTAGCATCCACAATAAAATCTACCTGGTCGTGTTAAGATTTCAACTAGCGGCTAACGGTACCTGGGAACTTACGTACACACGATCCACACAAGGTAGAGTCATTTTACATTTACGGAAGCATGGATTACACGAGTGCGTCAGAGGGAGCCTATGGTAACATGAGCGAAAAAGTTCGACGTCTACAAAGAGAACATCAGGCTGCCGTCTAACGTTCAATATGACACCGAGTGGTATTAATGCTTAACGGGAGCCAGGATCAAACGCGAACTGGCCTAACACGCTCTTGCACCCGTTAACAATTGATTTTTATCGCATTTTACGCGGCTGTATAAAATACAGTTTAATTTTTAGTCGGTTACAAAATTGTGTAATAGAAAAAACATTCGAAAAAGAAATTTATTGAAGGTGACCTCCATTTTTCTAAATGCTACCACAGGTTTTAGTACATAATTAATTGTTGCTTAAGTCAAGACGAGTTCAATTGCCTAGTATACGACGACTTTGACACGACCTTGGACTGGAACATGCGAAATCAATGACATGCTTTCGTTGAATATTATTTTATTGTGTCGTTTGGTTAATAATTTCTGTTTGGTGCTTCTTCGTGGTATAAATGTCGGATTTTAATCATCTTGAATGAGCCACAATGATTTCCTGTTATCACTAGACTGCGAATCATAATTCATTTGTGAAGAAATTGGTTGGGTGAAATATAAAACAGTAAAAGATTCAAAAAATATAAGAATGCTGTATTGTTGATCTTAATATAACAAAGTCGTAAGTCGCAAAACATTTTTATTTTGCATAAAGATCTCCAGTGTAGTTATCACTCTGCGAATAAAAGGCTGCTCTTTACTTTACCGGACTCAAAATTTGTGTAATAAATAAGTATTCGGTACGTAATCCAATAGATTTGTACCCGGCGCAGATGCAGACCGAAGTTTCGAACTTCTAGGATCAATAGTTGAGGAGTTATGGTCGCTTAAAGTTGAGCATATTTCCAGTTTCTTGACAGGTAAGGGCACCGCCATATTGGTTTATAGTGACGGTCGCACGCCGCTTACTGAGTTGGATAGGATTAGATCGAGGGGGGGCGGCAAGGTAAGCTGCTTGCCGGTCGTCACTACAAACCCATATGGCGGCGCCCTTACCTGTCAAAAACGCTGCAGATTGCTCAACTTTAAGCGACCATAACTCCTGAACCATTGATCCTAGAGAATCAGAACTTCGATCGGCATCCGCGCCGGTTACAAATCTACTGGATTACATACCAAATACATCATAATTCGTAGGAGAGAGGTATTAATTTTGAGTCCGGTAAAGTAAAGTTTACCCGAATAAAATGTTTGGATCAACCATTACTAATTGGAATAGCATGCATTTGACGAACAACGCATTTTTAAGGTGAAGGTCTCAGTATACTAGGCCGTCGAACTCGCCTAGACGTAAGCAACAATATTATCCACCTTCATTTTTCATGAACAAATTATTCGAATATTTTTCTATTGCATTTTGTAGCCGACTAACATTTCTTTTGATCTGGCTACCGGAAGCGCTCGAACAGTTCCCAGGTCGTAAAAGATCATTCGACAAAAACGCGTGAGTTTAATTGAATTATCGCATAGAAAATAAATGAACGGGAACCAGAAATCCCGCTATTATCAATCCTCATTAAAAGTAGGCAGGTCTAGGAAGATCAGGGAGCTAATTACAAATGAAATGCGAGCGCAATAAATATTTATCGCTCACCGGTGGTAGCGAGACTAAATTCCCGTCGCACGAATTTGATGGTGCAGCGGCTTCTCTAGCAGCGCGACGCAGCTCGATTCAACATTGAAGTGCACCCAACTTCCTTAATGTAGTTCGTGTAACGATACTTTGCCGGCATAGAGCGCATTAGGTGGGCGGATGAATCCGTGACACAAGGCGACAAGCTTTCCAGCCAGATTCTGAATAGATAATGCAAACCACGATGAAGATCTCATCAGTTCCGCGTAATTAGCTCCCACTCCTCAGCGAAAGGTTGTTACAACTACATGATAGTCGTGCGTTATCTGTCACGCGGTGTGCGTCTCCTTCGTTCGGCTAGTTGCAATCGCATCTTCGGTGCACGCGTGCTGCAGTCTGCGCCAGTGTGTACCTAGACGTACACTGCACAGTTGTGCACCGAGGGCGGGACGAGAACTTCGCTGGATTTTTACCGTCTCGGTAGTGCAGTCTTCGAGGTAATCTGTTCTGAAAGGGTCGGAAGAAGACCAATTTCGCTAAGAGAGCAATGTCCTTAAAGCAGAACGCACAAAGACTCGCCCATTCAACGGTCGACTCCCATGTCCGAGGAAAATAAGTCGAGTCAGACAATTTGTAGGCACCCCCGAACGTGGAGTCAGCTTTCGAAGTATACTAGGGTAAATGTACCTATTACTGCGGTGTTTTTTTTCGCGGCGAGATTAAAATATGTAAAAATAAATATTTTGCCGTGAATAAATTTGTACAATTCAATGGGAATGTATTCTCGTGGGCGAGGCAAACAAAATTGTCACAATCATTACCATATTTTGATAATCTCGGGATTTGAACGAACATTCTTCATAAAAAGTAAAAAGAAGACTACAATTAAGGGGAAAGTTTTATTAGTTAGACGCCTATTTCGATACAATACCAATATAAGAAGAAACTTCTCTTGCCTTTTTAACACTAAACCTGCCGGTCAAATGACCAGTCCAATATTTTTCATTTCACAATTATTGAAATTATGAAGTTGCTCGCATCGAAATTGATTCGATAAATTTCTTTATCCAAGCACATATTGTTATAAAAATTGCACAGAATCTAAATAAACAGAGTGTTAGTGTTAATAGACAAACTGAGCCCTCAGCATTACGTACAACAAAGTGAAGGAGGAGCTCATTACTGCGGCACAAAAATCACTAGGAATGTCCCTAATACATACTACGGTGTGAATTGCAACCACGTAGGTCAAAAGTGTGGGGGAATGGCGACGTAGAAGAGGAAGTTAGAGTATGGAAGAAAAATTAGCCGATGTATCAAGGGCTGTTCTAAGATATTTGGCGCTCGTGGGTTACTAACAATAATGCGCCCCTCTTTATTAGAAAATACACGGGAGGGGAAGCGGGAGCGGGGTGGCCGGTGAAGTTCTACTATAAAAAGTCAATATATCACCAATCAACAAATAAAAATATAAAACAAAACTAGAAACTCACCGCCCCGAGGCTATAGCCCATTTAGCTCTGTGGTCAACGTGGCCACGCGAGGTATAGTTTTCGGGCAGTTATTCTCAACAATTACCGGAGGCGTCAGTGGCGGTAGGAGTGTTAGAGGATGGTCGCAATTTGGGGGGCGCGTAAAAGCATTAAAGCTTAAAACACAATAAAGGAGAAGCCTAATACTTTTTGTATCCGCTGTACGTTCACAGAGTCGCTCACCTGTGAACCGCCCTGTACACGCGAATACAATAAAGATCCTGTAGAAACAAGCATGACGCGTGTATAGTTGATGAGGAACGAGCACAAATTGGAAAATCGAGTCCTGTCCTATCCGTCTAACGTTTTTTATTCGTGATTGGTCGAGAGGAATCGGCCGCAACCTGCCCTGGGAGCGTATAATGACCGAGGCAGCAGTCTCCACTCTAATCTCAAAATTACACGATATTTTAAAATAGCGTACACGCTTCCAGCAACTGGCAAGTGTCATTACGCCGGTTCGCCGTGCACCAATATCAGCCGCTCCCATTTATTGTACAAGATTATGCACTTTATTATTATCGTCCGAACAACCGGTATAATCCGTTCCTCTGGCTGTGCCATCTGCTTCCCGGATTGTTGCTCGTGCCGATCGGCATGCCGGCCTGTTTCATTCCGGCGATGAGCACATAAACATGTTACCTGAATGGTTTCATTCATTCACCCTTCCCACCTCCATCCTCTATCCACCTCTATCCACCCCATGCAGAAATCCCCCGCCCCACTCATCTTCTTGGTCGACGAGCTCCAATCCCTTCGTTTCTCTCCATCCCTCTTAGCGCTGGCCAACACACTGGTATGTACTATATACATCAACCTTTATGCATGCATGTGTGTACGTAACTTTAATCACGGCGCGGAAAGCATTGCTGTAGTCTATCTCTGAATTCTATGCCTTTTCTCCCTTCTGTCTGACGTTATCTATGTTTTAATACCGTATATATATATATATATATATATATATATATATAATAGTGGACAAAGCGTATTACCATACACTTTCGTTCCGTATAATATTGGGAAACTGTTTTCAAGCTAGTGCTCGCTGATATA
Organism: Lasioglossum oenotherae; assembly: GCA_028455765.1. Taxonomy (NCBI): domain Eukaryota; kingdom Metazoa; phylum Arthropoda; class Insecta; order Hymenoptera; family Halictidae; genus Lasioglossum; species Lasioglossum oenotherae. The sequence continues at coordinate 1,474,272 of CM052297.1, forward strand.
AGTAGTATCCGAGAGTAAAGAGAAATAATCGAGGAGGAGCTGCTGTCTGGTTTTGGAAAAATTCGGACGGAATTTGTGTGGCTCGTTTCAGACGATATCTACGGAATACTAGGTGACTGTTTTTCATTGATTTGGACAAATAGCGAGGATATGTATTTGTTAGGATTTTCATAGTACTTATGGTAGTAGATATTCACAGAAATAAATTTGTTAGAATAATTTTCGATGAATGCGACGTGACAATCTTAATACTCGTGAATTAAAAATCTCTGAATCCGCCATTTTAACACGGGGCCCATGGTGTTAGCATTGTCAATATTTATGGGAAGAAATGTTATTTTTACGAACGATCTGAGAAAGTATTCTAATGGAACAGATATTTTTGTATCTGCAAAGTATAGTAAAGTATAATATCCTGTATACTCCACAGGAAAGTCTAATAACATTTTTACAAGCGAATAATTATTGTAAAACGTTTATTCAAAATAGTTTCGGTTAGGGAAACTCGGAGAATTTTTAAACCACGAATTATCGACACGATTTAATATCGTTGTAATACTATATCTATTAAATAATATTCAGTATTTCTAATAATGATTGAGAACTTTGACAACACTGATAAACAAAATGTATCTGTCGCTGTTACTGTAAAACTGTTACTCTCATTTTGTAGTTTAGAAACTCTATTCAAATGAAATCTCAAAAGTTCCAACGTTTCATATTTGTAGTTCAAAGGGGTGGCTGTTTTAAAATAATAAAACCATAACGAATAACAATGAATGAATTAAATTAATAACAATTACTGAAAGATAAAGTAAACATATGAAATAACTAATGAAGGGAATATAAAGTGTATGAAATTGTATGAAATAAGTAACGAACAATATGCTTAACGAGATTAAATTGGAAAATGAACGAAAAAGCGGCATGTAAAACAAATTAATTTTTTACTGGGGAAGTTGGCTTCTATTCACATTTCATAATTTATTCATAAATCAAGTAAATGTTAACATTTCCTCCAACACAGAATTCCGTTTAATCCATTGGTGGGTTGCTGCATATGAATTTTGTTTCGCGTAGAGAAGTTTGAATGAAAAAACTTTCTGCTGTCCAACTATTTTCTGTAATCGGAATAATAATTCCCGTAAGTTTGTATAAATGTTTTCCAACGAGTGACCAAGTCATTTATACAATATTTATAATAAAGCGTGACGTTCCTTCATGTCAAACAAATTCCAAAATTGTAATTGTTATATTTCCTTCGCTGTTAAACTACTGGTACCTTCGAAAATTACTGACACTTCTAAACACACGCACAAGAATTATTAAACATTTAAAATAAATATTTCTTTTACATTGCACGATTTTTCATGTCATTATTTGCAAGGATTTGAATGGATTTAGCTATAGCTGTGATAAAATCGTTAAAATCTTCAAGGGTTAAAACTGTTAACTTGAATATAATTAACTTAAAACAGAAAAAAAAGAATGCTTTGAAAGGGTAAAATTTTCATTTTATTCATTTTCTTCGGGGGAAAAAGTTACCCTTTCTCTGCGCGTACTGTATTAGTCACGTGTCATTGTGTCCCCACTTTAGCTTCCTCTTTTACAACGCTATTCCCCCACGCTCTCGCCTCGGTCACGTGACGTGTTCGGTCGTGCATGCGTCACAATATCACGTGATTGATCTGGTACTTGTAGAAAGAGAGAGGGAGGAACTTTGTTCCCTTAATTTGTGGTCGCTCCACTCATTCGTTAACACGTTCCGTGCCAAGCCGATTTTGCTGGACTTTTCCTTGAGGCCATTTGATGTTTTGACTAAAGATTGATATATAATCACACAATATTTTACTATCTCATCAATCCATAAGTAATTAGCTTGTATAGAGTAGTTGTCACATCGTGTACCATATGGCTGTAGGTTCAGGAGACTAGTTAGTACTGTTTTGTACAGAAATATTGTCTTTTTACAGGTTATATTCGAAATGACCGATTCAAATCCAGAAGAGTTGCACATTCGGCATGAATTTTGAAAGGACGACCAACGATGGTTTCTTATTGACGCTCCTGGATCAGGAAGGCCTGTGGCACTCGATAATGACATTTTACGGGCAGGTGTATTATAATTTTACGAAAAATACGACATTACTTTCCGATACCCCTAATACTATAATATTTCGATTACAGAATCCATATCTCGAAGTTTCTTTTGACCGACGCTGTATCCACGACGTCGGAGGTTGGCCGGGGAGAGCCGGAGGATTTGCATTCTACCCGGCTCGTTTTACTCGCTAGGATTTACGTTATTTCTGAGTTTGCTACCGTGTGCGCGCGCGCGAAGAGCCATTTCATAAACATGGAAGTTGGTCGTGACGCAACCGGAATAGCAAAACGAGTCAAAGTGAAATCTCTTCACCGGCAAAGACAAATAACAGCAATGATATCGCTCCTTGGCACGGGGAACGTGACTGTGCCCCCCCGTCATTCCCTATCCTTTTTTTCCCCCCTTTCGTTCCGTTTCCACTCGTTTTCATCGCGTTGATCCACTACATTCCCTCTATTCTCCGAGGCAGAGGCAAAAAGTTCATGCGGCGCATACGGCGAAAAAGCCGGTGAACGAATCGCGCGAACGTCACACGTTCAAACAGCTCGTTATCCGTTGCGATGATTCGCATTTCGCGAACACCGTTGCCGCGAGAATGCCGCATCGCCGATAATAAACCGCGCGCAAAAGCGAAACGCGTTTTCGGTTGATCTGATCAAATAGATCAGGCAAATGGACAATCGCGTTCCAGCCTCCGCGTTCGGGCCAGCAGCGTTTCGATTGGTCACAACTGGTGTACGGTTGCCCGTTAACACGTTGATTGCCGCGTTACTCATATACGAACGGTCTGTCACTTTTTATTCAGATATAATTCTTTATTGGCAAGTCAACGGCTTTTACGAGCCGCGATTCCGCATGTCTTAATTCACATCCGTCCCTCGTCAAATTGCCACAATTGTACAACATGTAAAATTAACTTTGCTAATGATTTCATTCGGAATAAAGTGACAGATATTTACATTTGCGTTTCTCAATTTCATTATATTATCGTAGCAAGGAAAATTAGTTTAAGAAGAACGTATTTGAAGTTTCGATCGTTCCGTTCGGTAGAACAAAACTATTTAATTGTATCAAACGAAAAATGCGAGGGGGACGAATGAAAATTTCGTTATTTTATTGAAAATACTCGAGGAAGTTATCGCGGCGTGTTTTAATGAAGGAAGCGATGGGAGTTCGCAGCTATCAAGAGGCAGAGAGTTATAATAGCACTTAGACCCCCGTTTTCAAAAGCTTCGACCTACTTTTCAGTTGCTTATTTAAAGTTTGCAGGGAAAGCCTTGGAGATGGAAACATTAGTAAACAAAGAATTGTATTTAAAATGATAGAAAAGAAACGAACAATATCAGAATCTTGGTATCCTAAGGAGAAGCAAATGCAAGCCGTAATAATACCAAAATGGAGGTCATTATTTTCTATACGTTCCTGTTGTTTATCTAAATTTTTCAAAAGATTCTTTACAATTGCACGTACAATAGCATTAAAAAATCGTAGCATAGAAAAGAGAAATGTGAAAGTGTCAGTATCTCGAGGTTTAACAATGCGGCAGGTTAATGCGAGGTCTGGTGAAACCAAGAAAATGGAGATTATTTATGGAAGAATAAGTCGAAAACGTAGAATGAAATTTATTCATACAAGGTTTCCATTTCAGGGGATGTAATTTTTGAAAATTGTCAAACATGACAGTGCACTGAAGAATGGTATATTTCTGAAGAATGGCTTCGAAAGATTAAGAATAGCAAACACGTTAAAATGTACTACAAATAAATGAATAACCTTTTTATTTTGTTTTCTATTGCTGAGCAACATTTTATTTCTTGTGTAAATAATTTTAATGGCTTGAAAATGGTGTCTCCATATTTTTATGTTTCTACTGTTTCACGTTTCACCGACTCTTTTCATATTTTCCTAATAAATATTTTCATCCAGAAAATGGTGTTTCACTATCAACCCCTTGCGCCACTTTCTGCAGTGTCTATTCCTTATTAATATGTACATCGAACAATACTTGTCGCAATGCCGGACAACTGTGTAAATTTTGAATAGAAAAATATTTCTGGTAAACGTAACAAATGTTCCGTGATGCCAGTAGAAAATAAAATAGTTACACTCGACCTCGATGGTGTCTCCACTCGGCAGGAAATGTCCGATATTTATGACGATCGTTGCGGATCGCGAAAGCGTTGCCATTAGGGTGGACAGGGTTAATTATGAACAAGACACCGCTCGGTAGTACATACATGGCAGGTAAAAGGGAAAAAGGGGGGCATAAAATGCGCGCGGGTATCGACGTTGATGCAGCGGTCTCGGCCAACCAATTAGTCACTTCCGCGGAATCGATAGGAATCCGAAACGATACCGCGAATAATGGAAACGAGCAGAAAGGGAACGCAAGAAACCGAAAACGTGGAAACGTAACCGGGGATGTCGCGTACCGCGTTCGCAGATATATATTTCACGTTTGGAGCGGCTGTTTTATGACGCATTCCGTTGTCCAATTAAAAGTTAGATCAGACGGGAAGCAGAGGATGTGTTCCACGATCAACGTGGCTGACGTCGACGACACCGACAACGCGGGGAACAGGTTTCGTTTTAACGAACCCGGTGTGCCCTGACTCGGCAGAATTCACCGTTCCGACGTAATAACTTCTCCCCGTGCCTATGCATTGACCGTAAGGATCCGTTCGTTGACATGCACGAGTGACGAGAGGCATAACTTTCGTTATCGCAAATACGCGGCGATGAATCACGGTATCCGGCACCCGGTCGATGTACACGTGGGGGCGACAGGTCCCAGGCATAGATTTATTCCGCTTTCAATTGGCCACACCCGATCCCGGACCGGAGGACGTGTGTCCTGGACTAGTTCCAATGCTGGACACGCTTGCGCTGCGCTCGCTGTTGATGCGCGCCCGCGACATCGCGATGCACCTGACCACGGTACAGCCTCGATCCTTGCCGAGGAACGGGACTAGATACGTCTACGGCCATCAACGTCCGCGTAATTAGCAGGAGCCGCGTGCGCTGGAAATGCAAATGCCCTGACTCGCAGCGCAGCGGTTCGATTACTCGGTCGACAAAATTATCTTTTCACGGTTCCGCGAGCTTCTTTCGGGTTTTAACCCTTTGTACTCCAAATTATATTAGGTTGTCCCAAGAGTTCTAAAAGTATTAGAAAAAATCATTTTAAAGTAAAGTTGTTGGTAAAGTAAGTTGTTAACAGTAAGTGGTTAAAGTAAGTTGGTAGTAAAATATTATCAAAGAGACGACATTCATTATTAATGAGATCTGTGGCTACGGAAAGGAAAACTGCAGCACAATTTCGAGCTGAATTGGAGCTCCCAGTAACAATAAGACGTGTGCAACAACTTTTAAGCTCTTCTGGACAAAAACGCAACGTAAACCAGGCCTTAAAGAAGTATACAAACAGGCCTGCATTGATTACGCACGGGCACAAAACACAGTGACTTTATAGAAGTTTCGGTGAGTTATTGCTTTCACGAAGTTGCGTGGAAAGAAGCTGTTTCTACACCCAACATGCGAACCGCGTTAAATCTTCTTGTTAGGAAAGTAACACTCTTTATCACGTTCCCATTCGTACTTGATTTGTCACTGTCCGAGCCGAGAAGAGCAATCAGCGGGTTTCCACGAATTCACGAAGAATGATCAAGGTGCGTGAAATGGATCGAGATATCGACGGTGCAAGAACCGCGATATCGACGATGTCTCCGCCACGATATCTGCCACTTAATTACTGGTCCCGTAAGGAACGCCGATCCACCAAGTCGAACGCTTAATTACACCGTGGCTGTTTTGTATATGGGGAAAAACATCTGTTTGGTAAAAGTCGATGGGTATTGCCTTCCGACGAGATTTATTCGCTGCGCAAAGTGGATGCATCATCGAGACGATCTGGAATTCGAGACGATAAAGTTCACTATTAATCTTCAGCGATTCAGCTTTTTCTAATTATTCACCGTTATGGCCGCTCGAGAAAACCGTGGCTACTCTCGACAGAGAACGGTACTCCAATTTTGTCAGAAGATTCGTCTCGTTGACAGTACTCATTTCTTCTGCTAGGTTTACCTACCCTACTTTTTATTTTTTCTGGCGCAGCATGTTTCTACAACTAGGATAAATGCAACTGTTACTTCTGCAGTATTTTTCCTGAATGAGATAAAAATTCATTTAAAATGTGATAAATAAAAAAATTGTTTGCTACTGTACTCAGGATTTATTTAAATTAATGCCTAGATACGCAGTTTGGTTCTAAGGTGCGGATTTTATGTGCTTGTGGCATACGCGACCTATAAAACGGAACCTATTTTACCATTGACTGCAGTTTCTGCGTTACCATAATGGAATTTATAATAAACGAAATAAATTTCTATTCATCCTGGATTGTTGTAAATTGGTTCATTTGAATTTTTTGACCGGATAAAAGATGCGCGGTCGAGTTATTAGAATTTATGAAGTTAGCCCGCAAGAGTGGAAAGTGGATGCAGCGAAATGCAGATAACGCACGAGAAGTTAAAAACTGCGACCAGTTATAATAAAACGCGAGGCTGTGATCTTATTATGCGACAATGCGGAAGCTCGTTTTGCACAAATAATACGAAAACCGCGACAGTTAAAATTCCAAGTTCCATTATCCCTGTTCTCCAGTCTTAATTGCATCAGAATTTCCATTTATTTGGAAGTTTCGCAAGTTTTTTAAGTGGCCGACATAATTTCGAAATCAGGAGAGTACAGCAGTGGATTTCCAGAATGCATTTTATGCATATATCGTTATGAAAGTGATTGTAATAATTTCGAAGCGACAAAGACTTTGATTCGAAATCTTCTGCACCACAGGATGCTTTGTATATTATTTTTGTTTGGATTTCAGGTATGACAGCTAAGAAATTAAAAAATTAAACATGTCTAGAATCACAAAGTAAAGAGTCTGATATCCGCCATTTTTACGAGTCCGGTTTTGTCCTCCACTTTCAATATATTTTTAAAACTTCTTTAGATTGTTGTAGATTTTTATGTTCTTGGATGATCACAGATTAATGTAAGGCATAAAAAAGAATAATAATGAATAATATATTTTGGTTATTGACGTAAGGGTTAACCCTTTGCATCAACATATATTTAATTGATTGACATCAACATATATTTAATTGATTAGACACCAATATATGGTGTAGCAATTTTTAGTGCTGACTCTCAGTCACCATTCGTATTCTAGGGTTAAATTACAGCTATTTACTTTTGACATAACTGCATTTTGCCGTCTGCAGTCTATTTATCGCGCAGTACAAATGAATGTCTAAGTATTTATGAATGTCAAAATTAGAGAAGACTGTATTTTATGTAACTGTTACATGCTCCTTTTTTACGGGTCTGGTAGTGTTCTCCCATTTCAATTTATTTTAAAAACTTCTTTAATGTTTTCGTCGACAAATAATGAGATTATTGTACATTTTTATGTTCTTAGATGATCGTTGACGTAATGGTCAAATTACAGCTATTTATTTTTGACATAACTGCATTTTGACGTCCGCAGTCTATTTATCGCGCGGTACAAATTAATGTCTGAGCTTGGATCAAAAATGGTGTCACCCACCGACGACTTAAGTGGCAATCATCAACGCGTTAACCATCAACGTATTTATCAATGTCAAAATTAGAGAAATTATTTTACGTAAGTGTTACATGTTCCTTTTTCACGGTTCTGGTAGTGTTCTTCCATTTCAATTTAATTTCAAAACCTCTTTAATGTTTTCGTCGACAAATAATGAGATTGTTGTACATTCTTATGATATTGGGTGGTCGCAGATTAATGTAAGGCATAAAAAAGAATAATAATGGCTAATAAATTTTGGTTATTGACGTAATGGTTAAATTACAGCTATTTATCGTGCGGTACAAATGAATGTCTAAGCTTGGATAAAAAAATGGTGTCACCCACCGGCGACTTAAGTGGCAATCATCAACGTGTTAATGTGGGATCTCCGAAGTATTTATCAATGTCAAAATTAGAGAAGACTGTATTTTACGTAAGTGTTACATGTTCCATCTTCTCACGTTCTCGGTTATTGAGGTACTTATAAAATACGAGGCAGGAAGGCGAGTTCTCCCAACCTCTGCTTTCTCTAATTACCGGCTCGTGGGACTTGGTATTTAACTCTTGAACTAGTATCGTGGGATTATGTCGGATTCTTTGTCTCCTCGATTTACCAGGCATTGAGTTTCATTAAATAAGGTTACGCTGCGCAACCCGGTCGAAGCTCTATTTTCCCAATTCGAGCGGAAAGGGTAGCCACTGAAAGACTCAAGTGTTTAAAGAAGTAATCGTTCGTTTTCGTAGGTTATGGAGCACCCGTTGGAGATTAAAATGGCTACGTATGATGTGCAGCAACAAGCAAAACTCATTTTTTTATTCGAGTGAAAGATCAATTATTGAAACTCTCAAGGCGAGGTCGCTGTGGTGGGGTCGTCGATTTTAATTAAACATTTTCTGGTGAATCCAGAGCAAAAATAAGCCGACACATTTCCGAGTGTTTTTGACAATACTGATTCATGTTTGAATCATCGTGTTTGTAACCTTGTGTTAGTAAAAGCTATTTTAATTTTATTCAGTCCTTCAGTGACTACCCTGCAGATCAGAGAAATGATCGAGATCGTTCTTCCCCAAAAAGTAATAGCAGGGTGAAGCCGGAAAATCTGCGTCTATAATCTTTTTTGATAAATAGCGATTTCAATTATTTCAGGTTTGAAGGGAATCGCAGTAAATGGAACTTTCACTGGGACGATGGCTAGTATCCTGGTGTAACATCCGCGCTATATGAGTTGAAAACATCATTCTAGCGGTTCTTTTGCAAGTTATGAAGCGTTACATCGGTGTTACAACGCGCAATGAGTGGCCCTAGGCTAGAGATACATACGTTCCAACTCCATTCTGATGCAATCTCGAATAACGTAAAAATGCGACGATAGAGATCATCGTGCATTGAAAGCTATACGGAGATTAGGCATGTACGTGCGAGTCAAAGCGAAGACTTTCATACTGGGTGACATCAAACTTCAATTATGTATAGGCAAATATTTCTAAAATAACATTGTTCAAAAATTTAAAATAGCTAGAGCTGTAAAAATTCGAGTAATTTGAAAATAATACATTGATGTTTCTAATTTGCTCTTAGTCCTTTTACTCCTTTTAATCCTTTTTTTAAGTCTGCAGTTTAAGCTGAAGTCTTTAGTTTGCAGTGTACCTAACGTATACCACCAAACACTATTTTTAATAAGAAATAGTTCAGACAAGTTAATCAGTAATCATTATTACTTACTCCAATATAATCATTATTAATATGTATATATTGTTGTCATTGCCTATTCAATTAAAATTAAGGAGTGTACCACAAAATCATAAAATATTTTAAATGAAAAACAATTCAGACGAGTTAATCAATAATCATTATTACTCCAATATAATTATTATTAATATGTATATATTGTTGTCATTGCCTATTCAATTGAAATTAAAGAGTGTACCACAAAATCATAAAATATTTTAAATATAAAACAGTTCAGACAAGGTAATCAATTATTGGATTATTACTTCAATATAATTATTATATCATTAAATATGTACATATTGTTGATAACAATACCTTTCGTGCAAACTGGGAGGTCTTCCTAATTTTTAATACTCTACCTACCTGCAAACAAAAGAAATAACAATTATTATAGAAATGGGAATAATTCAATAAAATGTTCTTTGCAGTAAAAATTTAATTTGTAAATATATGGGCTGCTATTGGACAAAGAGGTTTCACCAATTTCATCGTAACATTTATTATCGTACGGTTGTTCCTTAATATCCGACTTGAAATTTGTTTTTAATATCTGAAGTGACATGCCGTGGAAGCAATACCATTTTTATTCCCATGTAAAAATTGCACGAGTGGATCGGCAGAAACGCGTTACGGGTTGAATTGTAAAATGCACATAAATTGCTGAATTTATTCAATAATTCGCCACAAAGGCGTACCCAATGATTCCAGTAATCGCGGAATAATAACGTCGTTGTAGCGTTAGTAAAACGAGTTTCTTTAATACGTGTGCTACAGCAGTATTATTCCGGAATTACTGATTGCCAGAAGAAGGTATTCATGCTTCAGATTAAATGAAAATCTATTAGAGAAAAGTTTAATGAATATGGTAAGCGTACCATAGACGCAGTAAACGTGGTATATATTGTACTATGTAAATTATGTTCACCTTCCATATGTGCGGAGTGTATAGCTTCGTGAAAATACTTTTTTTCACCAGAATTTTCCATACATATTTATTACACTGTCGGCACTCGCGTTTTTAATCAAGTCGCAAATCAAGCAATTTAAAAAATAATCCAGTTACATTATTTATTGCAAGGAATATACAACGTACAAACTGCAAATTTCAGCTTCTAGTAGACTACTGTTTTCACGTTTTGCCAGTTTAAACAATCGGTGTTTTCAACATTTAACACTGCACAGATTTCAATTGCGATTAGGTTAATTTTAAAAAATATCTTCAAAGTCTTAAGAGCATAACTGATTCAACACACTTTAGATCAGAATAACTTTTTTATGAATGGACCAAACGACTTCAATTTCTCTGTAAGGCTAGAAGAGTTAGTTTAGTGAATGTCGTCTAAAAAACATTTTGAAAAAATGCATTTGGTCGGAATTGGGAAAAAAAATAGTGAACGTTTATTTTTACTACTTTTTTAGCTGGGCCAATAACGAAAATTTGAAAGATGTGTTTTGTAAACTCGTATGATTTATACATATACGTTCTGAAAATTTCATTGAAATTGGTTAATTGGTGTACGAGTTATAAACGACCAAAAGTGGTAAAAATTGCAGTTTTTCAAAATCTCGTCCTTTTTACCACTTTTGATCGTATATAACTCGTAAACCAATTAACTAATTTCAATGAAATTTTCAGAACGTATATAAGTCATACGTGTTTACAAAACACATCTTTTTTCGTTATTGGTCCAGCTAAAAAATTTTTTTTCGCAATTCCGACCAAACGTATTTTTTCAAAAAATACTTTTTAGACGTCATTTACTAAAACTAATTCTTCTGGCCTTACAGAGAAATTGCGAAGTCGTTTGGTCCATTCATAAAAAAAGTTGTTCTGATTTAAAGTGTGTTGAAGCAGTTATGCTCGTTCGTGTAGCTATTCGTAATCAGAATAATAAAAATCAATGTTCTTGTGAAAATTTCTTTCAGATTTATTGACTGCTTCATTCACTAAAATAAATATTAATTTTCACTGGATGACTCTTTTCGGAAACCTTCCGGAAGCAACTGTTATTTTGGACTTCTGCTGCGAAGAGTGAACTACTTGAAAACACGGTTTCGAAATTGTTTCTGAGAAGAAGTCGGGACAGGAAGCAGAGTTACGAGTGTATTGTGAGGGTCAGTAGCTCTGCCTGGTGGCCTCACTTCGCCACAAAGAAGCACCTTCTTCGTTTGTACCGCTAATAACGGACCACCCAGTATACCGCTTTCATGTCATCAATTATTCGAAGAAATTTCGCCGGTCTTATGAAGCACGACCGCGAGCAAACGAAGGGAACCATGCGCGCTGTTACTGAAAGCGATGTTATCGAGGAAAACGCGGTGTGCTCTCCGTATCATTGACCCAAGCCAGACACGTGGCTCATAATTCACGATAAAGTAGCTTGAATTACAGTTCTCTGTAGTACCGAGCGCGTACCGAACGTAATCGTATATTAATGCTCGAACGCAACGTGCACGTATTATCGGCCAGGCTAACCCTTGGCCTTGCTCCTATTAAACTCTTCCGACTGTCTGCGCTTAACTAGAAAGTCGAAAACGCGTTTCCTTCTATCGCGAAGTAGTAGCCTCCATATTCCCGCTGGAATAAGTCAATTGGAACAGAAAAAGCCGCACATTTTTCATCCCCCCACTCTCCCCCATCCCATAACACCTTGCACACATTTCATTCCGCATTTCTTTTTCACACATCGATGCTTTTAGAACCGGATTAATCTTACCGACATCCAGTCTATAAATCGAAGAGGATTTCACTTCAATTTCACCTCTCGCCGTATAATATCGAGTCGGAATGAGTGTTATCAAATAATTATTTCTGTCAATCAAGCATTAAACTTTCCGAAATTGTTGGGAAACCTTGAAAGGGGTTCCTGAGGTTATTTCAAGTAATTTTGTCCTTCGCGAAAATATTCTCTGCGGCTTCGTTGAGGAGTTATTAACGAAAAACGTAGACCGATATTAGGGCGTGGCTACAGCGAACTGCCCCGCCTTCGCGGAGTTGGCATTGATGGAGCCAGATTACGTCCACTCTAATCGCGTTTTGATTGGTCCGTGTTTTTCGCTAATAACTCCTTAACGAAGTGGCGGAGAACATTTTCGGAAAGGACAAAGTTACTTCGAATAATCTCAAGAATCCCGCTTAAAGGGAGTACAACAATTTTTGGACACCCTATATGTTAGAGTCTTGATTCTTGATTGATGTGGAGCTTTTACTTTCTTTTAATTCTAATCTGCAAGAACGTTGCAAATCGGGTCGAAATCAATGTTAAGAAGAAACACATTTTATTGAATAACTTGGAAACTATCGCAGCTATAAGAACAGTTACATGGGTAAATATGTGTAATTTTTTATGAAGAACAGATCTGTGAAAACAGATTTCAGGCATCACTATTTGCTATTGACATTTTTAAGACATGTCATCGTTGGTGGAACGTACTCAGAGATGATAAATGTTAAACCCTCCCGATTTGACACAATTAAAGTGTTTTTATGCATAAGTGTGAAATGCACAACAATTTTTACAGAAATATATGGTTTCCTTCTGTCGGCCATTTCTTTTTGCAAACTACACACTCCATTGTTGGATGATACTTCTTTCTGTGAGTAGTATTTTTGTATACGAGATCTTTTACATCGATTACAATTATTCCTCTGCATTCCATACAAAATAAATAATAAAAACTCTAATCGTGTGAAAGGGTTAATATCGGAAATATATAAGCTGAACCATGGAAAAATAATTTTGTCCAGCCAAGAGTGATCGAACCACTGCGCAAGGGTTTCGCTCGCTATCGGTGCGCGGGGTGTAATTATTATAAATATAAGAAGGCGCGAGCTGAGTTATTGCAGACGGTCGGCCGGCATTGTCGTGACTAATAATGCCGGTGTGGTAGAGCGACTTGTCGGTGAACTGGATAATTTATCGCGTGGCGTTCACCGGGCTGCCCTCGAGGCACGGGATCGCCGATCGGCCGCGAAAATGCCCACTTCCCGTGGATACTACGGCCAAGTGTAGCCCTGCGTTGAAAATGAAATTCGATCGAAGCTATTTATTAAAGAGTCGCGTGACCAACACGGAAACGCCCACGGTTGTTTGCTCGACTACAATTGATTCGGCACGGAACGTGCCGCTTTGGGGCCGTGTTTAAACCCTTCGACCCACAGCGACCGTGTATACTATTGGCTCGCATTCTGCGTCAATCGCTCGACACTGCCGGCATTCGGCGGAACCAGCGCGCCAAATTTCGATTATTCGCGTTCGCTAATTTTTTTCACGAATATTGATTCGCACCCACGACCGACCTGTCCTGTGTAGCATTTAGAGGGAACATGTTCGACACAAAAATAAACAGTTGTCTTTAGCCTCTTACAAAATTCTGAAAAAAAACACATGAGCAGGTCTACACTCTCTTGTAAAGAATATCAGGATGCATTAAGTGGTGCAATAAAAAGTACAAGAGACTGTTGTTAACGGGGTAGTATAGGCTCGGATTGTAACTACAAAGGGACTAGAATCTTACTAGAAAAATGGGTCGAAACATGGGTCTGCGAGTTTTCACTTAATGTCCGTATACGAGCAAATTTTGGGCTGGGTGAGGGCTCATTCGGAAGAGGAAGGTTCACCGCATGGTGCTCTGGTCATCCCATCAGTCAAAAACATCTTTTAGAGACAGAAAAATTGCATTGAAATCTGCGGGTTTTTTCCCTAGATTTTTACTCTACTTTGGGCCCTCATATTATTAGATATAAACATAATCTCGTTAACCTCATGACCAGAGCACCATGCGATGAACCTTCCTCTTTCGAATAAGCCCTCACCCAGCCCAAAATTTGCTCGTATAAGGACATATAAGTGAAAACTCGCAGACCCATGTTTCGACCCATTTTTCTAGTAAGATTCTAGTTATTTTCTAGTTACAATCCGAGCCTATACTACCCCCTTAAGGTTGGCACACGGTTTGTTTTGTAGCTATAAAATTTCGTAAGATGAGAATCACGCAAAAGCATTTATACCGTTGGAAAGGTATAGTAGTCAGCTACATTTTTGTTGCAGAAAATATCACTTTTTAGGATATTATTTTTAACCTTTTCTCGGCACAGCTATACTGAATACGACTTGTTGCTTCCAATTATTTCTATATTATTCACCACTTGTTGCAATTATTGACAAAAGGAAGAAATTTCTACCCGGCTCTTGCTCCCTGCTATTTATACAATAGGGACAATGTTAATTTTGAGCAAAGACCCGTAACCTGGTTATGAAATAGTTCCTTGCGTGGTCGCAAATGTAGAAGAATAGCAGGTTTAACAAGTACCTTTTTAGTCATTACGTCGTACGTTATGACTCTTGTAACAGGGAATGTGTATTTCTACGACAGCAATATCGCGAATACTTTTCGACTGTTTCATCATTAGTTCATCACTGGACTTTATGAATCTTCATGTGAAATTGTCTGTATTATTGCCAGACACAGCAGCCAAATAAAATATTCTTCATTTGTTTTAATCTTTATACTGTTCTTTCTCACCTGCCAATTTTTCCATAAAATCTGCAGTGTATTCGTTACTATTTCACACAATAAAAGTACAAGCTAGCAGAACTGGTTACTAACATATGTACCTAAGCTCCCCAACCCCCTCCTGCACTCCACAAAAGTTTGTTGGTTGAAGATTTAAGGGAAAAAAGTATGGAATAATGATGAAGTTCCAGCATTAAAAATATAAAAATATTAATTGTGAGTAGCGAAATAATATGACAGTAGTAATTTTGTAAATAGAAAATTGAAATTTTACTGTGCTCTCTACTTCTCGACAACAAAAATTACGTTAAATTCAACTGGCTTACTGCACACAATTTTCGTTTCTTTTTGGAATTACACAATCACGGTAGTATACATATAAAACTAGAAACCTGCGCACCTTCTCATCGTATATTCACTGGCATTAAACTAGCAATACTCTTCTATTCATAAATATTTAACGCCTGATCGACAGGGCAATCTTCATATAAATTACTGTTTGCCAGTTCCTTTCCCGTGCTGGATAAGAAGAGATAAAAGTGGTTGAACCTTGATTCGATTATTTTACTATGATTGATCGACGCTATTAACAAAAGATTAGTCCAAATAAAACTTCGTTCGTGCTCGATGTCAATTCGATGTGAAATTTGTTCCGGGTAAATGAGGAACAGTAACAGCAAGCTCCGTAGTAATTCATATCGCCGAACGAAAAGCAAAAATTGACGAGATTCCTCGGGAACAACGGGAGGTATCGTGATAAGCGTACAGATAGCGACTAATGTAGCGTTCATTAATTAAACCGTTACTTTGGATCAAGACCGTATTACACCGTTGGTCATCGCGCTCAACGGAATTCCAAGTAATAAAACTAAATAGTACAGGGATTTATAGGAACGGAGTGCAATCTTTGGGCGTGCGATTAACTAGAAACTATTTAACTCGATGAAGTCTGCTTAAACTACGTCGAACCCTTAAGGCCGTCCACTATCAATCCGCTAGTATTTCAGTCGAACTGTGTTCCGTGAAATTAGACCGGGTTATCTGATTCTGATAAATGGGAAACGTTGATTCCAAAGTTTTTATCATTCCGTCGTCGAACACTAAAATCAAAGAAATTACACTTTCATCGGGAATTATGCAAGTCCCAGAAATTTCGGTTCTTCAACCCTCGTGTCGATAACCAAAATTTTCTGCAATGTTCGATCACGTTATGATTTATAGTTTCAATGCATAGATTCGAGGATGTAGCCTACAATCTTGTGTATGATTGCTAGACTGCGGATTATGTGCATTTATGATAAAAATGAGTAGGTGTGATTTAAAGCAGCAGGAACATTAGAAGAATTTATAGGTACCATTATATTATTTATAATCTATTAAATATATAAAGAAAGAAGTTTCTATTTTGATAACGATGTTGATTAAAATGTTAATAAAAATTCACAGCATCCTTCGAGATGGTACAAAAAGAATATTTAAAAAGATGAAAAACAACTTTGACAAGAGAGTATTCGAATGATCAGAAATGTTTGATGGAATTCCAAGATTAAACTAGTATGCTGTCAGACAATGGTGCGCGCTATAAACGCATGAAATTCACAGTCTACTTATGGGCCGAGGTCTCGACAATATTTTCGCAAGACTTCGTTCTCTACAGCTTTACGAACAAGCGTGTACTCCTCCATTGTCACCCGGTTACGAAAAGGACGAAAAAACAAAACAACGGAAAAAGAAAACAGTACGACAAATGGAAATACTTGAACGTAGACAATGGGCATTGACAGGACTCTCCGTCTGTCCTATTCGCTCCTCTTCCGTTTCGTTCTTCGCGGTAATGACTGCAATAAATTACGCGTAACATCTCTCCTCAAAGCAATGGCGAACACCGTTACACCGTTCGGGAATGAGAAAGCAGCCACCGGCGATGCGAAACAATGGTTAAACGACGATAACCTTCCTGAATGTATTATATTTAATGCACCGTAGCTCGCTATCTTTTCTAATCTATTTCCAGGGAAGATAACGCGGGTGTAGGTCCGACTGATTTGTTGCGCGGTGAATCAAACGAAGAAACCAGCCAACGTTAATCCGCAAAATTCATTTTCAAACAGGATACATGTACCTGTTAATGCGGGTGTTCGTTCTACTGCGGTGTTTCTTCTCGATGAGATTAAAATATATAAAAATACATATTTTGCCCTGAATAAATTTGTACAATTCTCGTAACATCTCAGGATTTGAAAAGACATTCTTCATAAAAGGTAAATAGAAAACCATGTTTCGTCTATCTCGATGATCAAAGGATTGTTGTTCACACAATTGTACATTCTTTATCTTGCTTTAAATGGCATATAGGGGAAAGTTTTATTCATCTTTAGATATCTACTTTGATACAGTAATAATATGAAAAGAAACTTCTCTTGCCTCTTTAATAAAAAAATATTAATTAAAACTGCCTTATGTTGTACCAGGTTTGATAGGCCACCAATTCTTTGCGTATTCAGGACACATCATTCTTCCATTAAATATTTACACATATTCTTATTCCTGATAAATTGGGAATAATATTAAAATAAAGTACGATGGAAGCATGATATCACAGTAATAGGTTTTTTTATTATTTTTATTATTTATTTATTATTATTTATTATTTTTATTATTTTATTTATTAATTACCCTAACAAGGTTTGATTAATTATACAATACTATTCATAGTAATGTGGTCAACTATTTAGAAAGACGAACCTATGGATTCAGCTATTACTAATTAGTTTCTTTTGATGTTCCAGGTATCTCCACTAAAAGAGATTCCGCTCGTTAAATATGAAAAAGTGTCCTTTAAATAGTGAGCGAATATTATTTTGGTTCAGGTTGTTATTTCGAGACAGACTGGCGAAAGTGATTAGCATGATTGTAATTGGTGAGAGCAGAGTTTCCACATTCAGACTGAATCGCGTGACAAGATGTTCCGTGTGTTTATGCTAATGAAAATTCCGATGCGAAAATATGGAAGATTAATCAGGGAGAGAAACAGTTCGTTTACGCAGAGACACGGTGCGCAAGTGAAACGAGAGTGAGCTCGACACCTGACGATAAGGTGTCGTTAGCATATCCACTTGACTCGGGTCAAGGTGACATAGTACCATCGGTTTAACGGTCTAACGTCGTTGTAACCGACGCTTCTAAATGTTAGAATCCCACTGGTTAACAGGCTGTCTCCCGTGTCAAGATGTATTCCGAGAAGCATCGCGCTATCGCATCGCCGGGGATTTTCGAGGACAAGAATGGCTACGGGGATGGAAAGAGTGTGTCGAGCATAACGTGTTAACCTTTTGCACTTCAGATTTTTCACCTCGAACCTCGACAAACTCGGCTCTCGGGAATTTCATGCGAAATATTGTACGCGAGTAATTGTCGTCTGTAAGTGATCTCCGCGGAGATTAGTTTAACACGTTCGCTACCAGCGTCGCCGCGCGATCTCACATTTTGCTTGAGGAACGTCAAATTAATTTTATGCACGCCGTTATTTAAAGTCGTTACACGCAGGCTAACGTACACAGCAAATCCTATGACTTTTCCTCGTTAAAATTTTTATCATACGCCCGGACAATCTATTTTTATACTGCCACGTGTTTCTACGTAAATCATTCTTACGCGGGCTTGTAATATGTCCTATTTGCCGCGGACACGATTCTTCGAGAACATTTTATGTATTTACTTTCATGTGGCTCTTCTATGTATACAAACGAAACAAGCACCGGGCCATATTTAATAGAAAAGCGTACAAAATAGATTTTATTATAATATGACACAGCAAGCTTCGGAAAAGGATTACGCTGTTTAATTAAGTAGTTCTGAGAATATACAGTTACTCGAATTAATATTCGGTCGCTCTGAAAAAAAACGATAACCTTTTTAATATTGTACTATACGATTTGAAGTTTTTTGGGAAGCTGAAGCGATTGGTTTACTACAGGATGCGAAAAGAAATTTGTTCAAAAATTGCAATTCCTCGGAATTGTAGAGAAAATACTAAAAGTTGCATTTTACAACTTTTTTGAGAAGCTAGAGCAATTAGTTTACTACGTGATGCGAAAAGAAATTTTTTCAAAAATTGCAGTTCTTCGGAATTGTAGAGAAAATAGTGAAAGTTACATTTTGCAACTTTTTTATGTGGGCCTATATTGAAAATTTAAAAACAATACCCTACTATTTTAAGTGGTTTATTTGAAACTTACTTCGAAGGACAGTCCCTTGACTGCTACTTATTTTAATCAATTTGGTTTACTAATTACATTAAGTATAGCTCTCAAACTTTGTTGTAATTTATATTTGTGGATCTTACATTAATTTTAACTAAAAAGTAAGACAATTAAATGAAGGAAGAACGTTTTATTTACATTTTTATTTCTCTAATGTCGAGTCACACACGAGGAAGGCGAGTAGTTCAGAATGGCGACCTCGACAATATATTTCATTGCCATTGAAATCTGAGGGGAGGCCTTAATCGACGAGTTCACCAAATTTTCTTTACGGGCTCGAACAAAAAAGTTTCGAAAGGAGAATGAACTCGGGAAATCGCGAAGTGTTTTAGTCGACAAAGAATTGAAAATTTCATACACATCGGCGGTCTAGTAATTTGTTTATCGGGAGCAATAAGGAAGCAGGCGATCTCGGAAAATTACACGGTACGTGTTCCGATTTGCAGGAATGAAAAAAATCGGCCACTCCTCGCAGAAAAACGTAGCCTGACGCGACATTACGTTGGGATCGGAGCGGACACAGAGGCATTCTCAGCGTTAATCTACCATGAGCCTATTCGCGGAGCATCAGTATTACGGTTTCGTTACGGCACTCATCTACCGTGACACTCATTGTCAATATATGTATACTGTAGATTGCTGCATAAGACCGGCCCATTCTGACGCAGACCCTCCACCTGAGGGCTTCACGGGGTTTTCTCCACTTTATGCTTCTTAAGACATCGGTTCGGTAAGCTCTGTAAACCCCGTAAGCCCGGATCTCTCTCGAGCTCCGGCTTCGATCTGTGCACAGAGCATTTACTGCAACTTTCTACTTTATTTACATTTCGCGGTATGCTCGGCATAGTTTTATGCTCGGGTATACTCTAATTACGCGTAACCCTAGGATCACAGGATCGTTAATACGCGCTACGAACTGATAGTAATACGGTTAAACCACCGAGTCAATAAAATTTTCATGGTTTTAAGACGCATGCACTTCGCAAGCAGATGCGAGTTTCTTCATTAATTATTTAGAGGGAAACGAGAATTACGCTACGTAATGGTACTAATGAATAAACAACGGATGTTTATGCAAAATAAAAATATTGTACCTAAATTGCAACAAACTGGAGTGAAATAGAAATTTATTTTCAATCTTAAGATGTTTAATAGGTTGAAAATTCTTTCTCATACATTTTAGAACATAATGAACGAAAATGGTGTACTTACTAGACTACGGATCTTTATGCATTTATAGCAAAATTGAGTAGATAAAGTCCAAAATTGTAGGAAAATTTAAAATTGAAAGATGTCAAAGAAAAAATTGAAGATGTCAATATATGATTTCTCCTCTATTAAAATCATTAAGGGAAGAAATAACATCCAGTTTGGTTTCTATTTCTTGCAATCGATGCTAACCATTTTTATTTTGCATAAAGATTCGAAGTCGATTTATAACAGTCTGCAATGAATTGGTGCAATTGTGCATTCTTTATCGAACAATATATGCTAGAAATATACAGGCTGTTCCAAGAAGGGTGTCGAATAAGTTGAAAATAATATGATAGCCTTTACATCTATTCATTTTTCTCATAAATGCATAAAATCACTAATGAAGTAAGATAATTAATGGCACATTATACGTAAGTGAGGAATTTGCAGTATACATTTGGTGCATTAATTAATAAATCTATTCGTAATACTAGCAATGATTCTCTGATACTACTATTGAACAATATGCACTAATTAACTGCACAGAACGCATTGAAGCACAAATAGCTTAATAGACTGTAATAATTACCATAAACAATTCACGCTTGTATCAAAAAAATGCGAAGTTAAGAATCTTCTTAAGATAATGTTTGAATGGATCAACATAACCCTTCGGTAAATACGATTATGGAAATACTACATCCACTACTATGCAGAATTTCAGAGATTCACTTGTAACCCCACTCTACCTTCCCCTTCTACGACGCTATCTTCCGCCACGGTTGGGTCACGTGATGCGTTCACAATGTCACGTGACTGGTCCGGTACTGATAGAGAGAGGGTAACTGTATCCCCCTAAATTCCCCTCATCAGGCGCCTCTGAACGTGTACAAGAATGGAATCGAAATATAATTATTTTTGATTCTGATATCAATAATAAAGAGCGGCGAATTGATTGCAAGAAATAGAAACTACTTTGAACGTTATTTCTTCCCTTAACGATTTTAATGGAAGAGAAATCTTAAATTGATATCTTCAATTTTTTTAATTTTACTACAATTTCGAATTTCATATACTCAATTTTGCTATAAGTGCACAAAGATCCGCAGTCTAATGATAATCAACTATTAAACATTTGATCACAATTGAAATGGGTGTAAATGAAAGTTGAACGTCTGAGGTATTTAAGGTTCAACTGGCACAATCTATACTGCTACAATACCGATTCCTGTTTTAAATCGAGTATTTTCAATTTGCATGATTGCCAGCGTACGAGAAATATAGTAGCAAACAAGCAATTACATTTTATCACGTGTATCGCGCACAGGAACGACGGCTGAGACCCGAAAAGGACGCGCATACCTCTACAAATATTTGATATTGATTTTGCTGCGAGCAGGAACTCAGAAACGTTCAAATAACTTTGGATATTCCGTACGCGCGAACTGCGAAATCTATCAATATTGCAGCGAGCTGCACGTTCCATATTATTAGATATTTGTCGGGGGCAAATATACAATGATGATCAAAAGAAAGTCACAATTCGTCGAACGTGATAGACAGCGGATTTTATAATTTCAAATAGAAAACAATAGAAGAATTTCAAGGTATTCAACATATTCAGAAAGAAAATCAATTTCCATTCCACTCCAGTTTGTTGCAATTCAGCCAGAAAATGTTTATTTTGCATGAAGGACCGCTGTCTATTAATTACATAGTAAAACATGCAAAACCTCACAGCTTAATGTGTCCAAGTATATTGGAACAAAGATATTATTTATGGTACTCTAGGATACCAAACTATAAACTTAAACATGTAAAGTTAAATATCCATAAGTTTAGAACGTAAACTCAAGATTTACAGAGCTGCTTTAAATATAGACAGATTAAAGAATTAAGTGAAGTGAAACAGGAATTGATGTTCTTCCTTAACACGTTTAATAGGTTGAATCACATAATAGTATTTTAAAATTCTCCTAATGTTTTTATTGTTTTAAATCGGACCTACTCATTTTTCTAATAAAATCCGCTGTCCAGTAATTAATATTGTAAGGTTGAGACAATCCTTGATTACTGCTTAGGCAATTTTATGTAATTATTAGATATTAGATAATAGCTGGCACGTCTATCTTGATAGCACGAATGAGTTTCCAATTGTTTTACCAACTATCTTCTTTTCATTCTGCTTCGACAGTTACGTATAATGTAAAAGATACTTATATGTATTTTTCTCTTAGACACTATACTTTAGTGTTCAAAGTATTGTTAACATGGAGTAGAATAAATTGTACATTCGTCATTCCGTCTTTTTTCTTTTCAATCAAAAGGCGAACAGTATTTGGGGCTTGGATGAAAAAATCCGCCCTATTCTGCGGACACAGCCACGCCGGATTTTCATTTATTTAGATCGATGCTATACTACACGGTCCTTCTGAAAAATTCCCAAATATAGGGGACATCCAAAGCTGGATCGATAATTTATCAATCGAAAAAGCGAATCATTTTGTGCTCGCGGAATTCAATATTTTCCCGATAATAGCGAAAACCCATAAACAATAGAAGTCATTTCAATCAATTCATACTGCCCAAATTGGAAATAACAGGAGTTCTCGACGTAAATCTATCATGTATACGTAAAAGTTTTTTACTGCGTAATGGAAATGATACGATAAACGATACAGAAAATTATTTGCATCAATGCATATTACTCGCATAGGAAATTATAAATTTCTCGACGTGAAAACTATCGTGTACGCGTAGAACAATAAAGTAAAATTATGAAAGTGCAACGATTCAACAAAATAGAAGAAAGTCATCCAAAAGCCTAATCGAGAAACTGATTCGACGGTCCCGAATTAAATGCTGGAGCTGCATAGACATTTATTTCTCTGTTTAATGCGTTCTACAAGCTACAAATAACATAATTCTATGCTAATCTTTAAATTTATTCGAAAACCCACAGCCTACGAATAACTATAAAAGTACCTGCGAGTCTTAAGTATGCTCATAAACTATCGCATGCTGTGAATTAGTTACCCTATCTCTCGTTTCGTTCTACATTAGCTTCCTCTTTTAGGCAACATTACAATTCCAAAGATACGAGAACCGTGCGTGAATAAGTTGAGTCTTCACAAAACGAAATCTCACGTGCCAGGATTCGCAACAATCCTTATCTCCAGGAACCGTGTCCTATCTCACGATGCCACCTAAACGCGCGTGTCATTATAAAATCTCACCTTTCCCAGATCATTGTTTTCATTTTGCAATGTAGATGGCCGTTCATGCGCGGAAACGACTCGAAGCTCGCACACACGCGTAATCGGTATGCGAGAGATGAAAGGCTGATAACGGACAGGGGGAATTAATTCATCTGTTAACAGGCGAGCAGGTGATAGTTGCGTCGCAAGAAATTGTTTATTTCAATAAGAAACCGGACGTCAATGTAATCTACGCCCACGTTAACGAGCACCGGGCGTGGAGCGTGTCTGCGCGTTTCCTGGATGCGGAGTATCATCATTTACGTGGAAGCACGCTATAAAATAGTGCCGTCATTAATTTCTAATAGACAAGACACAAATTCTGCAGCAACTACAGCGGTCCGTTCGATTATTCAAGAGACTACGGTAGCCGAAGAAAATGGATCTGTCAGGTGTTAAACGCTATTCGTTCGTGCGTTAGGTACTTGCTGGTAGCGGTATTCTCACCAAACGACAACCTATACGCCTCCAACTCTTTTATTATTTCTTATTTTACGTCGCTTTTTCAATTGCTGTGGTTATTAAGCGAGTTATTAAGTCGCTTAATAACCAATTCTTTTCAGAAAGTTTAATTCCAGAGGATAACGAATTGCCATCAATGGAACTCTAGCTGATAACCATTGCCAGTTATTGATAACAGTGTTATCGATATATAAAACAGGGAGTTTCAACTTTGTTCTTCCCACTACTAAGGTAAATGCACCCATTATATTTTTTACTGTATATTAATATTACATTATACATATATTTTTTATATATTTTTTATGGCGGCGCAAATATATATATATATATATATATATATATATATATATATATATATATAATTTAAATATAAATATATTAGTATTTAGAAGAATTTAAGGATTTTCGTAATTTCCAGTGTCGAAAATTTTCAATTTTGCGCCGCCTCCGAAAAAATTGTATTGTATTTAAGTTCGTGTGTATTCACATATATTAAACGGAAATTATTTTATACTTTTTAGTGCGTTTTTTCGAACTCGGTTTAATTTTTTCTAAAAAAGTTTTTTTTTTCATTGTCAAAAAAGAGTAAGTGTAATTTAGAAAAGTAAAACTAATAGAAAAATTCGAAAACACTGTTACATTATTTTCACAATCTATTGAACACAGTAAGATAGAAAATAAACTTCCACTTCAGTTTGTTGCAATTCAGGTATAAGCTTTTATTTTGCATAAATATCCGCTGTCTATTGATTAGTTTACCTCGATAGTTTTTTACGGAGAATATAGTGTTTGGAATCAGGGTACAGCCATACATTTTGCAAAATAAAAGCTTATACCTGAATTGCAACAAACTGAAGTGGAAGTTTATTTTCTATCTTACTGTGTTCAATAGATTGTGAAAATAATGTAACAGTGTTTTCGAATCAGGGTACAGCCATACATTTTGTATGTCCAAGTTCCAGCCTGAATGTTTCAACGCGTTATCAATATTAGAACCACGCCACCGATACATCGAATTTCGATAATTTGCCTTGTTAGCCGATGGTTCCCTGCTACGAAATTGTACTGTCCGCAAGCTGTACTCGACACAGGCGTCTCCACAGGATGGTGCAAGACAGGTTCAGATATTAATATTCATTAATATCAATTCAGATATTGTAACAGCATCATCTGTGAATCTCTAGAAATTTTATTTACGACACTATGTTTTCTTTCTTTTTTTATAAAACTACCAGCAATGTTCGTATTCAATATTTTATGCCTATCGGTGTTAGAAACTATCCATAAAATCGATCGTGCCATCCCCGAGTTTAGGGACTGTTCGCACCTCGTAAACGAGGAGCTGTAAAAAAACATAGGTGTCGAATTTTTCTGAATGGTGCACTTGCACCGCAACATTTCGTTACTATCTGCACGTGCTGGTTGAGCGATGTTCCTTGTCAGACGGAAACTAACTCTGACCTAAATTCTGCTCTGGTTATGTTATACCTAACAAAAATCATCATCCCGCTATAACAGAGCCGGGTTTTATAAAACCTCCGCGGAGAGTGCGAGAATGTTCAACGTGTATCCTTTTCTAGCCGTTTATATTCATGTGAAATGGCCGAAATTATAATACATTTCACAGTTTGCGGGGACATGCTGTTTAACCGTGTACCTAAAAAGCTAACGCAAATGCGGAAAATGTCAAACACAGGGAACGCGTGACTTCGCACGAATAATAATTCGACGATAACAGGATTGTGGAAAAATCTAAGACTAAAATTTTTCTTTGCAAATACTGTCAATGAAAAAACCATGAGCATTTTCTCAATCGTTGGAAACTGTGAACAGTATATACTTTTACACTTGACGAAGTCGTAAGAATATTTATCATTCTGTTTGTATTTTATCTACGCACCGTTCAAGCCTCCAATCATTTTCCTTCAAATATGAAATACCATTTTGTATTTCTGATATCTACACTCCGGATCTTCATAGAAGATAAAAAGTTCGTGCATTAATCGCGCAAGCCACAGGAGCTACATATATATATCTATGTTTTTCGCTAATAATTTTAATATAGTGAAAATAATTAGTGAAATGAACTTATCACTGTTTCAAATTGCACCTACTCATTTTTGTCACGGATTCATTAAAATCCGGGGTCTACCAATATCGTTTCTGCAACGTTAATCACTAGAGTGCGGATTTGATGCATTTAAGAATTTAAACATACTGCTATATTACTTTCAACCTTCTAAACATGTCCAGCAAGAAGTTAAATATTTATTTCAACAGAGTTTGTTGCAATTCGGGAAGAAAGTATTTATTTTGCATAAAGATCCGCAATCTATTAATCGCACCAACGTCAAGTATTAATCTGGCGGACATGCTCAATACTAGCAAATGATTTTCCGGATAACTCGTTAGCGATTTTGATCGAATAGATTTTGGCACGGCTGGCGAAATCACGGGAACAAATGGAACATTTCGCCAGGTCCTGCTTTGAAGTTCGGTTTTCTTATTTTTCGCGAACGATACTGTCCGACAAGAAAAGCAAATAGAAACATGCGGAACGAGGGAAACAGAGCATCAGCAGCTGAACTCGGGCTCTCGGCGAAAGAACCGATGACAAATAAAGGCGTTCGCTGTTGTTCTATTTCATTTACCCTCGACGCGACGTGTCGCGTTCGCGCACTCTCTTTCTTTCTCTTTCTCTGTATCTCTCTCTCTCTCTCGCTCTTTTTCTCTGTTACACGTTGTTAACTAAACTGATCCGAGGACACTAGCATTCCAGCCAAGAGTAAAAAGAAGTTTCGCCTTGTCTTTGTAATAGCGCGAAAAAGGGGACAATACTAAGGCTATTATACGACCAATCGAACTCGCATTCTTTGCAGACGCCGACCATTCAGCTATGAACAATATAAGTGATACTTGAAGCTGCGTGAAACATGAAGAAGCATTTCAACATTTTTATTATCGCATATTTTTAATGTTTTTAGATCATTCAAACACTGCTCTCTATAATACTGGAGATTAAACTATGTAGAACCGAAGCTATTGTACATGCAACAACATTGTATTTCCTAAATAATTCATTTGGTTTGGAACATTAATATATAAATAATTCAGAATTAATGTTAGACATATACTTTCTGTTTAATTTCAAGTTAACGTCCTCAATTCTTATATTAATTCTTTAACTCGTTTTGTTACGAATTAATTCGATCAATGTTGTTTGTCCCAAAAATGTCGTTCTTCCTTGAAAGGGGCGGATCCCCAGGTCATTTGTGGATATTTTAGTATATTCTACTATATTCTAGTATGTTCTCATATTTTCTGGTACATTGTAGTATCGTAGTATATATAGTAATATATCTTGTAGTATATTCCAGTATATTCTGGTATGTTCAAGAATATTCCAGTATATTCTAGTATGTTTTGGTACATTCTAGTATATTATAGTACATTCCAGTACATTTAGGTACGTTTTAGTATATTCTAGTATATTCTGGTACATTCTACATAGAATGTTTCACTATATTTTAGTATAATTCCAGCAATGTACAAGTTGGCAATCCAGTTCCAATCCAGTAATACGTCATTACGCTCCCATAACCCGTATCATACCTAATTGCTTTGAGAAACGTATGCAGATAATGCAAATTTCAGATCATCACTGCATAAATGAGAAGCTTGTACAATATGCAGCAAGGGATATATGAATCATGAGCTCGTATTTAATTAAATGATTCTTTAGCAACGCTTGATGAAAATATATTTGCATTGCATGGGCTTCATTCAGACATTATTGTGCAAAGCGTTAAACTTACGTTTTCATTGAATGTCGATCTCATAAAAATTGTTCAAAAATTGCAATAGCGTGGAGTTTTACTAGTAGAGCCGGCAGATATGAACAATATTTTCTAAAAAAATTGATTTTAAGTCGAATACTTATAAAGCTATGAATACTAGACTTTTCACGTAAATTTATTTAAAATTGCCTTTACAGATTTCATTGTAAATGATTGGTCCGTAGGAATATAGAATATCGCAGCGCAATGAAAAACACAATGTTGACGGGCGAAACCTATTATTCCCCTTCAATACAATAGGTGTATTGTTACTATATGGAAGCCGTACGAAACAATGGAAATTCCAGTCAAAAAGATTTTGTTGAAATTTTGAGAATAACAGTGAAATATTTCGGGCGATACTCTTCGATAAGAATTGTGATCTGTAGCGTAAAAGTTAAGTGGGCCATAACAATAGATTTTATTTATGCGTCCTATTTCAATCATGTTATCATCCTTCTAATGCTTCTGACATTTTTTGTATTTAACCACGTGTTCAGTTGTTTAAAGACATTGTCATATCGCATGTTTATTATACAAGTGAACATCCAGCAAAATTCAAAGATACATATTTACACATTGGGTAACGGGACACAATCGCCAAAACAAAATTTTACTGGTCGAGTAAAATGTTCACCTCGCGTTTCTGCGTTAATAAAACAGTTTGAAATTATTTTTCGGCGTGCACAAGCACGGCGCGGCGTATTGTTAGATTTATTATTCCATTTATATTCGAAATTCAACAAAAATAAATTGAGTGGTCGGCGTCACTGTGGCTTTATCACATTTTTTAAAAGCATAGAGTAATAAATAGCGTGACGGGCGACTGAAAAAAGAATCCTTTTTCCACATGAAATATTCATTTGTGTACGGCAAGCGGTGCTCCTATTTGCGTCTGAACTCAAATACAATATCGTGGCCAGTATTTGCTCGATACTCGGCCGCCGATAATTAACAGGTAATGAAATTTTAAAGAGGAACGTAATTTCCTCGGCCGCCATTGTTTTCTGTAAATTAATCCGTGGTAGCCTGCGCGCGGCGCTGGGATTTACAGATTATGCGAAGGTATTTATCAAGTCAGGATTTTATTACTCTACTCGTTATGTTTCGGTGGAAGCAATTTATTCTCGTCTAGAGCTTAATCCCCGCATAATCGACGAGACTCGTAGAAATCGGGCACGATGATAAAAGAATATCGCTGCACCGGTATTATACAGGCTGGTTCAGCCAAATGTTCTACCTGAATTACATGTAATCATTTAGGTACATGAACGAATGGTTGAAACGAAAGTTGCATGTTTTCAAGATAATAATAGTAGCAAGCGAATATTTAAACGGGAATTATTCGCGAATGCAGCTGTAAGTTATGTCGAAGCGCAAAATTGCGAAGCCTTTAATCGAAATCAATGTTTCATGACATCTGTCATTTGTTCCGACACATCTTTCAATCTTAGGTTAACCTAATTATAAAGAATTATAACTAGACAGCGGATTTTATGCATTCCTGACAAAAATGAGTAGGTGTAATTTGAAACATTCAAAACATTAAACGAATTTAAATATACTTCTATATTATTTTCAATCTATTAGACATATTCAGAATGAAAATAAATTTCTATGTCACTTCAGTTTGTTGCAATTCAGGTAGAAAATTTTCACTTTGCATAAAGATCCGCAGTCTCTAATTATAACTATTTTTCTAATTTCATCCGCTGATCGAAATCAATTGTTTTATTTCAGTTGAATATCAATCCATCGTAAAAGTAAGATGAAAAAAAGCAAGTTATGCTGGAAGCCATGAAGAACGATGGCTACAATATAATTTTAAGTTTACGATGCAATAACGAAATTATCGAAACATCCGGACACTATCTGAACACTCAAAATAAAAGTTAGGATATTTTTGCAACTATTATTATGGGACGAATTAAATTCATCAACTGCTGCTATTATTATGGGACAGAGGGAGTAGTTTTTACCACATTTTTCTGCTCTGCTCTCGAGATATAGAGGTCACATTGAGCTTTCTCGAAACGAGTGATTTCTGACAATTATAGCATATTCTGGTACATTCTGGCATCTCCTTCTAGTATATTCTAGTACATTTTGGTATATTTTTGTATATTCTGGTACATTCTGATAGATTCATGTATATTCTAGTATGTTCTGGTATGTTCTAATACGTTCTGGTACGTTCCAGTATACATTATAGTATATTCTAATACATTTTGGTATATTCTGGTATATTTTTGTAGATTCTAGTACATCCTGATACATTTTGGTATATTCTAGTATGTTCTGGTATGTTCTAGTACGTTCTGGTACGTTCCAGTATACATTATACTATATTCTAATACATTTTGGTATATTCTGGTATATTTTTGTAGATTCTAGTACATCCTGATACATTTTGGTATATTCTAGTATGTTCTGGTATGTTCTAGTACGTTCTGGTACGTTCCAGTATGTTCTGGTGCGTTCCACACAGTATACATTATAGTATATTCTAATACATTTTGGTATATTCTGGTATATTTTTGTATATTATGGTATATTCTGATACATTCTGGTACGTTCCAGTATGTTCTGGTACGTGTCAGTATATTATAGTGTGTTCTAACACATTTTAGTATATTCTGGTACATTTGGCTACATTCTGGTGTGTTGGGGTAAATAGAAATGTTTGCTACATTAATTTGTCCATCATTGGCGACATTAATTCGGCGTTCTTTTCGTTTCCCGTTGCCCCGCGAGATAGAATTTACAATGACACAGCTCTGTTCAATATAATTTTCCATTATCTCGGCGGTCGGTGAATACGAATTCAAGTATTCTTTCTTCGATGGCTGATCGAATAATGGCGTCGCAGTCCGTCCTAAGAGGATGAGGCTCATAGTCCATGACGCAGAGCCGATAGCTCCTTCCGCCGCTAACTGCCTCGTAAGTTGAAGCATGGTCATGCTCAAGGGATCAAAGGAGAGGTGAGCTCTCATAATCCCCAGTCGCTTAATAGCCCTACCTAGGCTGAACAATAACCACTATACCTTGTCGATAGCGCACTGGGAATTCTAAAGGAAGTCTCGGGCCGCCTGTGATTTCTACCACAGTGCCCTAGGGATCTTCCTTTCACTGCTTTATCGACCACCGACTTCCTTTCAGAACGCGGACCTAGGATTAAAAATATCCTCCACTTTAAAGTTATCATATACACCGGTCGCTTGATTCACGCTTTTCTTCGCTATTGTTTAAACGCAAGATAGAGAACCTGTCCGGCCGGCAATTAGTACTCGCAGTATTCTACTGAAGGGAAGTCGAGACCCAGCTAAGACTGCCCCTTTGTGCACGAGAAAAGTTCGAATTAAATCTGTTCCACGCGCCGACGTTGAAGAAGTTGTAAGCCGAGGTAGACATTGCGATCTTTCTTCTGCGCCATACGTTCTTGAACATTCGTTGGTTTTCATGTCACTGTTCATATTAGACTGCGGAGCTTTATGCAAAACAAATACTGTTTGCATCCACTACGATAAACCACAACTGATAATGTTCATGAGCTGCAGCTAATACTTTGATGTTCTTAAATTGTTTATATCTGTTGACTTTTTTAAGTTGCAAGTACTCGTTTTTATCATAAATGCATAAAATCCGCTGTCTAATAATAAATATCTGCTTGATATACTGTTGTACGAAAGAAGTGGACAGTGGAAAGAATCTTTTTCCAACGTAGTTAACCTATTAATGAGATTTTATGGTGATCGGTACATTTTTTCTTATCATTTTCGACCATTAAATTCGAGATATTTATGTCTGAAGGGTGAGACACTTTCAAGGTGAAGTTGCAGGGGTAGAGCTAGTGAAATCATGGTTCTTTTATAAAAGTTCCATCCACTGTACAAGTGGCAACAGTATCGAGTTAAAGTGACAGATTTCGTACGATTTTTCCCGATCCGATCAGCAGCCTCGTCGGAGACTGTTATTTAGAGCAATTATACGAAACCCTTCGGGGAATCGGAGCTACACAAGAAGCCAGATTATCCAGCCGATCAAGGCGATGAGTTGCTAACTTGTTAAGTTTACGTGGATTCCGTTTCCACTAGATACTTTGCGAGGCTGTCAGGCGTACCAATCGTCGACGCCCTGTGGCCAGGTACGGCCACCTTGGCCCTAATCCTCGATAACTCGGTGCAACCGTCTCTGTAACTTACCGTGAAAGCTTAACTATCTCTAATTGCAATTATGCCAGGAAATTTCGGAACTGAGAAACTCGTGGCTGGGTTTAGGAACGTGTTAATATTCTAGGAACATGCTTCGATTAGTCAAACAGAGACAGGTCCAGCCAGCTAACGAACACACTTTCATCAAAGGACAAAAGGTGATTGAGATAAGAAACTGAGGAGGCACGGAGACTTGGTCCTTTGTAGAATCACCGCTTCGAAACAAAGATGTCATTCTAGCAGATTTTATCGAGGTTCAAGGTATACAGAGTACTTGAAGACTCTTCTCTTATTTTTGAACCATTTATGTTTCTAGTAGGCTGACCACTGGTTACGAGCAGAGATAAGGTATGTTTAATTAATTTTTTGATTTATTACATTTTAAATGAATAAACCTTTTATAGATTCTAACACCGTAGTATAATATATTTGTTTTGTTATTTTGTTTATTGTTCTTAATAAATTTATTTAAGCTGCTTTAAATTAAGAACATCGTGAAGTTTACAAAATTTCACAATCCCATTGATAATGTAAACTCCTCCGTCTTTCTCAATTCTTCTTCCTTTTTATTTCTTAAAATCTCCAGTTCTTCATTGTTTCTTAAGTTTTCAGTTCCATAAGTAAATCTTTTCGTACACTTCACTTCACTGTGGTTTTTATTTTCGTTACTGTTTTTTCTTTTAATTAATTTTATCTGCAGTACCGTTAATCTAAAATTGTATCCTACCTACTTAGGTGTATCGAATAGGTACCTAACCCAAAACGTTAGGCTGAAGTGAATCTCGTATTTTCTCGTAGTTGTAATTCACAGCGCAGCGCAGTATTAGGGACATTTCTAGTGATTTCTGTGCCGCAGTAATGAGCTTCTCCTCCACTTCAATTTACGTAATGCTGAGAGCTTAATTTGTTCATTAAAAAGGCAAGAGAAGTTTCTTTTTATATTTATATTATATCGAAGTAGGTATCTAAATAATAATAAAACTTTCCCGTATGCAATTTAAAGCAACACAAAGATTGTACAATCATGTGAACAACAGTCCTTTGGTGATCGAGGTGAGAGAAAAATGATCTTATTTTTACAATCGCGAGATTGTAAAAATATAAGAATGATTGACAATTTTCCAGAATATATTCTCGTTGAATTGTACAAATTTGTTCAGGGCAAAACATTTATTTTCACATATTTTAATGTCGTTGGAAGAAAACGCCGCAGTAATGAGTACATTTCCTACTGCAATGTCAATGCATCCCCCAAGTGGCGCTGCAACACCGGCCCGGCGAAGTAGGAATTTCTCGCGGCGGATTAGACGTCGTCGGATGTATCAGAAGTTTCAATCATCCATAATTAGCTCGACACCGATCGCCGTTCCGCTCAACTTTCGGAATCACCATAAACTACTCCGCCGGGGCTACAAATCAGCCGTGAAACGGTTGTATGACATCCTCCCGAAAGCCTCGGCGCGAAGTATGAAACCCGCAGATCTAATTAGCGAATTCCCCTCGACGGTTGACAGAGCACATCCACCTGCCTATCAGCGGAATTGAACGTTCCTATTTCCGTTCTAACGCATCGTGCACACGCGGAAAGAGCGTGTCCACTGGTACACCGGGTAGCATCGGTTACAGCAGCGTAATGAACAACCGTGTCTCGCCACTATACCCTGGACACGGGGACCGCGATATAACAACGCAACAACGCTGTCGACAGCAACAATGAGGAGGTCAGACACACCGGTAACGATAACGCAGCCGAAGAACACTGTTGTGTTGTTCGCTGTTTAGATGTGCGTGCACGTGTGCAAGTTCGTTCCCATAGATGTGTATCAAGCGTCAAACCGGTATACTGACCTACAGCACTGTAGACCGGGGCTACTCACATGGTCAGACGTCCATTATACGGGTTTCGCACGCGATAATTACCGAGGGAGAACGGGAGAAGCTGACCAACGATACAGCAGTTCCGGTGACGGATTCTGGCCAAACCGTTCGACATTGGACCGTCGATACTGTACGATTTTAGGGAAAAAAAGAGAACCGGGACACGGCGAGACCCGAACCCGTACCTAACGATTCATAGCTGATCAGTAGGGGTGTGCGAGAACCCGAAATATCCGGAACCCGATGGTCGGGACGAGTCGGGAAGAGGTTGAGTCGGGTCGGGACGGGTTCCCGAAAATTTCGAGATTCCCGAAAAATTTCGAGAATATGACAGAAGAGACACTCTTGAAAAGAATTCGTGATGGACAACATTCTTTCAATTTCGAAAACATCTAGAATAAAAAATCCGAAACTGAATGTATTCATTAAACCGAATATACATGATTACTGGGTTCTCGAAATTTTCGGGTACCCGTCCCGATCCCGAAAAAAATTTCGTGTTCCCGACCCGTCCCGATATTTCGGGTTCTCGCACACCTCTACTGATCAGTAGACTGGGAACTTTAATTTATGGCTTCAAACAATTTTCAAAAAATGCTAGAATAGAAAATTCTACAGAATTTAATACGATTTTTATTTATTTCAGATCCATTAGATTGTTGCATGTGAAATGTCCGATTTAACCCTTTGCACTCGGTTGTCCCCTCTGAAGCACCACTAAAAATTGCTGTACCATTATTCAAAATATTGTTTACATTATTAAATATATTGGTATCTAATCAATTACTAAACTTTCAGGTACTGTATGAGCTATTATACCAATTTCATATCCATAAAATTCGAAAACCATAGGGAATGGAAATGTTCTAGATCAGTAGAAATATTTAATTTTAAGAATGCAAATTTCTAGTCGCAATAATGCAATTCCTATGTTCACTACCTTTCACTTGCTCTTCACCATTTTCAAAATTGATATGTCACTTACAATTAATGAAAGTGTTGGCTACGATCCCAAAAAAATATAATGACTTCCATAAAACAAAAAATTCCATACGTGTCAGATTTAAATAGGTTAATGTGCCTTATAATGATTTTTCGATACCAGATAAGTTATCCTTTCCCCTCCCGTCAAAAACGGCCAAAGTTCACCCTACTTTCCCACGTCGCGGATATACGAGTGAGAGTGGGAGAGAGAGACTCCTAAACGATTAGGATAACCCGGAGCAAAGTTAGCGAAGACATCGGAGCGTGGTAAAGGGGATGGCAGTGGTGGAACGATGACAACGAATTGTTGGACGACGTCGCTGACATGGGAATCCGCACAACAACGTCGTCGCCATCGTCGTCAGCGTCGTCGTCGTCGTCGACGTCGCAAGAGATACGAATAGTTAGGTGTCAAGTTCCCGTGAATTCTATAGCCTCCATAGAATGGAATGCTTTGCATAATGTGACACCGCAGTGACACCGCATTGTGAGGAAGCAAACTCTCCAATTCCTGCTGGCTTGGACACGATCCAGAAAGAAGAGGGAAACCGAAGGTCGCGTGACACCGCGCCAGCGCTAATGTCGCCATCGATCACGTGTCAATGAACAAAATGCTTTTGTCATTAACTTTTCCTGCGACTGCGTCTTCGAGATACACGATCAAATCATTCAGAAATTTGTTTTACAGCTGTTTCACTTATAACTAGATTGCGGATTTTATGCATATGTTGTTATAGAATATGTTCTTATGCACATGTGATGTTGCTATATGTATAAATTGTGTCCCAATAAGAGCGCCGGATTTAGTCTTTGTATGAAACACATTATTTATTTGTTCCGATTGTGGATGGAATAAAATGTCAGAATGAAATTTAAGATAACATCGTTGCATAATTGAAGAGGTGGATGGATAAAGGTGTCAAGTAACAAATTGTTCGTTTTCTGTAAAAGAGTTGTTAGCGAGGTATGTTGTCCTTTTTTGATGAACGAAGATAATAACACAAAAAAAAAGATAATTATCTTCATTCATCAAAAAAGGACAACATATTTTGTTAAAAACTATTTTACAGAAAACAAACTTGACACCTTTATCCATCCACCCCTTCAATTGTGGTTCGATTGTGGCAATAATAGATCGGATCTCCGCCTTCAGCTGAGTAATTGTTTATGGCTTATTAGCATACACACGTGATTTCAAAATACTCCATAAAAAGAAGTCCGTTGGTGTCGAATCACACGATCGTGCTGACCAAATCTGATCCGCATTTCTTGAAATTACACGAATAGGAAATTTTTCTTGCGAAAGCTCAATATCTTTCTCCATTTTTATACCGATTTTTAACAATAATAACGCGTTGCTCTTTTATGTAGCGTTCCATTAATATTGCAAATGACATTTTTAGAGCTGCCAACTTTATGTAAAATATTTAAATCCAGCGCTCTTATTGGGACACTCTTTAATTCTTGACCTATTAACCATCAGGCTCCTACGTCTTTCATCGTTAAAAATACACGGCGAGTTAAAATAATACAGAAATTTATTTTGCAGCTGTTTCAAATATAACTAGACTGTGGATTTTATGCAGATATGAGAAAAATGATTTGGTAAAATAGAAAATTGAATGATGTTGCTATATGATGCTCGATATATTAACCCCCAGGCTCCTGCGTCATACGTCGTTAAAAATACACGCGGCGCTTTAAAATAATTCAGAAATTTATTTTGAAACTGTTTCACGTACAATTAGACTGCGGATTTTATTGCTATATGATTTTCGACCCATTAATATTTCACTAATACAGTTTTAGTCCGATATAAGGTGATGAATCGGGCCCGCTTTACGTCCTATTTCGAATGTAGGCAAACTACAAAATACAGTAGTCGGCCGAGTAGCGATATCTTTAGTTACAAAAGAATAAAATATAATATTAATATAATATTATGTCCTCTTATCCTGGAGCCAAGAGCGACCAACTTGAAAAGAAAAAGAGGGGGAACATTTGCATGCTATTAAATATATTTTAACTAAAGTTGAACGACGACAACGCGCGCGGTAATTACATCTTTTTCGAGTTCAGCTCGCTCCCTTATTTACAAATTCTGTTACAAAATACTTCCGGGGGAAATTCTAGCGTAACTTGTAATTTAAAGCGGTCGTTTTGCGCTGGTGCGATTTGCAAACCGTGCAAAAAGGAGGGAAAAAGTTTTGAATTACGCGAAAGGTTGCATTTAACCGTCGCATAAAATGTCGCGAAATCTTAAGGGCGCCGTTGGAATAATAAATTTCTGACCGCATATGCAGCCGTGATTTTAATCAGCCCAGCGTTTATTTATTGCGCGCAGTGCTAAACTAAATAGAATCATTATGC
Source organism: Lasioglossum oenotherae (assembly GCA_028455765.1). NCBI lineage: Eukaryota > Metazoa > Arthropoda > Insecta > Hymenoptera > Halictidae > Lasioglossum > Lasioglossum oenotherae. The sequence continues at coordinate 1,511,687 of CM052297.1, forward strand.
ATACACAACACATACGGATTATCTAGCCGCGGCTGAATATAAAAGATGGCCGGCAAGAAGCGTTAATCTTATCGGTTGCTGGTTTATCATTGGACAGCAGATTTCATGCAATGATGACAAAAATGAGTAGCTGCAATTTATAACAGTGAAAACCTTAGAGGAATTTAAAAACATGAAATTAATTTATACTGCGTTCCAGTTTGTTGCAATTCGGGTAGAAAATTTTTATTTTGCATAAACAACCGCTGTCTACTTATTGTGTGCATAAAAATTCTCTTAAAGATAGACAATGCTTCTTGAGATATAAAAATAATAATTTCCATCTTGATGCACGTGGTAATAATAATAATAATAATAATTCAAACAATGATTCCAAATTTATAATTTTATAATTACAATAATTCAAATAATGATTCTATATTAATAATTGTATATAATGTCCATATTAATAATTTATTAGCAATAATTGAAATTGTTATTTTGTATAAAAATCCCAGACAAAAGAAAATGGGTGCAGTTTAAAATAAAGAGAAATTCAAGAGAATTCAGAACTTATTCAAGCTAGTAAACCAAAAAAAAAACTTTTTACATGGCTCTTATTTCTTATACTCGATGTACAACATTTTTATTTCGCATAAAGATCTACACTATTAAGTAAAATTAGGATACCTTTCATAGATTTGTTCGATAACAGATTTTCCATTCTCTTCTATTACTTTTTGCCATTTTTTTAAGTAACTTCATCATGTAATTCGATAAACCCATGTATAAATATCTTACTTTTATCTTTGAATTTTGATTTAAAAACGCTACGAACTTTCGTTCCAAACCGATACAATTAATTCGCAAAAAAAACAGAATAAATACTGCTGCATCACAGGTGCCTCGAGAATAAAAATGCGAACAGCATACACGCAGGCATCGCTGCGACCGTGGCGGCGTCCATATCAAACAATTGCTTGGACGAGCTAACGGATCATAATTGTTTAATCGTGAAACACCAATATGACACGGTGTACAGTACGTGTAAAGAGTTCACGTCAGCCATTTACATTCCACGCGCCAATATGCGGGGAATAACGGTCGGTGGATATGCGTTGGGAACGAGCGCGGGGGGTGGGGGGGGGGGGAAGAAAGGTGTACTGTCGACTTCATAAATAATGATAATAATTCAATTGTGGATTTTTCGACTGTTCGGTCGTTCGAGAAATTACCGGGCTCCACAGTAGAAACATTGATTGCATCTAGAATCGAGTAAACGTCCCTGTCCACTTATATTAACGGTACCCTGTGGCACAAAACACGTACAATTACAACCTATCGTTACCTTAACCACCGCTTTCGCGCCCACGCTCTTACCACCGTGTCAAGTTAACGATACTAGGCTTCGAGAAATACTCAACCGCCTGGCGAAACATGCCCTTTACCCACTTTTAGGAAAGCTCGTGCATTTGCTTAATGCCGCGACGCTACTACATTCTATTTGCGCAAATGAGAGGGGAACTGTTACGTGAGCCTAAATCCTTGTCTGCCAACTAACAAGGAGAGGTCGCATCCGTGGGATCGCCGATTTTAATGAAACTTTTTCGGCCGATTCTAGAGACCAAATAAGCAGACACGTGTCAGAGCTTCTTTGCCAATGCTCATTTCTTACGAAGATATTTAACATTTTTATGTATTGTTTATTCAATTGTATATTCAATACACGAGAAGTTACCTCGAAAATGGCAAAAAGGAATAGAACAAAATGAAATACATGTTATTGAATAAATCTATAAATTTTAGCTTTCAATTTTAATTTACTAACGCTACGAACCTTCGTTCCAACACAATAGTATGGCGAATTACTTTTCATTACAAAATGTAGGGTACTCTTTTTCACGTTTGAGTCTTACCAAAATAAGAAACATAGAGGAGATTGATTTTGCGGATATTGTACGACACGAAAAGTGATGGTGATGTAAGGGAGAAGAATAGCGCAGAATGGATTGCGCGTAGCCATTGTGACATCTGGTGCCTTTATTCCATCTAGAATGTTAAAAATGGAATGACTTTCATGTGCAATCGATGTAAGAGTGGTTCTGACTGTATCTGGAATAAAATGTGCCGGATAATAAATCAAACGTAATAACGTAAAATAATAAATGAATAATTGCTGGCCATCTGGGGAAAAAGAAACACTCTATACGACTACGATTTTTCTCAATAAATCATTTTACAAAACATTTTAATGTCAAAAAAAGTCGAACTTGAACGTGTCGAACCGAAAATAGGTTTCTACTTATTTAGGTAACAGAAATTTGGTTTCTACTTAATTTCTATTATCTAAATATCTATTTTTAATCCTGTTCAAATCGGTAAATTAAGTTTTTAATAATTCAGACAATTTAAAATATTAAAACAGTTTAAAATTAGTTTCGCAGGTTATAGCCAACAACGATATTACTCCATTTTGGTTTATTGAAAGCAAGGATGTACGCAAAGTAAATGAATAAATTTTACGAGTAACGTAATTTCCTTTGGTATGGGGCACTACATATGTAACTGATGCTAGCTAATGTATCTACACGGCGAAACAATGCCAGAGGATCTGCTGGGGCGAATCACTTCATTGTACCAGATTTCTCTGAATAGCAACCGCTGCGCTCTTTTCAATCCATTAACGGTACAAGCTCTTCGAAAATCGGATAACTTTGTTAACAAACAATAGTCTCAAACGTTGTAATGAAATCGAAACCTGAGACTATATTTTAATTAATACAAAGCTTGTAAACAAAACTATTGCAACAAAATTGTTATTCTTGATTTTCGTCTTAAATTGACATGTAGTTTTATTTTATAAAAAATAAAGTCGATAACATTTTTTACATATTACTGCGGGCGAATAAGAGCCATGTGCTAATTACTGCGTACTCATTACTGCGGGTTAGAATCTTTAAACGTTTTGTTGCAGCTCATTGCAACGTCGACCGATTTTGACGGAATTTTGAGAATGATTAATTCACATAGATCTACAAAACATATTTTTAACATGTTCAATAGAGGTCCGCATAAAAAAAGTTGTAAAAGGCAACTTTCAATATTTTTCTACAATTCCGATCAATTGCAATTTTTGAAAAAATACCTGTTCACATCCTGTAGTAAACTAATTGTTCTAACTTCCCAAAAAAGTTCAAATCGTATAGTACAATATTAAAAAAGTTATCATCGTTTCTAGAGCGTCTGAATATTAGTTCGAGTAACTGTACGTTGCACGGCATGCGAAATGTTGCGTTTCGAGAAAAATGCGTTTAAAGTTCGAGCGTCCGACGAGGGCCAGACTACCTGAGCCGCTCCACTCAATACAACCGTTCACCTTATCTTGAAAATAACGCACAAGAACATCTCTGATCACTTTCTAACTTCTTTATCGTATTCCCGGAAAATTTCTTATTGATTTAAGCCAATTTAAGCAAACAAACAAATGCTCAAATATTTCATTTTACATAAGGTTCCACCTTAAGTTCGCAAAGACTTGAAGGATGATCGAAGTCATCGGGAAACAGAGAAGGACAATAAAAATAGCTTTCGCATGCCGGAGTAACAACGGGTCGGGGCTTGTCGGGTCCATTAAGTGCATTATGACTGTACATACGCATGCCTATTACGCAGCCACGTTTTACACGTGTCATTCGTATCGCATCACACGTCATTACCCTTCTCACCCCCGCGCCATCTCGGCTCGCCTCGTTATCTACGGTTCAACAAACTTGAAATCGCTGCACCTGCGACACTAATGGTTTTAACGTTGCCGTGAAAACGATCGACCGTTCCCGGCGATACATACACAGCTGAATATTAGCATCGGAGCCGGAGCTGCCGTGTGTATCGAGCCACCTTTCTTTCCGTTTACAGCGAATGAAATTGACGAAACGCTTTTCGAGATACCGGCCCATTGATGCATGGCCGCGTTATGTGCGCTACCGTAGGCAACCGGGCTCGTGATGTATAGGTCGCTACACGCTGATACGCGCAATAGAAACTACCATGGTGTTTTCTCGCACATTTCCACCGGAACGTTGACGGAATACCTTACGAACAACCCGCGGATATTTGCGAGCATTCATAACAATTTATCGCTACCATGAATACGAGATCGGGCATGTTCCAATGCGAAATGAAATTTAACCGTTCTGCTTACGTTAACCAGCAAATGGACCTTCAAAATGTTCCATAAAAAATATTGTGGAATTGATACGCAGTCAGATTATAGATTTCTGAATCCATAGATAGTTATATTAACCACTTGCCGTATCATTTCGTTTACAGTTACAGCGGTTAAAACGTGTTTGTCCCCAAAAATGTCGTAGAAGAGAAAAGAAAATTTGTATTTTTTTCTGAAATATTGATTACAAACGAATATGATTTTATATCACTTAAAAAGAAAGGTGTAACATTCATATTTGTTAGGCTTTCTTTAAAATCATCACATTTTTTTTATTAACAAAATTGAGTTTGCTATTTGAAAGGAATGCAGTGCAAGAAAGAAAATTTCCATCGTCGCTTATTTTATTCTCACAACTGTTTTTATCAGCTGGAAAGCGATACGAAAACATCGAGAAGACCCGAACGTCATACATCGCAGCAATATTTTATTAACAATTTAATTTGAAAGCGGTTTACTGCGAACGATCTTTCATCCTGTTTGTCCACTCCACTTGTGCTAAATCGTAATTCGCGAAGTTTACGGTACAATTAATTTCCATGGTAATTGTATGCAGTTTAGGACGTCCCGTGAGAAAAACAATGTAGTCCTCGTGAGGATTATATTCGAGCGATAACAAAATCGATGTTTTGTTTATCGCTGGATTGCGAATTTCTCGGATTTATAGCACATTCCGAAAACTCGTTATAACACCAACGTAGTTTATGTGGGTGTATGCATATCCAACTAGAAACGACTTGATTCTAATACAAACACATCCACATTTTTCATTTTATAAATATCTGAGTACATATTTAAATAATAGAGATATAGTTCACGAGTTGCTTTAATTTGTTTTCCAACTGAACTTTGTAAACTATAATTGGCGACTAACGAACAGTAATTTTATAGACTTAGAAACATGTATTTCTACATATTACAAAGCCTGTGATCAGTAGCTATATTTTAGTAATTAAACAATTGTGAATAAACTATATAAATGTGCAAAAAAACTTTCAGAGCACCATTCTTCATAATTACTTTCTCCTAGAATTCTGAAATAGAAATTTCCATTGCTTCTGGTAACTCTTTAATTATACGGTTTCGTGGGTGCGTTTCTATCAAATATTTGACCAAAATTATGTTTCAAATCAGTTAAACAATGTTCGATTTCATAAGGAAAACGTGGTGTGATAAACCTTCCTCTTTAAAATGAGCCCTCACCCAGCTCAAAATATGCTCGTATAAGTTCAAACAACAAGATGGCGCAGACCCATTTTTTCGATCGACAATATAGTAAGATTCTAGTAAAATAGCAAATATCTAGTAAATAACTAGAATCTCACTAGAAAAATGCCTCGAAACATGGGTTTGCGCCCAGACGTTGTTTGACCTTATTTGAGCAAATTGTGGGCTGGGTGAGGGCTCATTCTAAAGAGGAAGGTTCATCACACCACGCTCTGGTCATGATTTTAATGAGATTATGTTTATATATAATAATATGAGGGCCCAAAGTAGAGTAAGAATCTAGGAAAAAAACAAGCAGATTTCAATGAATTTTTCTGTCTCCAAAAGACTTTTTGACTTATATGATGACCAGAGCGTGGTGTGATAAACCTTCCTCTTTAAAGTGAGCCCTCACCCAGCTCAAGATATACTCGTAAAAGGTCAAACAACGACATGGCGCGGACCCATGTTTCGAGCCATTTTTCTAGTAAGATTCTAGGTATTTTCTGGTTACAATTCGAGGGTATACTCTACTCCCTTAAGGAAGAAAGTAGCGGGCGTGTAAAGGGGAGCAGAGAAGAAAGAAATGATAATATCTATCGGAAACGGATTATTCTTCCCTTCACGCGGTTCTCTCTCGCCTTCCTCTTGCACGTCTATCCCGTGCGTCTCCCGGTATCCTCCACCGCACCGGTTCCCCTCTGCCGGCATTTTCTTCTCTCGATAAACCGCGGGAATTGGAGCCGCAACGACACTAGGAAGAGGATAATGGGCCCGACCGTTCCGAAGTGTATTTACCTGTTGGAGTGGGCACGTGGATCGACAGAATGAAGAGTAGGTTCATTGTCTGGCTGGAAGGGTCGCGACGTGTAAGGACACATGGGTGCCACGTTGTCAACAGCCAGGACGAGGGAGCACTACCTTCGCGGAAAAGAATCCCGATTACGTTCTTACCTAGTGGCTGTATAGAACCGGCTGGCCACCGAGGACTCTTTAGTGACGCCGCGGTCTACACCCGTCGCCCCATGGAATCTGCATGGGGCATCTTAATTATCGCTCATTCTGAACGGCTCAACCCCAATAATTGCATGGAAATTAGTGCACCCCTTTTATCAACCCCTTGCCATTCCATTTTCGAGAACTTATCGATATTTAAACTGCGGTGATTTTGTTGACAAAAACAGTTCAACAATGTAATTCGACTCATTTTCAAACTTGGATCTTCTACTTTTGCCATCCACCGTTCGGTTTTTTCGTTCAGAATGTTACAGATTAAATCGTCTTGATTGCAGTTTCCCTTTTAGAACGAATACTTAAACAATGCCTTACAAGATTGTTCAGCATTTTCTTTCTATAAAACAGCAAGGAAATATCGGAGATTATTTTAATTATCGCTCGATTTGAACGGCTCAACCCCAATAATTGCATGGAAATTAGTGCACCCCTTATCAACCCCTCGCCGTATTTTAATGAGCCAGACACGCCACGGAGATTTTAACAAAATCTAACAAATACGAATGTTACGCGTTTCTTTTTAAATGAAATAAAATTTGATTCGTTTGTAATCAATATTTAAGCATTCTCTCGTGATTCAGTATAATGAATATATTGATTCTAAGAAGAAACGCTTAGAAAGACAGCAGTTTCTTTTCGTCATGATGAGATCGCAGAAAAAAAATTAATCTAGATTAGAAAGAACGTTAAAGAGGGCTAGCAGAGAATAGGAGTAGCGTCATCATTATCATCAACAACAAATGAATTGACAGTAGAAAAAGTACATTCAGAAATAAAACCGTAATTAACGACTAAACTAGGAGATTAATTGTTAATTACGATTAACGATTGAAGTAGAAATTTATTCGTCAATCGTTGATTAAATTTTTGCCCAACTGTGTAACGTGCTAAATACTTTCGTTGACAGGAAAGTTTAACATAAAATTCGTAAAACTTCTGGGAAATGATTTCACGGCTACGAAAACTTTCAGGTCAAGGCCATATGTGTATTTCGAATGCGCTTATCAAGTAGGACACCCGTATTTACACGCTTATACGCGCTTACATGCAGCTTGTTATACCTAATGTTACTGTAGCATAACTTTCCTCTGTTTCAAAGCAAACGCGCATAAAATGTACTATTTTCTTTACAAACTCGAACAAATTAAAAAGCAGCTAGATTATTTGTTATGGAAAAAAATTCGTGTTTTGCACTTCACTGTGCAGTGAATGGAAAGCATGCATTGTTACGATGCGCTCGGTGTAAAAACTAGCTGCACCTCTTAATGAATATGAAACGCTGCCGGCAAACGCATGTGTTACGATACAAAACAAAGTGCATTTGCCCGTTGATTCAGGGCTCTGTGTTGTGTGTGTGTGTGTGTGTGCGTAAGATGAAGCACTATATTCTAGATTAGATAAAATGTATTTTATATTCCCAACAACACGATGCTCGTTGCAACTTACATATTGGTTATTAATGACAATATCGGGTAACGAAACTGGTAAACTGTGCAAATTTAACAAACAGCGGAGTAAATATGTTCGTTGAACCGTTTGTTTGCGTCTTTATTTTATGCCGCTACAATAAACACAGCCAAATATGCTCGGGAACAAAATAGGGAGCATTCATGAATAAACAGCCTGTATTATTTGAGGATTTTTCCACGGGAATTCGACAACGGTTGAAATTATAGAAAAATGTACCGTCAAACGGCTTTCAAAACGGGCTATCATATCTTCATTAAAACAACTTTTTTCGTACAAAACAGTCGCATGGTCAATGAATGGGCAAACACAATGAGACGGAAAAATTTTTATCGCAGTGCTGTGGATCGAATACTTTTTTTCCAAAAACATTCTCATTTTAACAAAATATGTTTCCACGCGGGAACGCACGAAACATATAATTTTTAATTGTGCACTGTCATTCTTTATTTACAGTTAATGAAAATCTAAGAAAAAACAGTTAACAATTTCAGTATTGTATAGTTTCTACTGTATACCTACTATATTAAAACTACAATAGAATTGTAATATACAATAATGTCTATAATGTATAATTAATGCAACATTAAATAATCACTTTAAAGAAGAAAAAATAAATACAATATATATACAATATATATACTATTTTAATCGACTTGGCAATTGAAGGACTCAAGTACTGCGAGAGATTAGCTACAGTATTTGATAACACACATTTTTAATTTGTCTAAAAATTGTGAAACTAAGTGAAAAACATTGTGGAACAGAATATATTTTCAACAAGAGTAAACTGGATTTCCTTTTGTTGGAATTCCGCGTGATGAGAGGTTTCTTTAACAGCCTCCACCCAGCGAACTTCAGTAAAATCGTCCGGTCTCCTTTTAATCGCGACGCGGAGTTTCTCACTGCGGAAAGCCCAATTAATTTTATTTTAACAAATCCTGGCATACAATCGCACGAAATCCGGAACCGGCTGGAGCCGTCTCTCCGCCGCGCCGTTAGAGATCAGGTGAAATTGAACAGGAAATAAACATTACTTAAGCGTCATTAAAGTTTTCACTTTGTGGGATGCCGCGGATTCGAGTTCCTTGGAATTGCGGGTGGATCCGAAGTTCCGTCGTAAGAAGTAACGCTTCGAAAACATTAAGAACTGGGGGGGGGGGGAGGCGTCCGGTTGAATTTAACCCGACGACGACGCGACGACGTAAGAGAAAAGCGACGAAAGCGAGCGGCAGCGCGGCGTGGTATGGCGCGGCGGGTTGATAATTTTCATTCATGGAAGTGCGCGCAGTCAAATAGACCTGTCGGAGAAATCAGCCGGCTCTCCACCGGGAAACAACCTAATAAAACCTCGAGACAAGATGATGGCCTCGTTTTCTCGCACGTCCGCCGCGAATGTCTACTTCGGTTCAGCGAATTGAAGATAAATTCAAGGTGATCGGCGGCCAGAATAATTCAAAGGGGACTCAATTTCCTCGGAGTCGTGTATCGGGGGATCGGCGAGATGCCACGGGCGCTCGGTCGGCGTCGCGACAAAAGGCGTTCAAGTGCTTTTCACCAAATCGGGACGCTCTCGCACGTGCTACTTCGCGTATAGGTGTAGGTACACTCCTGGGCAAAATGATAGCGCATACAGTGCCGGTCATTTACTTACGTGTGCAAGCAGAGTCGCCAGATGAGGGGAATTGACTCGAATTCAGGGGAAATTCCCACTTGAGGGCTTATCTTCTACCCTAGAAGCATTTATGGTTGACATTTTTTGAGAACGCGATTTTACTGGCCAAAAGTTTATTTTCGAAGAACATCGTTTTGAGAAATTTTTTTGACTACAAAGGGAGAGTAACAATACTTCAAACCTACAAAATCCAAAATATTATCCATTTCAAATAATTGTGTAACCGAGGGTTCGTTCTAAAGACAAAATTCTCAAATTCAAAGTGAAGCTAATTATTCTAAGAACTCATTATAGAGCACTGTATAACAGGTTTGGATAAATCATTATTTAATTAGTTTCTAAGCATTATTTAATCCATGTACAAATGCTGCAATATTATCAACAATTTAAACTTTGGGAAGGCTTTTAAAAAAATGGTAAAGAGTGGCAAGCATCAGACTTGTTTTATAGGAAAGTTTAAACAATTTCGAATAAGAGCACATAAATTTTAGGTGGCGACTTGTACTGCCGGCTTGTAGTTTATACGATAATTAAGAAATAAAAGCTCGCGGTTTTGACGGCGATTCGAAATCAATTCATGATGAAGATTCAGATGAAAAGGAATTCATATAATATTGGATTAGAACGAAAGTTCTTCGCGTTTGTAAATTAAAATTGGAAGCTGAAATTCAGATATTTATTCATAGATTTATTCAATAACATATTTTCCATTCTGTTCTATTGCTTTTTGCCATTTTCGAGAAACTTCTCGTGTTATTGAATAAATATATGAATAAATACCTTAATTTTATCTTTCATTCTTAATTTGAAAACGCTACGAACTATCTTTCCATCCAAATAGTTTATGCTCCCCGAAATGAATTTTGTCTTTTATTAATACCGTCTGGCCCACACTATATCACAACTGTAAGGACAAAGAAGTTATCGTCGTTCATACGTGCAGAAGATAGCAGAGCCGATGCTCTTTCCAATGCATTTTGTTCTATGTCGATATCTGCATCCGTTCTCGAGATATGAGCGATCCAATTTTTCACGCAAGACGAGCGGAGTGGGGGGGGGCCCATTCATAAATAATTTCTTGGAAGTGCGTATGCACTCATAGCGATAGTAAAAACTGACCTGCCTTAACGCAAGGCGCGTAGGGGTAGGTCAGTGACGAGTGTGAGAGAGAAAGACATACCGCGCGAGCGAGGCAGAGATAGTGAAATGTTAAAAATTACCTTTGTCTTCACACGACGATATCGCGGGAACTAAGCGTCGTATCGTAATGCAACAAAGACCGTTTTAAAGCACAGGCTTCACGCCTTCTAACAGGCTAAGTTTTATTCAAATAGTATGAACGGTTTCAATGTTATAACAATTCAAATATTAACTAATTTCAATAGGATATCCCCGTGCGTTTGATGCGTTTCAATAGGTTCAAAATTGAATAAATATCCTTTATTTAATACTAATTGACATATGTTTCGATAAAAATATAGTTCATATTTCATTAACTGTCTGGAGACTCTGCGTGGTTATCGATTAATTATTATTTTTTTAAGGAAGTTATTAGAAACGTAACGTAGTAAGATGAATTTGGCTTTGTATTCTGCGGGTGAAAGATAATTATGGTAATTAAATGTTCTTGATACGGCACACAGTAAAAGCGTAGATAAACCATTTATTTGAAAATGTATATTTCAAAAACTTCATATTTCGATCAATTTATATTATTTCATATTTCAAAAAGAATTGATGCTACGGAGAATTGAACAATAATCGTGGAGTTTGTAGATACAGTTTCTGATCATCAGGAATAACTGGGTATACAAACTTGAGATTTGGAACGTTTACTTTGGAAAACACATCCAATACACATGTACCAGGTGTAAAGAAAGTATCTTGGCTGCCATAGGCGTATTCCGCATTTCCGGATCGATGAAGATTTATGAACTCCAAGGTCAAATTTTTTCATTGCATTCTAATCTACGCATAGGTATGAAAAGTATCAAGGTCTTTGACCTTGAATTTTGAAGGTTTTTTTTCATTGTATTGTATTCTACGCATTGTGGAGATGAAAAATGTCTGATGAGCCAACTCAACCTCTTCCTATTTTAATTATACGAAATATTGAAGTGAAGAAGATCTGCAAAGAACGCATCATGGGGGTGAAAAGTGTAAAAGGAATCATGGGATAAAAATTAAATATTCTCTCCTATTCTGTCCGGCACTGCAAGACAGGTACCGATGCATCTGTGCTCGATTGCAGGGCAGAGGACTGCGGCAGCGTCTCTGCACTGCACCGTGTGTATCTCGGTGCATCTTCCGTGCGTCTGCCTAACGCGAGGAGAGCGCGCCCGGCTCTGCGCTTCAGGGAGGATACTGTTAACCGAGATAAAAACAATGAACGACCGGAGAGGAGAACCCGAGAGAACTGAACGACCGACTGGTCTCCAACGCGTTGCAACGTCTGCTGGGACTGCTTTGGGCGAACCCTGGTCGTCGTCAGCGTCCGTGAGCTCTATGGCAAAAACCATCCGGACAAACTGTGAGCCCGATCCCGTGGAACGATCCTTTCTGCGTCTTGATTCTATATCTTTTAATGTTCTCGCACACCTCCGGCCGGCGAGTAATTGCGGGAAGATAGCACCGGATCGTGTTCGTTACTTAATTGAAAAGAAAGCGAATTAGTTTCCGCTTTTTCTGCTGAATTTATGGACGACCGGCAGTATAAACTAAAACTGGTACTGCTTTTCGTTTTTCCCCCGGTGTCTCTGTGTGTGTGCCTTGATATACACGTGTGCGCAGACGATGGTACCGTTACCGTAGTTGCCGTCGCTCTAAATAGCAGTTGTATCACACTCGGAACGAGTTAGTCAAATAATTGGGAGGGTGTGCTGTGATCAAACAATTCGCACACCGTGCGAATTACATCGATTAATGCATTGTTGGTGATCATGTATCATCTAGAGATAGCTACAGTTTCTTTATCCTTCAGCTATCGCATCAGCAAAAATTCAACAATGGCGCAAGTCGAAATAGTTAATCCTCGGACCCCTGCGATTTCTAGACCTGCGCCCGAGTCATTTCTGTTTAATGCATCTGCATTACTTTCTAAATGTTCGGCAATTCGGGAAATGTAAACAGTTTGTAAATATGTTTTTCGATCGAAAAAATTACTAATTCTCTATTGTAAACCCTGCCGAACCTATTTAATACTTCTAAAAAATTTTTCGTGAAATGCAGAGCATTCTTTCACCTTGAAAATGCATTCCTCAAATTCAAGTTCCCTTCTTCACTCAAAGGGAAGTTATTTCCCTTTGATATGGAATATCTTTTGAAATTGAAATATTTTCAGTATACTTCTCCTAGTATGATGCCGCAAGGATCATTGCACCTTCGTCCTTCTTCAGGAATTATTGCTTGAAGTATCACAGATACTTTCTAAATGTCCATCATCTTCAATAACGATTAGATTAATAAGATTTATTAAATATTGATTACTCTTATATTTTCCACCTTCTCTGCTTTGTTATGCCTTCTCCTCTTCAATTTTCCAATTTTGTTTCCAATTCTCCATCATTGTAAATTTTGTAAATTTGTATCTTCATATCCTTTTTGTTTGATGCCTTTTTTAACATTGATTCCAACCTTGGGTACATTTTACATTAATTTCTTGTAGAAGTAACACAGTAGCTTCGTCTTGCGTTGAAATTAATAATTTTTCATATATAAATTGCCTCATGAGTAAATTGTTATATAATAATAATTCTGCAAATATCGAGGAGGAGTCTTCTTCGAATAATAATTCTCCATTCGCAGATAAATGAAATTCTTTCTCATTCCTCTCTGTTCCAGACTAATGCTTAATTTCTGCTCTCTGATGAATGTCTTCGAGTTAACATCGTGTATACGATTAGTATCTTCGAGGTATCCTGCTGCACTCGCATACTGGTGATTCCACAAGCTTTTTTTCCCCACAATGACTCGGCTAATATCAGTGAATGCACGTTGTAATTTCGCTTTCTAGATAATATCTTCCTGTTCCTGTGCTTCTAGTGAGTGTCACTTGGCCGATGATGACTAAGCGGAATCTTCTTTGTTGGAGCCGATGTTTCTTCGCGGTGCCGCGCGACGCGCGACGTCGTACAAAATAACGTCGAAGCGTTTGACGCCCGGGACACGATACCGACCCGAGAACACGATGTAAGAACTGGGTTAATGCCAGGAAATAGTATCACTAAGTTGTTGCCGAAACACCGGCACTAAACTAGACAATCGTTCCCATAATGTGCCCTGGCCGAAATAAAAACCGGGCAGATTTTACTGTCTCCGGAAAAGCAAACTTCCCGAATCGCTATTCAAAGAACATAAAACCTGCTCTCTCCCTTTCGCTCTGTGGGTGAAATGATCGTGCGATATGACCAGGCGATTCTTAAAACTTTAACATAGATTTTTATGCAAGGCAGCTCGTTAATGTAAATTACAACGGTAACAAATTTAGCGCGTCGCTCGAATTACTATTAACGGGCATTAACGTACGAATTACACGCGATAATGTAAACGGTATTACCACGAGTGAGATGTGAAAGGGATTTGGCCACGCGATCGATACACTTTTCGGTTACACATGGAAATTGTTGCCTCGGAGACACGTAAAATAATATGCAAATTGCTGCTATCAATATACGAGGCGTGTTAAAACAGATAACGGGGAATCTTGTAATTTCTCGGGTTGTATTAGTCCGATTCACGCCATTTTTTACCACGCTTATGTTAACTTGCCCTCTCGTTGTTGTATACGTTAAATCTTGTAATCGAATTTTAAACCTCTTCCCATAGTCAAATCTTGCTGAAATTTTGTATACACACCTGTTTCCACAATGACAATAGAAGTAGAAAATAAAATATATAAAATAACTTGTTAAAAACCACGCTTATATTAAAATGCACTGAAAAGGAGAAAATTTTTTTCCTGGTTCTCCATAAAATACCGAATCCAGTTAAATGATTAATAATATTTTCGCACAAGGCGTATAGAAATTATTCCACCGGTTTGGTGGAATTTGATGAATTGAAAATTCACTTTGATCTTTAATCTCAAGGTCAAAATGTTTTTTATCGCATTGTATTTGTCGCGATGATAAAAAGAGGAGTCTTCTTATTAAAAAATTGTGGCAAATGTATTTCCTTATCAAACTAATTTTATTTATATTTTCAGTTCTCAGTCAGAGGGCGTTTAAATGTACAGCATGCCCTTGATGAAGCCATTGTAGATTGACTATAAATAAAATCTCGTTTGATAGTGAAAAAAACTTTTCCATAAATTTTTAGGAGAACGTTAGAAAGCTTTGATGCATGCTTTCATGCTTGAACTTGAAGGTGAAGGTTAATTTTGCGCAGCAGCTTATATCAATTTCCACCGAACCGAGGGTGTAGAATCGCATCGTATAATTTCTTCACACCCTGTACACCGGCAGAAATCTTCGCGCGGGTGTGGGAGGTGGAAATGGAAGTTGTGAACATCTCTTGTTAAGCGGACAGTAAATTCTCGTTATTATAATCTACCCTGGAAAATCTAGAATTTTAATACTCTTCCCCTATTTGTCGTTATCGCGCGATCTGGGCGACTGAACAACTCGGTGCTTGAAATTTTTTAAAAGCATTTCCCATCTCTCGGAAACGTTCCCCAACGGATTCGTGATATACGGTAGATCCCAAAAAGGTATACGAACATCACATCTTCCATTTTCGAAAAATTTCCGATATTTAAATTGCAGTAATTTTGTTGAGAAAAACAGTGCAACAATGTAATTCGACTCGTTTTCAAGCTTGAAGCTTCCAGT
Organism: Lasioglossum oenotherae; assembly: GCA_028455765.1. Lineage (NCBI taxonomy): Eukaryota > Metazoa > Arthropoda > Insecta > Hymenoptera > Halictidae > Lasioglossum > Lasioglossum oenotherae. The sequence goes on from CM052297.1 coordinate 1,527,081, forward strand.
TTTGCCATCCATCGTTCGTTTTTATCGAAGTGACTGGGAAACTGAAGACGCTTTTCTCGTTCAAAATGTTGCAAATTGAAACGCCTGTAAAATCATTGCAAAATTATTCCCTTCACTGACATCACTACGCATTTCAAAATTGCAGTTTCCCCCCTTTTTTTATTAAGCTTACCCAGGCCCCAAAATGGGGTCTGTACAGCTGAACCTAAATCGCATTATTTTACATAGTTTGAGTTACAGAATTTGAGTTTCCCCTTTAGAATGAATGCTTAAAATTTGATCTACGATTTTTTCTAGTCGATTTATTGAACTTTTACAATAGGGTACTCCGCGTTCCTCATTTTTAAAATTTATTTTATACTTTTCAGTCCGTTTTAAAAACGTGGTATTTTTTTTTAATATATTTTTTCGTTCTTATAAAACAGCAAGGAAAGATCGGAGATTATTTTTTAAGCAGTCGTTGTAAAGGGCAGGCTTCAATCTTCAAGTCGACGGCAGTTTCATTTACGAGAAAAATTTTTTAAAGTCTTTGGAGTTGTTTGAATTTGCAGTATTTTCTAGAAAAAATGTGTCTCCAGTTTCCTACCTGCGACATCGTGCAAAACTTTAAAGGAGAATGAATAGTGGTTTGCGACATTAGAGAGGCACCGATTTTATGATTGTACGATTTCAAAAATCGAGAATATAGTGTTTGTATATCAACGCGTGCTTCATATCGATCAGAGAAATCTCGTTTACGATAGTTTCACGAGATGTAGTTAAACCCATGGAAAGTTTTATATTGCACTAGTTTAAAGTACCCGGCATTCCCTGGTCTTCTTATATCTGGGACAACAGCGCTCGTGGGAACGTGAACGTCTGCTTTCTGCATTGAAATTAATTCGCGATGATATGCATATAATTTGCAAATTCATGTACTGTGTCGTTTTGTTCTATCGCATTCAGTAGAATATACATATGTATACTATTGCAGCACGGGTCATGTTGTTTTCATGCTGCAAGCTACGCAATACTTTCTGCCAGGTTTGCCAATGGTGGACAAATTTCACGGTAGCCTAACTTTTAAGAAAGAACGATTTATAACATTTAAGAAAGAATTTGAACAAAGAAAGAATGGGGATTTTGAGAAACAAAAAGGAAGAACAATTGGGAAAGACAAAGGAGTTTACATTGTATTATAAATGCAATTGAGAAATGTTGTAAACTTCACGATATTCTTCATTTGAAGCAGCTACAAACTAAATATAAAAATATTACTGAAATATTTGTTGAAATATTTGACGTTATACTACGGTGTTAAAAATAATGAGAAGAATTTAGTCATTTAAAATGTAATAGATAAAAAGGGTTTAGGTTTTATATAAATTAATGCCTAGACACGCGTTGTTTGTTTCTGTATGCAGTAATTAATACATGGCTCTTTTTCGTCTGCAATAATACGTACAAAATTTTCTTATGTTGTATTAGTTTTTGATTTATCATTTTATTTAATATTATTCCGAAATTTATTGGGAATAATATTAAAATAAAGTACGATTAAACCATGATACCGCAGCAATCGGTACAGTTACCCTAGGCGATGAAAATGTCAATTAACGAGAAGATCCGCAGCCTATTAACACTAAACCTATCACTAGGGAGTTCAAATGACCCATTTTAGATTTTTCATTTGACAATTATTGAAATGGTAAAGGTGTTTCCATGGGGATTTATTGAATATATTTCTTGACCCCAGTATATATTATAATAAAAATCGCACAAAATATAAATAAATTTCATCTTGTTATTTTTATAACAATTTTTGTAACATCAGTCACTTTTGATGGTCGGTAGGTTAGCGTTAAGAAATAAGGTCGTTTCATCAGAAACGCTGTTTTTACAACTGATGCTTGCGAGATGTATCTTATTGGCCCCCGAATCGATAACTTTAGAGCTTCCTGGTCGCGTGACCTAAAATGCTGTAGAATACTTAACATGGAGCTTTTGAAAAGAGAGTGTACGGGCATCAAAGCGACAGTATTGATTCCCAACACACGGGAGAGAGAGCCCAATGAATCGCTCGTTCCGCGTTGTTCCCTTTCGCAGAAGATCGCACGGAACCGTTTCGCAAATACACGATTTCACGGATCGTTAGTTCGACGTGCACCGTGCTCAGTTGGTTTTTATTCACCTGGCAAGTTTACTTTGTCATAGTGCTACCCAGCCGCGGGGAGTAAACCGCAACAGTTCCGAACCTGGCGGAATCAAATGATATCCTCTTCGCAGCTAGCCGATAAAAACGCCTGAACGAGGAACAAGAAACGGCGCTCTTTTTTTAACGCTGAACGTCACAGATCGGTCAAGATCACTCGTTTCTTATTCGCTGTTTCATGATGATTGAAATCATTCGATTGCTTTTGTAGAATTAATTAACCATTTGCACTACGATTTATTTATAAATTTTGTTGCCAACAACTACCTACTATTTTACCACGTTTTTATCAGCTCGCTTTTTAAGTGATCTGCTACTGGTTTTGAGCAATTTTGTTCGCTAATTATATTAAACATAGCTCTCAAACTTTATTGTAATTTATATTTGTGGAACTTCTATTTTTTGACTAAAAAATAAGACAATTTAATAAATAAAGGAGAACCGAATACATATAAAAACCCATTTTATTTACATTTTTTTTTCCTCTGATGACGAGTAATATTTGATAAAGGACTGCGAAGAGTTAATTAAGACTTCGATGAATATACAGTCTTCCATTAAGAAGTGTTATTTCAAATTTCGCGGTATTCTTTATTTGTGAATATTAAAATTGCCACTGTTTGACACGTGGTTAGTGAAATTGTAAAACAAATTGTAAATTGTAAAACGTTTTAGCAGTAAAATCAGCAATTAACAATTCTTTACAATTAACATTAACATGAACATATAAAATGCAGAATTTTCATGCGACACACGAAGTTCGATTTAAATGACTTCGAGCACTTCAATAAGTGGCCATGTATGTATTATTGTACATATTAGGTTGTCCCAAAAGTTCCTTCCGCAATGCCTTTCTTTAATATTGCTAAATAAATATTAGGTTGTCCCAAAAGTTGGTTTTCGATGGATGCACATAATGCAAATTCATATTAAGAAGTACTAAAATATTAACATAAAGATTATCGCTTGTTTGTATTTATTTAGCGACATTAAACGAACACAACGCGGAAGAAACTTTTGGGACAACCTAATACATTTCGAACGTAAATAGAAAAAGGTAGGTAATGGATAGACACTGTGTCCTATTCAATAGTACCCGGACTTGGCGAATTTTCAAATCCGATACTCTCGAGAGCGAAATTTTATCCGTTCAAATTGCATTTAACATTTCAACACGCATGTGAAATGACCTCCTTTTCCGGTGTGCCATAATTTCAAATTTTTTGTAATATTTTACAAAGACTGCGTGGTCAAACTTTGTTAACAATATAGGACTGCAAGTAAATCTATCTAACATTTAAATTTACAATGCTCAATGGGGGAAAATAATTGTTTACATGTCTCAAGAATTGCAAATTAAAAATTTCACATTACTCGGACCAAATCAGAAGATTTACTTTTTACATTTTCAGTTGCATCAAGCTCACAAGGGTCATCTGCATCTACAGGTTTGTACATGAGTAGTTGTTTAATTTAGAAGATTGTGAACTGTAACATTCGTCGTTGAAAATGTGCAGAATATAACAAATTTTTGCAACGGTGCAGTTTCAACAATTTTTTTCTGCTGGACTAGCAAGAACGATTGAAACTGGACACACGTGGCCCACAAACGAGATGGTTGGGCAAGTTGCCATAGCCGTCCACTCCGACTAGATTCCCAGAACCTAGACTAATTACCTACATACTAACAGCGTTCTGAACATCACAATGTCAACCTGTCTCTTTCTCAATACTACAAGCTTTTTTTCTCCCACGTGGAAAGGGTCAAACGATCCAATCTGTCCTACAGCTTCTTTGAAAGTAGTATATGCCAACCATAATTGCTACGTACAATTTTTCTATTCGTGAACTATACCTGTATGAAAATGATATTTTCAGCTCGGTATATTTGTTAATCGTTCACTGGCGATTTTTACAGTCGTTAGATTAGCAGTTATTCGAATTTTATAGTGCATTATACATACAAACAATATTGTCTATTAATTATTGTCTATGAAACGTTGAGCTCGATGAATATGTATTATTATTCCAATGATCAGACTGCGGGTCTTTATGCATTTATAAAGAAATTGGTTCAGTGAAATCTAAAACAGCAAAAGCTTAAAAAAATTTTAAGAACACCGTAAAGTTGTTTTGAATGTATCGAAGTCATTAAGGGATGAAATCAATTTTTATTTTATTCCTGCTTCCACACAATAAATGCAGAACATTTTTATTTTGCATAAAGACCCGTAGTCCATCAATGATAAACATCTTTTATTAGTAATGATTTTTTCAAGAGACCTTTGCCAATGTATTCGTGACACTTTTCCGATTGGAACGACACCAAACATGACACAGTTTCGATCATATCTATTCCTGCAGTCTACGATACAGTAAGAATCTCGATTATCCGAACGGATGATATCCGGAAGTGTTCAGTGCATGACTACCGCGGACGCTACAAAAATGGAAGCAGAGTGTCTTTCCCCACTTTTCTAACAGAAACAGTTGAAAACGAATCGCGCTTTCTTATGCTTTCGTATAAATAATGATCGGAACGACTTACCCAGGCAAGTTTTATCCCCGGTCTCCCCTGCGTCAAAGTGCCCATAATGCATTCTTCCTCAACCAGTGAAATGAAGATTCCATTTATAAATTTTTGACTTCGTTGGGATTAGCGTCGCCGAGGATAAACTGAGTGGAACTCCCGAAGTGTACTTATTTGCTTGGGATTAGACGTGATCGAGAGGTTTGACAAATCCTATCGTATATTTTCAGGGCGACTGGGTCGGCGCGCAAAATGAATAAATGAATCTGCCACGGTCCACGATAGCTTATCGCATGCATTATGCACGGTACATAACAGTTGCGGTCACAGGCTAAGTCTAACGGGCGAGACAAATAGATTCCTCGCAGCCTCGGGGAAGAAAAGCTTTCGTCTCTAATTAATTGATCGATCGGTCGATCGATCCCGGCGAAACACAGTATATTGTGTAATTAATTGACTAATTAATTAAATCCGTATCGCGACGTCTACGGTTGATTGTAAGTCCGGGGATCGGGACTGTTCGAGACAGTCAATTAATTACTTTCGGCATCAGTCGGAATTATCCGGATTCGCGGAGATCTACCTTTACGTCTTTATCGTTACGATCTTTTCGTAATCGTTGCCTCGATCAGCCGGAAATATTGACATTTTACACGTGCGATTTACGAGCACGAGTTAACGAAGTCGGCGGAACAAGAAATTTTGTTAATGGAGGTAGAATCGCGGGCTCGACGTCTAATACAAGCGAAACGGGCGGATTGATATGAATTAGAGCAGAAATCGAAACTTCGGTGAATTTCGATTGAACACGCGGGATGGGGAGAGGGAGGGGCGGGGAAGAATTTATTCAGAAGCCGCGGGAGCGCGTTCCGCGTGCAACAACAATAACAACAAACGCATCGGGCTAATGGGATTGACTGATCGATGGGAATTATTTAAATGGTTTACTTAATCAATGCAGTTCATTAAATTACAACGCACACGGGGTTTCAAAAGATCCCGGTAGAGGCAGCTACATAAACACTCCCCTAGCTCTAGAGAGGGGTGGGGAGGAGAGAGAGAGACAGAGAGAGAGGTCGGAGGGGATGTAGAGTCTAATGAGCGAATACGCCAATTAAAACAGCTCAGTAATTAAATGACTGATCGATGATGGGATTACTGTAATCACGACAAAGTAACGTTGCGCTGGACGGCATAATCAATAGATACTTGCTAATGACATTAACGAGAGTCGATTATATGCTACGCGTCCATGTGTTCATTTAGCCCGCCATTAACCCTGCGTTGCGGACATGATTATAAAAAAAGATACGGCCTCTTCTGGATAGGCTCGACATCGAATAATGGAAAAGCGGGAAAAAGTATGAGTCACCGGATATGCTCGGTGGGGTATGGTGGCAGGGATTGTGGTATTAAATTATATTGGCTTTTGAACGTCGCTGTGCGGAATAATGGGCAGACATTGCAAATTGGAATCAGCGAATTTTGTCGGATAAATCGAACATCCGTTTGCCTTGCAACAATTAGGATATGTTTCGGAGATAATATACATAATTACAGACTGCAGTCCTGCGACTGCAATTTTTCTAGATGAATTTTAAGGAAGTGGAATCGAATGAAATATTATTTTCAGTGGTAGTTGCCGTTCTAAAACATGAAATAGTCAAACGATATATTCTAACATTTTTCGAAAATTTTCAGAAGCCATAACACTTGTAGGGTGAGTAGTTATCTATGGAAGTAGTCATCCAATTTATAGTTGTAACAATATAAAATAGATTTTGCATGTAATTCGAATGGTATCTGTGGACGAATAGGCTGCAAAGAATACTTTTTATTCTACAATAACTTTCAATGATACACACTTCTGCAACATCCTGTATTTATTATTCATAATAAATTTCGAATATAAATTGCAATACACATTGTACTGTATACCGAGGCTCTAATAAAGTATTCCCTCACTGTTAGTGTATATTTCAACCTTGTACATTGTAGCTAATATTAAGCAATTAAAAATGTTAATTGTATCATTCGTTTACTGCATCAGAATATATACTATTGTTAACATTTGCTAAATAAAAAATGCTTCTGGTTTAAAAACGAGTATTATCGAATATGTTGATAAATGTTTCTCTTATCTCGTAACTATTAAATAATTTGAATGCATCCTCGTAACTATTAAACACACGAAATACGAGGCCGGATTCTACGCGAAATAAATGCGTGCGCTTTTTAATGCATTTTTAACAACGATGAAATATACGCACATCTCACGTTTTTGAAATATTCGAAACACGTTAATGCAAATATCGGGACGTAGATATGTAAAATATGTCGAAGTTTCAAATACAAGCCAATAAATTTGAAATATGAGCTGTGAGGTAAATTAATATGCCAGATCGCGTATGCTACGAATATCCACATTTTCTGCACACGCATATTTGGACCGGATACTTTTTTTTATCCATTAAAAAAAATTCGGATAAAAATTAAATGCCTATAAATAAACCAGCTTTTCGCTGTCATTTATTTAATTTATTGCCCGAACGTAATAATCGTATGCAGAATCACAGAATTAATCTAGAATTGTAAATTTATTAGCATAATTACAGTCGATTATCTAATTCATCAGAAACCTTAATAGACGGTGCATACATATGCATGTCGTACTAATTAACACAGTATACTTAACATGTTGAATGATTACTCAAACATATTCAGTAACAATAACAGAAGTCGTGCATAAACGTATAATATAATTAATTTTTATGTAAAACCATTGTTTAGGCGTAATTTATAAAAATAGAAAATTAAATGATCTATTAAATGAATCAAATAGTGTTTGTAATAAGAAATAGAAATATTTTCAGAAACTCTATCTCAGATTTTATTAAATCAATTTCGTGATTTCTATACAAGGTCTCGAATTTTATCTTAGTCTATCTGAGGAGGACGCCCGGAATGACGTTCCTCATCTTCTAAATAAAAATTCCCACCGTTAAAATGTTGAAACCAATTCCTACAGGTACGAGATAAAAGCGCATTTTCCCCGTAAAAAGGGCATAATTGTTCGTGGCGATTGTTACTCAACTTCCTTTCCGAAATTCATATAACATGAGATGTCGATAAACCGACTTCGAAAAAACGCACTAAAAAGATGTACTAATAAGTATGAAATAATTTCCATTTAATTTATGTGAATTCACACGAACTTAAATACAATACAATCTTTTCGGAGGCGGTGCAAAATTGAAAATTCTCGAAATTGGAAATTACGAAAATCCTGAAATTCTTCTACATGCTTTCACATATTAATGTATCTTCTCTTCCCACCTACTGATTTCCAAGTTAACATTTGTCATTTGGAAAAGTTATCCTTATCGCCGTAAAGTTTACAAATTGACGCATGAAATAAAAAGCAAATTGAATGTCATTTCCTCGCTTGATGATTTTAATAGAGGAGAAGTCATAAATCGTCATCTTCAATATTTTAAAATTTCCAACAATTTTGAATTCCATCTACTCGATTTTGCTATAAATGCATAAAGATCGGCAGTCTACCAATAAGTCAGCCAAGAAGAAATAAATTTCGATACTTGTTGAACTGTGCATGATCCTTGGTTGACCGTCGCGTGTCCTGGTCGTCGTTGGCAACCGGCGTTTAGTGTCGTGCTGCCGTTAAGAATTTGGTATGTATGTATGTATATACCGGGAGTATCGGAAGTAGCGAATACCGGTGGTCGATCTAACAAGGATAACGGTTACATTCGGCGAATAAATCGGCCGTGTTACGGAGCGAATCCTTTCGCTAATGCAGACAAGGGGGAAGCACGTGCCGGCGGCGATGCAGTTAGTGGACCGTATAAAGTGTCGGCGAACAGAGCGGGAAAATTTGAATCACAGATAAGGCTTTTAATGTCGTGTTAAACACCGCCCACAGTCACTCTGCGTTCTGTTGAGTGCTTTGCGCGATGCTGATGAAGGTAATCGGTTTGTCTAAGCCTTTCTGCTGAGAGCTTGTATATGTATATATACAATAAATATATATATATATATATATATATATATATATATATATCCCTACGACCGAGGTAATTAATCCTCGCGAAGATATTGCCTGCGTTAAATTCACGTTCAAGAATTACAGTATTAGCGAGGCTAATACTGTAATTAGATTTCCGCTATACAATTAATAATTAATATGTTAATACGCGATCAATTTAACGGGCGATACTCGCGATGCGTTACTCGCGTTTTAAGAAAACGCTAATTATTTACGCACGACCGGCTCGATTATGTGTCTAACGGCTCCTAATACCTCGCTCTCCGAAAGATAACAGACACGCTCACTAACACGTTCACTGCCCACCTGGCGGCTACCCATCAAAATTCCACGGAATCGACGTGATTTATTTAATTACCTCCATAACCCGTCTAGAATCACCGGTTTTCAATTTTCAAAAAACGCTGGAATATCAAATTCCACGGAATTTAGGGTAAATGTACCTATTACTGCGGGCGTACGTTTTACTGCGGTATTTTTTGGAACGAAAGTTCGTTTTTAAATGAAAATTCAAAGATAAAATTAAGATATTTGTTCATAGGTTGATCGCATAACATGATGAGTCATCTAAAAAATGACGAAAAGTAATAGAGGAGAATGGAAAATATGTTACTGAACAAATGTATGTATAAATATCCTAATTTTATCTTTGAGTTTTAATTTAAAAACGCTACGAACTTTCGTCCCAACCCAATATTTTGCCCTGAATAAATTTGTACAATTCAATGAGAATGTATTCTCGTTGGCGAGGCAAACAAAATTGTCTCTCAATCATTCTCATATTTTTATCATCTCAGGATTTGAAAAACATTCTTCTAGCTCGATCACAATGCGTAATACACAATGCGCAATGCTGTCTTAGATCTACTCATTGAATAATTTACCATTGATTTACATTTAGTGCGTAAAGATATCCCACCATAAGTTTGTAGTATGAAGACTTCACATTTATCATAATTATTGGGGTTAAGAGTGACACGTACCTTACAGGACAAGAGAACTCGGTATAACTTGTTAAATTAGCCACATACCTGAAACATAGAGAGAAATAATCCTGATTACTAATAATCGATCGTATGTTGTGATTAGCGAACGGATATTTATGCATAATAAAAATTTTCTATATAATTTGCAATAAATTGGAGCGAAATACAAATTTATTTTCTTCATTAATAGTTTCAATACGTTGAAAATAACATAATAGTTGTCTTCTAATATTTTTACTGTTTTAAATTGAACCTATTATGATATTGTATATTACTCAAAATATATGTATGCACATATGTATACGATACATAGTAATTGTGTACATACGCAGCGAATGTTAACAAAACTTATTTGTTAAAGTAATCTTCAATTTTTCCTTGAACCATCGAAGACTCTTTTTGAGAACTCCGAATGACGTCAATAGACTATTGATCTCCATGCACAATGAACCGTGTTCCATTTAAATAACATCCCCTATTAGTCGAGGTAAACGAGTACCAAATATCATTTATTAAAGGTAATTTGGTACCTTTTTGAGATCATCTGATGGGACACGTGACCTTTAAGTCTCGTTATCGTGTAATTACACGAACAGGTGGAAGACTGTTGTTAGGACATAACATAGAGGCCACAAAGAATCATTATAGCACGTATCAGCCGGAGCCATCGTCGAATGGTGCTCGATGGTTCATATCGTAACTGGGATCATATCCCTCGCAGCTCGTATGACAGGGGTTACGGCAGCAGCTGTATCTTAGTATGGTAACAATACGAATCATTAACAGGCATTGTACGGATCAAGAATCGTGGATCACTGGATTGACACTGGATTGACACTCGAGTGGCGCGCACCAACTGGAGCTTAAGGGGTAGTTTCGCGTAAACGCTGCAAAATTTAACAATTCTCGGGAATTTTTTACAAAGAGATGCTGCGTCTTATACAACGTTCTTTTGTTATCGATTAGGCACTCTTCCGTTGTACAGAACAATTTTATATAATGTATATTTTGTTGATAGTTGAGGAATTCTAAAAATTTTTTATTATACTCTCATATGACAAATCAAAAAAAATTTTATTATACTTGCATATGACAAATGAAAAAATATTTATTCGTGATGACAGTAATTAGTATGACCAATTTGTTAATAATAACGGTGAAACTGTCACGAATCAACTGAAAAAATGATCAGTGGAAGGGTCAAATATTGAAAATAGATTTATAGTATCTTTTATTTAAGTTTTATATAACTTAGAATATTTTTGAACGCAGAAGGAAATGCGGTTTTCGTACTCTGGGTCAATATGGACCCGGTCTCGGCATCGGAGGGTACAGAAAAGAAATGAATGTCTATGTGGCTCCTGTAGCCTCGAATCAACGCAGACAATTTTTATTTTGTACGAAGATCTGCAGTCTAATCATAACTTTGTAATTCCAATAAATGTAAGCATCAAATATCGGAGAAGTATTTTCAAGATACTTTATGAAAATACAATGAGAAATATTGATTTTTCGATCCGCCCACATATTTGCTGCAAGTCCGCGTGCTCGTTCGAAGTGAATCTTCTTTTTGTCTCCGGAGCAGCGAGAAGATAAGTGCGCAGTCGAGTGCATGGCGCTAATTGTTTGACTCGATGCTTGTTAAAGCTAATGGTTGCGATGTAATGGCGTTACCGCGACGCTGCGCCACATTTCGTCTTAACATTCGTTTCGAGATGGTAACGCACGCCTCGGGGAGAACGGGAACATAACGGCTCCGTGTAATTAAGTCGACCGGCCTAGCAAACAATTCTAAAATCTAACGAGTAATTGGGGAACTCGTAGAAATCACTACTAGCCTACATACAGGCTGGGATCCCCGTTGTTCCTCGGGTTCAGCTCCTTCGATTGTCAAACTAATTGCAACGCCCAAATCCATTTCATTTTCGCTCCCGTGATTTACATGGGACGCCTTGTATCTACATATGTATTTGTATATGTTACTTGAAGTTGTTTAACCCTTTTAGTGCCGAAATAAGTACCGACCAGAGTTGTGCAGAATTACAATTGAATTACTCCAGGAATAATAATTACAAAGTAATTGAATTAAATCGTAATTTAGTTATATTGTAATTTATAATTCAGATCCTCATTCAATTAAATTACAATGTAATTCGTAATTGCAATTGCATACAATTATAAAGTACATTGTAATTAAATTACAAATTTTATTGACGAATTTGTTACACTATTGAATAATATCCGGTGCTCTTTCTGGTATCATTACATTCGATAAAGGTTTGTGATCATAGTGCAAAAGGAATTAGTCCCAGATTTGCACAGATTGAAGATTTATAACTAATTTAAGTAGAATTGAGCATCAACAATCGCAACCTGTGTTCCCGATGAAAGTTTCTTGATCTACATATTTAGTGTTAAAATAATAAATTATATCATTTCAACATAATTTACATGCAGAAATAATTTTTTCCAGCTTTTCGGTGGAAGCACTCCATTATCCCGATTTTTTCCAACAAAAGAGTTGAACAGTATTTGAACACTTACAAACTTTTATACATATTTTGTAAAATTTCAAACAAAAAATTTTTTTCGTCAAAAAATAAAAATCATTCTGATTTTTTAAATGTGGAGATGCATTTTTGACTGCATACAGTTATAGCTAACGTTAAGACGAATTTCACGCGATCTACTATATTATGACCGTGAACCCTTAAATAACGCTAAAATAGTTTTTCCGACTTTTAGGGTCAAGTACTCCACTGTGCGTCGATCGATTAGCGTGTCAAATATGCATAACACTCGATGTATCTATTGTGCATATTGTGCTTAAAAGTATTTTTCAAGTCTGCCGCTGTCCCTGCAGAAGTTTCACGTTAATTTTCTGCTCGAGTTGCAAAGAGCGCAAGAATTTAATTAGACAGCAATTTGTGGGGTTTACTTAAATGTTTTTTGTCAGTTCGTCACTTGGAACACCAAGCGGTACACGGAAGTTAACGACCCGAGCCGCCGCGCCGTCGATAACAGTTATCTACATTATAGAGGACCTAAAGATGTATCATTTCATGGATGCAAAGTGGTTTATTAACTTACGCGCTTCCTAGCTGATCTACTTCTTATGGTCACATCTTTTTGTTTGATCTCCGCTCTCATTAACTTGTTACACAATCTCCGATGTCGTCACAGGTCTAACTCGTTCAAGTTTTGTTGTTGCCTGACATTTTGCTCGATCTGCTAACTCTACAGTACACGGTGAAACTCGAAACATTCACGTCGGTCGTTATTTGCTTGAACGTTTCAGTTTCGGATTTTTCGAAAATGGATAACGGGAATTTCATGTCAAGTGTACATAACGCTTTTATAAAGGTCCTGGGGAATAGCAACGGCCAGAAGAATAGGGTCAGAGGTCTTTTAATTAACGAAAAAAGGAAAATATTAATTTAGCGCACATGAAATATCGGATTTATTCTACAGAGAAACACACACGCCCCCGTCTTTGATATGTTTTTGTGTATGATAAAACCTTTCGTCTGAATTACCTCTTGCCAGAGCCATATTTCACCGGAAAATCTTGTTTAATTTCCTCTGTGCGCACTACTTTGCGAATAATATCATAAGCATCGGGGAAAATACGACAAAAGAACTTAAATAATGGATATTTATTATTTATATTTCAACGGTCACGTAATTTGACAATGCGAATTGTACAATGTGTTGTACTTCCTTGGAAGAGATGATTCCTGAGATCGTTTTGCAGTAACTTTTTCCTCTGCGAAATTCTTCTCCGCGGCTTTGTTAAGGAGTTATTAACGATAAACACGGACCAATCGGAGAACGGTTACTTTCATACATTTGAAGTTAAAAGCTAAAGATTAATAAAATTATTCTGAATAATCTTCCTCTCGCGCGATCACTTTCCTGGACCACCGCACACACGCAACGAAGAATTGCACGAAAAAATTGAAAATTCTACGGCTGCCACTCATTAATAGTAACGAACTGATTCATCAGCATAATTACGTAATTAGGAATGCTAATCAAATTTAATGAACTGAATTATAGAATTTTTGCGATATTTCCGCTGTACAGTGTGAGTCATCGAAATAATCGGAGACTGAAAATTATGGTGGAAGAAACTGTTCAAGACAGAAATTATACATTTTGAAAGCGTAAATTAGAATAACTAGATTGGGAATGTTTATGCAAAGTTAAAATATTCTGCAACCATTGCAGTGAACCAAAGTTCGGAGTCAAATTACGTGAAATGGCTATAGTTAACTGAAAAGTATTCAAAATTAAAATATAAAAACAAATAGACGTTCGATATGGGTCATATTGTTGATTAAGATGTGCTAATTATTTTTTATTATCATATCATCAATATTGTCACATTATTGATTAAGATTATTTAGAATTAAAAATTGTCCTAAGAAATGTAATATGTTATGGGTTCGAAGTGATTTGATGGGGGATAATTTATTATCTATAATAGAGTTATTACTAAAATGATATTCTTTTAGAACCTGCTAGAGACATTAAAGGAAAACGAGAGAACTTTAGAATGAGGCTCTCGGGAACTCTTAAACTCGCGTTAATCTTTCGTTAATTAGTTTTATTTCCGGGACAATCTACTCAACTCTTTTATAGCAAATAATTTCAATTCTTATTTATATTGTCGTACGTAATAACTCTACATTGTCGTACATTATAATAGTTGCATTAAATTCGTTTAGCGTGGTCTTCTAATAGAATCCGACACAGCAATATCAAAATAATGTCGACAGAAATTGTTCATGGAGTTGAAGCACAAATATTCATGACGCTTATGTCAATATTGAAAATTTTCTACGACGTTCAATAAGATTGTTGTTGGACTTCAAAGTTCATATTTCTGGTTTCTAAATGAAATTTATAATTATTCGAGAAAGCAGAAACACGAAAATATACAAGAATTTTAAATGCAAATTGATGGTGGATGTACGAGGACCTGCACATTGATAAAATTAAATTGCTAATTACTGTAATTTACCAACATACTGTGTTAATGCTAAATTTGAAACAATAAGAAAATTAATAAATTCAAGATTGTCGGCATATTATTTACAATCGATTCGAATTATACAATAAAACAGTATTCTTTATTTAACATAAAGATTCGCATTTATCAATAATTTCAGTTTCGATCGTCCATATAGATCCCCAGAAGATTTCAAATCGGTGTTCGGAAAAATTGCGTCTACGCGCGCGCGCAAAAAAAAATAAGTCCGGTACGTCCAGAAAAGTGCAATTGCTCAGGGCATAATGGAGCCGGTTGAACAGTGCGATACCTTTTCCTGCAACTTTTTTGTCCTCGCTTGGGGCAGAGCAATAGCGTGACCCAGTTCGTAGAATCACCCTGTATAATTGAGTATCAACATTGACATGCTCGACCTGCGAATCATAATGATGTACGAGTTTCCCAGAGGGCCGGACGTTATGAATACCGTGGAAAACATTTTTCACGTGTCCTAAAAAGCCGTTGTATTGACCCTTGCTCTGGGAAAAATCATTCGATAAAAACGCGCGCGCGAGTTTCATTTTAATAGCCAGCCACGCTCTGGATATTTTCTTGTTAGTCGTGGGAAAATATAGCGAACGAACCCGGTGTACACGGATTCATGCATTTGCTGTAGAGGAGGGGAGGGGAGATTTTGATGTTGAACATTGATAGATCAAGTGCAGCCACTCATCAATAATTTTTATACGATTTTTAGTTAGGCGACACAGTTCGTTTACCGCGGAACCGATCAAAACTTTAGCGGCGAACCAATATTTCAAATATATTACAATCCCTGCCGGTGTATGATCTTATCTTGCTCAGTCATATGCAGTTAATATTGATTGATGAAAAAATGCTATCAACCACCGGCCGGTATAGATACGGGCACGTTAAAGTGGAATGAAAATAGATCTTCAGGATACCCGTCCGGGATAATTTGTTAGTACCTCGACCCTAATTTCATGTATAATGCTTTCAATCTTCAAGCATCATAGAACTTGTCTAGTTGCTACGTTATTTTCCTTCCTTCCTCAATAGCGAAATACTGTAATGATGCCATTGTATAATATATGATTCTTTTCAGTTTACGGATATGAAATTGATATAATACCTCATGCAACACTTAAATATTTAGTAATTGATTAGATGCCAACATATTTAATAAACAATATTTAGAAGAATGCTAAAGCAATTTTTAACTAGAAATATGAACTTTGAAGTCTAATAACAATTTTATTGAATGTCGTAGAAAATTTTCAATATTGACACAAGCGTCAAAAATATTCGTGGTTTATCTTGCTATGTCAGGTTCTATTAGACCACGCTAAACGAATTTAATGCAACTATTATAATGTACGACAATGTAGAGTTATTATGTACGAAGATATAAATAAGAATTGAAATTATTTTCTATAGGAAGGTTGAGTAGATTGTTCCGGAAATAAAACTAATTAACGAAAGATTAACGTGAGATTAAGAATTCCCGAGAGCCTCGTTCTAAAGTCCCCTCGGTTTCCCTTAAAGTCTCTAGCAGGTTCTAAGAGAATATCATTTTAGTAATACCTCTGTTATAGATAATAAATTAATTCCCATCAAATCCCCTCAAAAGGAGTTACTTTTACAAGTTGTCCTGGTGATAAAAAATTCTAAGGACTGTTCGGAATTAAAAAGCAAATAAAATTGTCAAAGTGTATAAAACCCTTTTCATGGCATACATTTTTTTTCTACGTAATTCTTATCTCATGAAATTTTGCAGCTTAAAAACAGAACGTGTGCCAACAACTTTTACGATAGTTCCTTACCGTCATTATTAGACAGCGGATTTTATGCATTTATTACAAAAATGAGTAATTTAAAAGAGTAAAAACATTAAAAGAATGTAAAAAGACTGTTACATTCTTTTCAACCCATCAACCACATTAAGAGAGAAATTAAATTTCTCCGAATTTGCAATTCGGATTGAACAATTTTATTTTGTGTAAAGATCCGCTGTCTAGTCATTATATCACTAGTTCTTAACCGGTGTTCCGCGAGAAATATGTTAAATATATTTACAGTAAATCCTCTATGGTCGCAAAAAGTTGCTACACGCTGGACGCAAAAAGAATATCCCCTCCACAGTTCAAAGGCCTGTGCGACCTCACAATGTAACACCAATATTTAATCTTTTTTATTATTACTCATTTTTTTTATGAAACCTTCGCCAATATATGTGTGGCATTTTTCTGATTAAAATGATACTAAACACGATATAATTTCAACTGTATTTAGTGGTTTAGTTGACGCTGAACGTTTCTGGCGCAAGAAAGGACAGCGTATTGGAAAGAAAGAGCCGCGGAGAGTCGCAGTCGCTTCGGCCGCGCGCAGTCTCTCTTTACACGCGCTGTCCTTCTCTACGTTCGGCTCGGCCTTTGAAGCTCAGAAAAATAGTGTCCCTCTACGATCGATGCGAACGAACCTCCCCGTGCTTTTGGGTCGATAGAGGATTTACTGTAATCATATATTTTTTAGGATATTATTTATTTCTATGTAGGATGTTTTGGTGTTTTGGATCATTAATTTCGGTGTTCCGCAAATTTTTCATATAATCAAAAGTGTTCCCTGACTTCTCAAAAAGGTTAAGAACCACTGCGTTACATCTACGTGTCATATAGTTCAGTAATTTAGAGTTTAATTATTAGACTGCGGATCTTTATGCGAAATAAAAAATGTTTGCATTGATTGCAAGGCACAGGAGCCAAATAAAGATTTCACTCATCTTTTAATTATCTTGTTAAGGTAAAACTAATGCACTGGTGGTCTTAAATCTTTTTAATACCTCCACCGTTTTAAATTGTATGTACCCATTTTTGTCATAAATGCATAAAATCCGTAGTCTATTAATTATGAATACAAAGCTACGTGAATAGAACGACAATTCAGAAATAATATTTATTAGATAGACTCCGAGAGGGTTTGGAGGGCGGATAGAGGGTTTGTTCCGAAGACACAGTGCGGACAATTTTGTGAAACGTTTAACGCGCAGACGATAAAGCGACAGGGTGTTAATTTAGCCGGGTCAGGAAGCACTAAGGCTCACTAGTTGTTCTGTGAAAGCATGCTGCACGCGCGATAAGCCGGTGCAGGAACTGCGTTTAGATACGCGAAAAAGCTTTCTGCTGGTGATATCTAGACAGCCTAGAACATTTACGCGTGCACACTGATTGCAAGTACGACAGTAATCTGACTGTGTTTCGGTACTCCGGGGACGCGTCGAGATTTATGTAGCGGAAATGATTCCGCCACAGTAAATTTGCATTACAACGATGGCACCGGGCGGCGCAACGCTCTGTTTTATTTGTGTTTTAACACGTCGCCAAGTCGCTATCGTTACTTCTGAAAGAAACCATACTAACAGCCGTGTCCTTGTTCTGCTTAACACTATTACGTGAAAATGTGGCGTTAAGAAAGTTCCAATTTACTTTGCTCCAACCCAACAATGCTTCGTAATCTTCACCGAATCGTTGTTTAACTCGTCTCGCAGGCTATTGTTGGCTTTGTCCGACTAATTAACAGTTCAAACAAAGAATCGCTTGTGTTTCTGTTTTGTTATATAAATTTCAGTTGAGTCGATTTCTTTTTAAAACTGTTTTTAATGTTCGTGTTGGTCGATTGCTCAATTTGTATAGCACTTTCGTGGATAATTATTCAACAGCGAATTCTATGCATTTATTAATTGAAACACTAGAAGAATTTTAAAATACCGGTATATTATTTTCAACCTATTAAACATACGAAAAAAATATAAATGTCTATTTCATACCAGTTCGTTACAAATCAGGTAGGACACAAGTCTTGATCGGGCGACTCCGATTAGGATCCCGAATACAAAATTTAAAGTTAATTAGTAGACGCGCGAGTTTTCACCTGAAAAGAAAAGTAGTTTCGAGCCAGGTATCTGCGCCGCGACACACTTTTTACTAAACAATAAAGATAATTAGCTTGCATTTCCTTTTAGAACTTGTTAGAGTGCGTTGACTAATTTCAATTACACTGAGCACATAAATAAAATCAATTGAATTAATAATTTCCCACAAAGGCACCTCTATGTTTCGAATATATGATAACGTGTAAAACAAGTCTGGCAGTTCCGTGCCACTGTTTACGTGAATTCGAAAGTAATTATTTCATTTACTAGAAGTAATTACGAAGTGATTATCCCCGGATGACAAACGAACCTAGTAGCCTGGAACATAGAGCAAATAGCTGGCCTGCTGATATCATGTTTCACTCATTTTGCTTAAATTTATGTTAACATTACTTTACAATCTCGCATCTATATAGTCTCAGCATGCTAGAGATCGTTGATACCACTTGTGTTCATTCTACTCTATCACGTGACCTTGATCTCGACCAGAGTGGCGACGCGGTCTAGCGTCGGTCTATCTCATTCTTGTAATAATAAATTGGTCTCCTTGATCATTCATGAGCCCACACACGATCTACATTATTTCCATCACACACACATTCTCACCGAGCTGCATAATAATTTCAACTCCAATTTGCACGGGAATTAGTTTCGTTAACCCTTGTGTCAATGACCGGGCACGCAGGTACCATTCCGAATCTCTTCTACAGTGAATCAAAATAATGCTGGCACACTTTTTACAGTAGCATAGTGCAATTTAACCCCTTGCCGTACCATTTCTTTTACAGTTACAATTATTAGAACGTGTTCATCCCGAAGGGTGGAGAAAATTCATATCTTTTGTATGGCTACATTTATTTTAATGCTTAAATATTGATTACAAACGAATCAAATTTTATTTCAGCGAAAATGAAACGCGTAACATTCACATTTGCTGGATTTTGTTAAAAACCTTCATCACGAGTCTGGCTCTTTCTTTTTTGAAATTAGAATAATTAGTTTACTGCATGACGCGCGAAAAATATTTTTATATATTACGCATTCGACAGTTTTACCTAAATAGCTTGTCGAACAAGCTAACGTCTATTTTATATAATTAACATGAGTCGTTTGTAAAAGCACACTAATTGGTACGGAAACCCTTCTTCTCATTTCAGTTACGTCACTGTGAAATATTAACATTTCCATGAAAAAACATTCTAACAAAGAGAAAGAGTTTGAGAATGAATATAAATTTGGAACAGGTAAAGTTAAAATCAAAATAACACATTAATTCGTGAATTAACAAGCTAGCTTTCCCTTGTGTAACCAACCGGGTACCCATTTACTGCATTTTTTTCAACAACTTGTTAAAATGTTCCTTTAAAAGTATTACTAATATGTTAATTTATATAATTCATAAAATGAGAATACGTGCAAATATGTTAAATACAAAAGGTTTTAAATAGTCCACACATTTTGGATAGTTACATGACGGTTAATGACCCTTGGGATCAGGACCCTAGCCTAACCTGTAGCGGTATCAATAACCAAAGGTATCGATGACCCAGATCAAACCAAATTACACGAAGTTGCTGTTATTATTTGCTGCTGAAAGAAACAGCTACTCTCAAGCCGGACGGAACACCTAGGTCCGTCTAGGTAACATCTAGCCAAGGATGATTCAAGCCTAACCAAGATCCGAATTACGTCCGGATAAAATCGTAGCTAGGTTCGAGCGAGATCTGGGTTAATTCTAGATTGGATTCCGTGTGATGGTCCGAGGTTTGGCGGAGAGAACAAGCGAAAAAAAAAATAACAAATGGCTCGAGAGAACTATAGAGGGAGCAAGTGAAAGAAGCTAACTGCATGGCCTATGTCTGAGGCGTTGATGGGTCTGGCGGGTCACTTCACCGTTGCAAACCGAGGAAATGCCAAGTGGACTTCACTATGCTCAACCTTAAGATATTCCAGACACTCGGTGGTGTGGCAACCTCGAGTGCTCCACTTACGACGCCACGGTGCTCCCTTGAGCACGTACGGCTAACTAGAAAAATCCTCGGGTTAAGCATTCTCCTGTGCATGATGAAAACTGTGTCGTTAGCAGTTAACGTTCCTCTCGATCGATCTCCAAGCTTTCTTTTCTACCCTCCCCCCCCCCCTTGGCCGAGGCTAATCTATGTTCCCTGTCAGATAAAAACTTCAAGCTGTGATTTTTTCTTTCACAGAACGGATAGAGAACGGGAAGAACCTATAACACTCGATAAAGTGCCGATCATACTTATCGAACAACGGAGATTTCACGTTTTATCCCGCCTTTGAAAGCTAGGTAGCGAACAGCAGGTTAAAATGTACGGTAATGTCTCGGTACATGGTAAAGACGTGAGCAAGGTTGTTGCGAAACATTTATCCCCATTACCGCAACATACACCCCTTGATGTAGAATGATAAAACTATTTTTTTTTGTTAATTATTTTTTTATGAAACTTTTATATTTGTAACATTTCTCTGATTAAAACGAGTCCGAATATACAGAGCATATTTGCTTGTTCGATTGACGATTTAGAAGAGCTTCGATTATCCGAACCCACAGCAGGATGACCTGTCCAGTAAACATAATTCGTATTGAACAAAAAAATAACATTTATGATGTCTTTTCACGTTGAAATTTATACAGTTATTCGAAGTACATATACACTGCCGCTCAAAAGTATGTGGACACTTCCTTAATTCTTATAACTACCTGAAAAAAGTTATGATATCTTTGGTAAATTTGATTATCTTGTATGTATTTCAGTTCGTACAGTATTGGAGAACATATTTTAATAATAGTTTATTAAATATCTCACCGATAATGATAAAAAATAATTATATTTTCTTTTCGTCTACATATCCACCGCGTGCTTTTATTTTATTTTTTATTCTATGCTTTTTTTCATTACTTCACTTTCAATAAGGTTCCACTCAGATTCTAAGATGTCCCACAAATGTTTTTCAGTTTTGGGACATCGTTTTCGGACTTGTCCATCTACACGATCCCATAGTTTTTGTTTATTTATTTAAGAAAATTGAATAACTAAATCGTTTATTTTGGTACTATTAGAATACATTACATACATATTCATAATGGACTTTAGCAATAAATATTGTTTGATAATAATGATACATTATATATCACAAATTTCACGAGCACGGTAAGTGGTGTCCACATACTTTTGAGCGGCAGTGTAAGTTCATCCTATTCCACAATTTATTCAGCACTGCATAAATTGCAGTCAGTTAAAGCAATATATCAATATTCTTAAATTCTTTCAATCCTTCGACTATTTGGCTGGTGGAGACAGGACAGTTATGGTATATAGAAACAGTTACTGAAGGTTCTCATGAGAAATTTGAAAGTTTTTCCGAGTGGCCGAATAAAATACCGAGAAATTGTAGTGAAGTCTGGATTCCAGTTCCTCTAGGATAACTGGCACTGAAGCTGCGTGCACTTGTCGCTCAATTGAAGCGAGAGACGACATTCCATGTATATACCGACGCAATCATGCAAGCATAGCGTACGAAAAGAACGCTAAACGAAAATGGTGTGGAACATCCGTCGAAAAGAGGAACAACGGAGGAAATAGTGGAGCTGAGAGCACAAAGGCACAATCAAGTTTCCCATTTAGAACAAAACAACAGTTATCTGTACGCGGCCGAGCTTCCATCTCCCGTCGTCTCTTTCTCTTTCTCTCTTTTTCTCGTCCGGTGCCGCCGCTGCTGACTTGGATTACAAAGGCTAACGAGGTGATCCTGGACGTCGTATGTCGTAAACGCGTCACCGAATTTCCTCGATTCTATTCTTATCAGATTTCCCAAAGCGTCGCAACTGATCGTTTTCATCCGCTTTCCGCACCTGTTGCGGCAACTGTGATTTCAAACCGAGCTATCTGTTTCACCATTGCGCTGTTACCTAATTCAAGAACAACACCGGGCTCTTTGTTTAACCTGTTAACCGAGTGAAGACGAATTGCCTCCATGTTTCTGTTACAGTCCACCTACTGCTTTTTCTTTTCGGATTATGTTGTAACTATCTGACATACTTGATCGCTTGGAATTAGGGTGATCGGTGAATGAACATGGATCGACACTTTGCCTAACCGGGAACCTCGTTAATTGCTTAAACTAATTTATTTAGTGAAGGGAACATTGAAAAGTTAAGATGTATGATAGCGAATATGTGCATGATAGTCCTTCAACCATCTTGCATTTTTCAGATCGTAATCGAATTAGGTACAGTGAATATATTAACGTGAAAATTCATTTTAGGATTTGGAGAAATGATTCGGTCAATCATATATGGGTGACATGGCAGTCAACATGTTAAACGAAAAAATAACATTTCACAAATATGTGGAGTTTATAAAATATAAAGTACCCAGAATATTAGGATATTTAAAATATTGTCGATTAGCTCACTCATAAGGTGAACACAACAAATAAGCCGTCTCTTTTCTTTTAGTGGATCATTTAAGATAAAAAAATTCTACTATAAATAATATATATATTATGAATAATCCATGATAAAGAGATCAACGATTAAATTTCGTTAAATAGTGAATTGAATCTTCGCAATAAAAATTGTTCAAGATAAAGAGAAATTCTACTATAAATAATAAGTATATTACGAATAATCCAAGAGATTAAATTGCATTAACTTTGTGGATCAACTTTCACGAGGAAAATGAAAGCAAAAATTTTAAAATCTGCACGAAGATTTCCGTCCGATCAGGCAGCATTTCTTTTACATAATTGCATCGTTTTCATTTACCGACATCTCACTCCGCCCTTCCGATGGGGAAAGTTAGGATGGCGGAGAAGCGAGACGAAAGTTTCACGATAGGAACAGCGATTACATTCTAAGAGGATCAACAAAGTGCGACTGTACAGGGTAATTCTAGCAACCGGGCTATATTTCATTTTAAATATGCCGGAGCCGCGACGGAGATGGTGATAATCTGTTAGTAAACATATTAGCAAAACGATGAATCAACATTAACGGTGTACGCGCGCCACCGGCCGAAATTTTAGAAAACGCCGCGCCAGTTGATGAAAACAAAAACGCGCTTATATTAAGTAAACGCATTCTTCGCGTCTCGCCGAATAAGAATGGGCAATTAGCCTCGGCGCAATTTTTAACGATTACGTTCATAGGATAGCGCATTCCGCTTGAAATATCATTGCGAGAAGTTGCGTATCCCTTCTCATTTTTTAAAGAGAAACATGGACAATTTTGTATGCTTTTTTCGCGGAAACTATGCGAGATATTCAAACGAAACCAAAGGCAAATAATACGTACAGATTACCTCTGTTTCGTGTACTTTTTATAAAATTTTTGGGTCATTCATTTAGGGAACTTCGTTGTTTAACCTCTTGATGCTTAAATCACCTTAAAGAAACAGAAGGGCTACGATCGTAGGGGTTCGAGAGTATGTTTAAAAGACTGCAAAATGCAAAATAAAAATTGATTTCATCCCATAATGACATGATTGCAGTAAAAATATTCTTCAATTCTTCGAATCGTTTACTGTTTTATATTTCACCCAGCCAATTTCTTCATAAATGCATAAAATATCGTGTAAGTATTGCATTCAAACCTCGAATCTCAATACAGACGTTTTCGACGACAATCTAGAAACTGATGGTGCTTATTGTTAGCGTCACAGTGCGTTAGAAGTTAGCAAGTGATCAGCTAGAGGGTACGGCAAAACGCAACATTTCCGAACAACTTAATCAACAATTTATTAATCCGTGTTCGTTACGAGATTACATATTGTTCGAAGGGAAGCGCATAAATCATCATCTCGGCGGCGAATCGTTTACCCGAAGACTAAATAATGGTGAGAACGAAGTCGGTGTTCTCTGCGAAGCAATCAGGAAGTGGACGCACCTCTTTGCGGCGAGATTAGAAGGAAACTAAAAGCCACAGGGAGAACTATTGTCTGCCGCAGTGTTGTAGTTAAACTGGTGTTTAAACTCCTACGTCTTCGGCGCGACACAATCCGCTGATGGGCCATTTTGTCATAATTCACGAACGCCTATATAAACAACATGATTCACCGGCCGGTCATCATATTATAATTTATAATTAAAAGAAAGTCTTGCGGTCAACGTCATTTACAATTGCTTGCACCTTTTCGGTTGACCCCTTCGACTATAAAACACTCGTGTGTGCGCGCGCACTGCTGCGGTTTAACTCTGATAAGATTACTAGTATAATTATAATACTTATTTTAGAGAAGGAGCGTTACCTTCTGCATTTACTTTTTATATATCTCAAAAATGGTATAAACCATTTCGAAGACATATGATCGAAGTTTTACCGAATAAAATGGCACCGCAGGATAACAACGTGTAATAAATAGACTGTAGATTTTATGCAACATAAACATGTCGTCTGCAAATAAACTTAACAAAAATCGCGAATAAATTAGCGCGTGTAATGAGTAGACTTCGAAATTTATGCATTTATGACAAAAATAATGTAATTGCGGTGTAATTTAAAAATATTGTCATATTATTTTCGACCTAGTAGACATATTAAGAAAGAAAATCAATTTCAATTTTATTCCAGTTTGTTGCAATTCGGGTAGAACATTTTTATCGTTCATGAAAATCCGCTTTCCAATAATTAGATGCTATAATTGCAGATAATGCGGACTATTCCGTGCAGATCGTACGAACAGATGTTTGAGAGTTTTGTTCCGCGATTTGGTACGTAGTCAGAGGGGGTTCAATTTAATGTGGCCGATTATTCGATTAACCGATGTATAATGCACGACGCCGGGGTATTTGAGGGGCCGGGAGTACGTCGGGCGAAACTATATTCGCGTCGATCGCATGATCAACTTGTATTAACATTTACGAAATACCAGACACACGCGCGGAATACCTACCGTTCCGTAATGGCCGTATTAATCCCGCCGGCGACCGCGCACTCGCGTTCCATGGAATTCCACGCTATGCATCGAAATCCATTACCGGCGCTGACAAATCAATAGATGCACGTTATCTAGCCTTACTTTCGGACAGTATACAAAGCAGCACGTGTGCAGGCAACCTGAACTGTGTATTCACCGATGCCTGAATACGTCTACGCATCCAACAGTGGGTCATATCAACTGTAAGATACCTCTTTGTTCGCTTGATAAAAGAATCTCGAGTAATTTACTTGCAGGCTGTCTCATTACTACATCTTTATGCAAAATAAAGTTTGCGCATCAATTGAAAGCAGAGATTAACTCGTGTCTCCAGCAGAGTTGGGCAAAAATTTTATTTAAATAAAAATTTCGAATAAAGTGGGTTTCAAACCCACTTGGTAAAAACCCAGTTTATTCGAAATTTTCATTTAAAGAACATTTTTGCCCAACTCGGGTCTCCACTCTACCTACCCCTTCAACGACGCTCTATTCCCTCGTATTTCAAACTCCATAATTCACTTCATTCTTCGACGAAAGGGAAGCAATGTTCTACAAGGTGCGACGGAAATTGATATCTAGCAGTGAATCGTTCGTGATGAAAGTGTTTGCAAGCGGCGTTGGCCGACAGTGGAGTGGGTAGGCACTGGACAGTGATCGCGTACCCGATCGCGGACAGTAAACGCGACATTACTGTACCACTTATTTTTAATAGAAGGAAAAATAGCTCCTTTTAATTTGTATTATTCAATACAAAAATCCAAGCTTTCCTTAATGTAAACCCAACATTATAAAGCAATGTGCATTTCGTACAATTATTGTGCATAAAATCAACGCATTGATTCTTGTATTTTTATATTGGTACGTATCGTGACCTACTGTTCCTAGGCCAGTATTTTCTAATAAACTCCATTGGTTTTGTACATTTCATATAATGTTACCAAACATCGTTGGATTCAGAGTACAAAGCAATTTTCTATAAACGTCTCACGGCAGCGAGTGGGTCAAGCGTCGCGTCGGTCGTGCCATAAATCGTCTATACCGTTTGCTGCAGACGTTGACAGCGACTAGTATTGTTATACCTGCGGTGACAATTTTCGATCATTCCGAATGAAATATCGCGTTGTACCCTGACACAAAGTATCATGAAAATCTGCTATCCGATTAATCATTTGAATTTAACCACTCGAAGCTACCGTTCAACAGGGAGAGCCTGAAAATTTGAATTACAATAACTCGGTGATTATCTTTAGCAGCCGACGTACGTCAAGCAACATCTTCTCACAAACGCGGAAGAAAGCAGTCGCAATCATTTTCCTCTCTAGACCCGTATAGAAAACCTCTTGGTCGTCAGAACAAACAGCTCTATTACAGTATTAGATCTGTCCGGACACTAAAGCCCCATAAATCCTCGAAGGTGTAGATCAACGAGCCGTCAACCGGTCTGGTGCAGGATCTAGACATCGACTGTTGACAATCGGCAACCGTAGAATGCGTTCGAAGAGAGAAGTCTGATCGGAAAATTTATGGCTTCCTCAAAAACGGGGCCGTAGTGATTGGAGCGCTAGTCATACGGCCTACGAGAAGATTAAGATGGAACACCCTGTGCGAAAAGCAGTAAGCGCGGACGATATACTGGCAAAGCCCCCATTCAGAGGTTGATTCATGTGTCTGGGAATCAATCAGGCTTCGGCTGACAGGCCGAAGATCGGGATGAAGACGACTCAAAATATTTACGCGCCCGAGAAGCCGGGCCGATGACGTTACGAGCTTGTATAGTATAGTGTTGTGTAGGCAGCGAACTGCTCCGACAACGTAATTTCACGGACGGAAAGAAAACAGCGAAAGGCGGCCCGATAGCAGAACGAAGAGCTCGGGCTGTGCACGGGTACGCACAATGCCGGTGTCTGGCAACCGTTAAATTCAAATCAGTTCAGATATAATGGGCCGGCTGGTATGCTCTAACTAGGATGAATGCTCGACAAGAGTTCCGCTGCGGGGAACTGCGGATCCAGGAAGAGAAGCCGAGGAGAGGGAGAGAGAGAGAGAAACATAGCTGACCCGACATGGGGATGGAGACTGGTATGATCGGGGATGGAAAATCCACAACGATAGAGAAACGCGCGAACAGGCGCGACAAAACTTCTCTTCAGGATTGGCAATATTCGTGCACGCTCAGATTTTTCGGATTAAACGGTTCTCCTAGTCTGACGATTTGTAAAAATTCCCTCCCGCATTCTGTTACACTGTCGGACAGCTGCTGTCCAACTTGTTCTTCGTAGCAATTCACACGACCCCCATCGTCAGTCCGTTCTTCCACTACCTAGGTCACTACAAATCAGAGAGATAGAAATTGTGCAATGCGAAAATGGAAAAGTACATTTTTTTTTAAAGAAGCTATTCCTTCTAAAGATAAATAGACCTACAGTGTCACGTGACCGGCCTGTGGTGGAAGGGAGAATGACGTCGTAGAAGGGGAAGGCTAGAGTAGGAGACAGGGGTAGTGGCTTAACCCTTTCGGTCATGGCGTCCTCATATAAGGACATATTAAATAAATGCTTGGTGTAAGTATCTAAATTCGGTAAATTTTATTGTTTGTAAACGTGGTCCTCATATTGTCACAACGCGTTACTACACCACCTCTCCCTTGGGGACCTCCTCGGAGATACTTTATACAACTAAAAAAATCATAATTTAATTCAAAGAAGTGCTGAGCAAAGCCATTATTTTTTTCCAGGAATAAATAATTCGTGACCGAAAGGGTTAAGTAGTGAGCGACTGACTGATTGATGGTAGGAAACGCGTGGCTCCCGACAAAGAACACGTTGGACAGCTTTATATTATAAAATAATTCGAGATTTGTGTGGGTCCGTTATTTTAACATGAAATCTACGACATGGAATTAATAATGAAACACAATATACAAAAACTGCAATTTTTACCATCTTTAAACGTTTCTAAATCATTACAACGTCGACCGATTTTCATGAAATTTTCAGAATATGTTTAAATGATACAGATCTACGAAACGTATTTTCTAAATTTTCCATATAAGCCCACCTAAAAAAGTTAGAAAACACAACTTTTAGTATTTCCTCTGCAATTCCGACAACTTGCACTTTTTTTCAAAAATTTTTGTCACGTTGTGTAGAAAACCAATTATTCTAACATCTCCAAAAATTTCTAGTCGTATATTCCAATATTTAAAAAGTTATGGTCTTTTTAAGAGTGTCCGAATATTAGTGGGAGTCACTGTAATTTCACAATATCCTCCTCCGAGGCACCATTTAACATATTATAACATACCTAGTTTTCCTAGGATATTTTTTTATGTACAGAAAAATAATAATACAGTTTCAATTCCGGGACTGATTCTGTAGTCGGAATATTTCCCAACATTTTCATCATGAACGATTGGCTGCTGGGTATTAACTTCCGTCGCAAAAGCGATGTGATGCTAATTCCACATCACCTTGTAGAACATTGCTTCCCTTCCGTCGAAGAATGAAGTGAATTACGGAGTTTGAAATTCATTTCCTTGTCAAACGCGCCACGTGGATCGTGGATAACGTAGGAACAGCCTGTCAGATTATCATAATGCTATATATCGCGGGCCGTGGCACATCCTAAATAAACATTTGCGAGCAACGTCGTTCGCATAATCTATTCGCACGTGATCCCCGTGTAACCATAGTCCCTGGTTTGTTCGTCGATTAGATCAGCGCTCGAAGTGCATGTTACTGCGATCCACGTGTCTATGATTTCGTGGAATTGTCTGCGGTGTAATTTGAAACGTTCGCGGAGTAAATATCGTATTTAATCGAATTCCAGTGCCACCTACCCTTGCCTCTTTGCTGCCCACAGTGAAACAGGCCTCACATATTCTTCACACAGAAAAAAATTTCTGTAACTCAAGTTCGTGCCGGCAAAAATACATTCGAGATAGTCTTGTTATCGCATTTCGGAGCGTATATAGTTTATACAAGTTGACCGAACACATCTTTTAAATTTTCATTATTACCATTGTTCTTCACAATTCCGACCAAATGCATTTTTTTCAACATATTTTTTAGACGTCATTTACTAAACTAATTCTTCTAGCCTTACAAAGATATTGAAGTCGTTTGGTCCATTAATAAGAAGGTTATTCTGATTTAAAGTGTGTGTGATCAGTTTTGCTCCTAACAGTATATTAACATAAAAATAAATAATTTTGAGTTGTGACGTTGTTTTCGTGCATAAGCGTATATTTCAGTTGTAGACAATATGTCCCGTAATCGTCTCGGAAGAAGTTGACAACCCTGCTGATAATAGGTAGCAGAAGCCTGGGGAGCAATTGTAAAGTTCTGTAATTAGGAGGCCGACGTGAGCGAACGACTGATCGGTCATCTCGAATGGATTCCGGTAGGTAATTCGATCGCAGTGATTCGCGACCACTATAGTCTCGTTGGGGAACAATGCGGAGGTATCGATAAGTTGGTCCGATGTTCCTCGAGAGACGGAAGCTTTCCACCTTATCACGGGAGGAAACGCATTCGAGCTAAACGTGCCGTTCCGCTTTGTAACGATTATCGGCTTAGCTAATGTGTCCTCGGGAATCCTTGAATATCTCCGCCGAGCCAGAGTTATTCCTATGGATACGCGGCACACCTCCTACGTTCGCTGTCTTATCCAGCGGTTGCTTATGTTACCAGCGGAATGACTCGGGCCGGGAACCCGCCGCGCGCCGTTCCAACAGACGAGACGAGCCGTTCATTCCCGCGAGCGCTCATCCAAAGACGGCCGTCAGTGAGCGTCGTAACGATTATTTTAAACAACCCACCTACCGGGGAATACAAAGTGGGTTCTTACGTAAATGCATACCCCTTTTCGCCATCTTGTCCCCAGCCGGCACTCGAGATCTACCGGAGCCCGCTTTCCTTCTTTGTCTTCTGCGCCTGCCCCTTTCATTTTTCCCGCCTTTGATTCTAAACCAGATTCCTCATCCTCCCCACGCCCTTCCACCGATAGTCTTTTTCCTTCGCAATAATTCAATGGACAGGCTTCCTCTCTTTTCATCACTTCGCCTCATCCCGCGTCCCCGTTCGCGAGTCCTTCTTGTAGTTCTACATTTTTCACTCCATTGTTAGTTGCAGAAAGGATCGCTTTGAGACCTCGATTTTAGGAACGAAGTGATTTTTCATCGCTCCGCTCTCTGCTCCCTTTGAACCTCTCTTGAATCCGCGGTTCTAGACTCTTTATTCTATTGTTGCTCGCAGGAAGAATCGCCTTTGAGCATTCTGTTTTCCAGATCATATTTGGCTCATGTGATAACCATCGTTGGCGTAATTCGTTTCCAGTTGGACATTCCTCAGGCATTAATGCGCGTCGAATTATGTCCATTTAAAACATGTCAAAATGATATGTTTCCGATACATGAAGATAAAGGGTTTTTTCAATAGGGACATAACAACTTTAAGTTTAAATAAAACACAGAAAAATTGAAATATCGGGCTGAAATTTATTCGAGTTGTAGTACACATGTTACAATTATGTGTGGAATTCGATGTCGTTCATATGACCTCCACGGGCACGACGGCAGCAATCGGTTCTTTGACTCCAATTTTCAACTACTCTCCCACACATACCAGCCGGAATGTTGGTAATTTCGTGTTCCATATTGTTCCTGAGATCGTCTAACGTCGTTGGATGGTTGGTGTAAACTTTCGACTTAAGGTAACCTCACAAGAAAAAATCCAACGGCGTTAGACGATCTCAGGAACAATATTGAACACGAAATTACCAACATTCCGGCTGATATGTGTGGGAGAGTAGTGGAAAATTGGATTCAACGAATCGATTGCTGCCGTCGTGCCCGTGGAGGTCATATGAACGACATCGAATTCCACACATAATTGTAACATGTGTACTGCAACTCGAATAAATTTCAGCCCGATATTTCAATTTTTCTGTGTTTTATTTAAACTTAAAGTTGTTATGTCCTTACTGAAAACCCCTTTATAATGTACATGCAGGATATTTAAATAAAATTACAATGAACGCATGTGAGCAATAACGAATTGATGATGTTTGTCGGCTAAAATTGATTTTCAAGCACGAAGTACATTTAGCTTCGTTCTCAAATAAACTCGTGCCCGACGAATTAGTAAATAATATTGATTTCCACGAAACAAATATGAGCAGTCTGAAATATACAAAATACAGTTCCCTATGAAACAAATGCGGTTGGCAAAATTTAATTAGAATTCCTCTGCTAACTAATCAATTGTACCTGATTTGCAACGAACAGTGTAAGAGAAATTTATTTTATTTCTTAATGTGTTTAATAGTTCGAAAATAATAAGTGTCAACTATCGATTAGGGTTAAACCCGAAATATTTTACTGCTTTTTATTTAATCCTGTAGATTTTAACAAGAAAATGCCGAAAATCCAAGTTGTAATGATAGGACTAGGTACATATTCCTAGTCGCTAGATGGCAGCACAAGCACGCTCCTTAACATGGCGGCGCCTTTACCAGTCAAAAACGCTTAGAATCCCTCAACTTTACACACACATAACTTTTGAACCAGTAAACATGGATTATCGGTATTTGCTCTCCAGAATCTACGGAATTACATGGGAAAAGTTAAAAACTTGTGATTTCCGTAAGTCCAGCCTCTGTTAGCATTATGCACTACTGTAAACTTCCAGAGCTACATCTACTTCGAGCAGTTTATATAGTAAATAAAAATGTGCAGAGTATTCCAGAGGATCGTACTGATGGAATACGCAATTTTTGAAGAATCGATTTCCTTTATTTTGCCAGAACGTAACCCCTCAAGAAGATACAAACTTTATTGAGGTCGCCTGTGCTCCGTTCGTTCCTAGCTGGAACCGATGATCGATCAGGGCTCGTTTATAAAATGGATGTAGATATGCTTCCAAGAAATCATTAGCAGCAGCAGAAACAATAAAGCGTCAAAGGGAAGAGTTACACTGTGTTGGATGGCACATGAACGGCGATGGGGAGGCTCGACGGAGTTCACAGTTAAACTCAATTACACGACCGAATAGATCAAATAATGGACAGCCGGTCTCTTCGCGGGTAATTGAAACCCAGATGCTTCTGGTGGGCGCGATTTTATAGGATTTCCTAGTAAGAGGGTCGCCTCGTAAAAACGCCCACGTGACAAAACAAAGTGAATGAAAGGTAGCCCGGCAGCGTTATGCAAATAAAATCGGGCAAGCGCGAAGCAGTAAATTCCGCTGGACGCTTTAAATCGTCTAATACTCCATTTCTAGCCGAGGGCGGAATCGAAAGGTTTTTCTGTGGCGTACCGTTAGAAGGAATAATTTCGCGGGATCGGTGAACCACGTCGGTTACGGTTTCTCGCATTATCGATTTTCAGCGGATCGCCTTTCGGTAACCGTGTCCTGAAATCGCGCGGGAAACTGCTCACCTTTGATTCAGCCTTTGCCCGGTCCCCGGTGAAAAATATCTTTGATCGACACGTTCCGCCGAACTTTCCTCCCGATGGGAACCATTTCGATGGTTCATCGGCATCGTCTCGCAAACGAGGTAACTAATAGCCGTGTTCTTTTCGCCCACGGTGACGGGAAGATATAGGCTTTGATAAAATACTTCACGCCTCCCGGGGGTGGGGAAAGGTCATGCAAATGTGCATCCATAAACGTCTCCTTTCCGAAGTACGGATACAACCCCTGGCAAACATTTTCTTCGAATGAGATGAAATTTTTTGGCATGTTGGAGGACGTTTACTAAGAAACGGGTAAATAAAATTTTTAAAGAATTATCCAGATCTTTATGCAAAATCAAGAATTCGTGTATAAATTGCAAGAGAGCTAAAAATCAATTTATATTTTTCAAATAAAAATTCAAGTCGTACGGACCAATATTTAAAATGTTGTCTTCTCGAGAGTGTCCGAATAGTAATAAGAGTCACTGTACGTACCAAGCAATTTCCTTTATGTTATCTACTAGCCAAAAATGATTGAATGAATAGTTGAAATAGTGAACTAATTATTCTGACCTTTACCTGTCAAAAACACTGCAGATTCCTCAACTTTAAGCAAGCATAACTCCTGAGCCATTGATCTTACAGGATCGAAACTTCGATCTGCATCCATGCCGGGTACAAATCTACTGGATTACATGCCAAATACATCATAATTCGTAGAAGAAAGGTACTAATTTTGAGCCCGGTAAAGTAGTTTTCCCAAAAATTTCATTTCCAACAAAGGCTTTCTTTTTGTCCGTGACAGAATCAGTGTTGCTCGTAAGCGGCGGTGTCGGGACAAGCGTAAAACGGTGATCAGCTGCTGGTAATGGGACGATCGGCAATCGGAATGCTCATTAATGGTCTCGACAATAATTACCATTGTAGTCGGAGAATTCTTCGGTGTGTACGATGTTGGTCTCGCGGAGACACGGAATTCTGAATAATTGTTCGAGGTGGGCGAACGGAACGGTGACAGGGCGCGCGTATGCGCGTTGCCGATTCGTCGTTTATCACTCGGCAAGCACCGTCTGCGATCCAGCAGGGACATCGTAATAACATTATACCCGGGCTTACAATAACGATCGTTGATGCGTGGGCTCGGTCAACATGCAGCCGTAACGGTAAAGAGACCCGTGTCGAATACGTTTCACTTAGCTCCTATTCGTTTCCTGAATCGTCTTCCCGGCGTTGTTCGCCGCTCTTAATGGTAACGCGGACTTATGTTCTTCCGTTATTGTCACTCATTACTGCGTGCCTCTCTCCTTTGCGTCTAGACCTCCTAGTCTAGAACAATGCGGACGCGAAAGATTCGAACCGTGCTCGAATTAGTTCGAGACATAACGGATACCGAGCGCCAGCTCATAACTTCTACGATCTGCGTACAATAGCCTAAGGGTACCCTCTTAAGCCATAGCTCCTTAAACTGTGGTACGCGGACCTCTAGGGGTCTGCGTAGCCTCTACCGGGGGTCCGCGAAACAATTTTTACATTAACTTTATATCCCCCAACTTTTCGCTTTCATTCAAATAATAAAATTTAATAAAAATACCTAGGATTGGGATGGGGTCCGCAAACAAAATGTTGTTCAAGAGGGCGGCCTCGGACTACATAAGTTTAAGAACCCCTGGCCTAAGCGATCGGTCCGGTTACAGAAAATCATTCACTGCGAAAACAACACGCTAACCCTTGCCTTGCACGATCTCGTTGCTAGATCGATCCAAACGTAGCAATACAAAGTGGATAGAAAAAGTTTTTAATTGAAACATTTTCCGATTCATATTTCGTAGAAAGAAATAGCACAACCATAAGCTTGGACTCGTTTTCAAGCTTGAACATCTACTTTCGCGAATCAGTGTTCATTTTAAGATATCCACATGATGGAGCAATTGAATTGAATGGAGCGAATTCAAACGTCTCCAAAAATTTGTCGAAAATTGTCCTCGAAAATGGAACTGACAAAGATTCGAACAACTTTTTCATCAGTGAATCCCTAACATTGAAACGTGGATTTTCGACTTCTCGTTAAAATCTACGGGATTATAAAAGTCAAAAATTGTTGGTTTCGTAAGGTGAAGGTTAGCTTATAATTGTAATATACAATTTCGTTGCAGTCACCAGCTTGAGAAAGTATTCATTATCCGTCAGAAGAGTACTCAAAAAGCATTGAACAGGTCCACAGACACCAAGAAACAAATAACGGTAAGATATTTCGAGAATTGGAAAATTCGTCACTTTTGTGTAAATAAATAATTCATTTCGCAAAAAGCATTTGGTTAATTTTTACATTTGATGTATGAAGTGAAAGCGTTTTTCCTTCGTTTTCCGGTGCGACGTTCACTGCTGAACAATGTCGATCCGAGGGGAATGTCACGCGCGATCAGTTCCGACGACGTCTGTGAAGCGTTCTCTCTCCTTCCGGACCGTTTATTATAAAAGTGATGAAAGTTCATTTTGCTTTGTACCCGGATTTTTAACCCTTAGTGCCTTATAACACCGTGCAGGTCGACGATAAAGGTTTCAAACAGAATCTAGCCCTTTAAGTCCCGACGATACTCTGCACTACTTGTTTTAAAATGCTTCCGCGAGATGAAAAAAGCATAGAACCTGAATTACTTTTTCTCAGACCTTTTGAGAGGCTGGGAAACTATGAAAACACTCGAAGATATCATATTTTGACGGTAAAAGCGAAATTGAAGTATTCCGTTTTTAGAAACATTTGTAATGTTTACAGAATGACATTTCTCTCTCTGTATCCTGTGTCAGTACGAGAAATACAAGCAACAATGATTATTTGAATTTTACATTTTGTACAAACATTGTTAAAAAATATTTTTACTCTGAAATGTGTTATTTGAACTATTGTCAAATAATAAAAAAACTGCGGTCGAAGGGCAACGATAATATAGCTCAGACCTTAAACAATTTCTGAATATGAATATTATTAATGTTTAATCTTCATAGAAAATATATTTACAACTACGAATATGAAATTTTCCATTTTTTTTTGTAATACATTATTAATGACAAAGTAACTCGGACGAGCACAGTTGCAATTTATGAATATGAATATTCTTAATGTCTAATCTTTAGAGAAAATATATTTACGACTACGAATATGAAATTCCCTTTTTTTTGT
Organism: Lasioglossum oenotherae; assembly: GCA_028455765.1. Taxonomy (NCBI): domain Eukaryota; kingdom Metazoa; phylum Arthropoda; class Insecta; order Hymenoptera; family Halictidae; genus Lasioglossum; species Lasioglossum oenotherae. Next base: position 1,563,368 of record CM052297.1, read on the forward strand.
AATACATTATTAATGACAAAGTAACTCTGACGAGCACAGTCGCGAAATAAATTACGACGCAGAGGATAAGGATTTGCATTTCCAACGATTTAAAACTACCAACGGAGTTCATTAAGTTCGGCCACATATTTTCATTAATTTAAACACATCCAGTCCTGTTCCTACGTGGACATTTTCCCACGATTTCAGCTAACACGGCATAGAGGAAAATTCGATACACTCTTTACACGATTTACTGTTATTCATCACGGCACCTTTTCAAAAATTTCCATTTCAATTCCATTCGGAAGAAGTTATTTCTATCCCAGGAAAAGTTTTCGAAATTTCCATTTATAACGAAGACATCGTTTTTATCATCGCATTTGTGCGAGTAGTTTTAACTTTGAAAATGTGCTCTGGATACACACGCCTTGTGCGCCGACAGTGAACATTTCGAAAAGTATTTATTCCATTCAATATTGGCTAGCAATCTTTTTAACATCGCTTTTGAAATATAAAATACGAAATTGTTGTATGCTATCGTTGAAAAATGAGAAAATATAGATTTTTGTTGAAATTATTTTACGGGCAAAAATGATTTCCTAGAAAGTTTTAATATTACTGGGGGAATAATAGTCTGTACAATTTGGAAAATGTTTGCTGAATACATATTACTTATCAGCGATTATTTATCAATTTTTCAAACATCTGCGTCTCATAGCCGAGGATTTTACAATAAATTTCTCGACAGCAACAGCAACTTCAATCGCGAACAAACGAATCACGTAATATACATATACAAGCTAGTAATGTTTCTGTGGATTATTATTTAAAAAAGATTTCTATGCGTTATTAATATTTTATGTGTAGAGATCAGAGTTCAGCCTGGACATCAACATTTATAGAAGTTATACACGTCGCTCTGCGATGCGTAAAAAAAACTAAACAACAGCAGCGATAGGACAGTGCAGATGGAGGGTATGCCAAAGATAGAGTTAAAAGAAGCCGAAGAGCGGACAATGTACAATAATCTGGCAGGCGAGATAGCATGACGCTTCGCGTGGGAGGTGGACGTGCAGGCTTTCTAATATTGAAGAGTGGAGGTCAAGAAAAAAGAAACATTTTTCATTGACATATCATCTGGCCCAGTTTCTCGCGAGACACAGCTGCCCCTGACAATCCCAATGTAAAATCGGCGGGAAACAAAAGAACAGAACTTTTCATGGGATCGAATAGGCGAGTACGAGGAAGAAATGTTTGAATGCTCCGGCGTAGGCGGAAGACCGTCCCCGATTTATGCTCGGACTTGGATTAAGCGAAGACATGAGCTCGGAGGAGCTTGTTCACTCGATGATAAGTAGTAGTGACAGATGGAAGAAGACAAACGCGATTATTATCGAGGTAATTTTACTCTAAAGGAAGAAGAAAGACAGAGGGAGAGAGACGAAGCGTTGGACTTTAATCTTACTACTTTATTATTAGAGCTTTATCGCTGCAAAAGTCTTTGAATACCATATAAGTTCATTTTGTTTTCGATTTGCCAGAAACATAAATCAAATACGACGCTGCGACAGAGTTTTCGTTGGATTCTCTGCACCAACTTTCACGAGATCGAAAATAACGAAAATGCTTGTAATACTTGCTATAACTTGGAATCGACCGTATATTTTTCATTGAAATGATTACAGCATATTCATCGAACGTAGATGAACGAACCTGCACAGTTTCAGAATGGTGCATCTAATAGTTATTTTTATATTAATTGTTAAATGATAAGGTGGGTAAAAAGTTACCGATATCATTGATATCGCCTAATTGTAAATTCTGTCAAATAGTTTTAAACACATTGTAACTATTCATTCGTTTGATCAGAAAGACTAAACAATTGGCAGGTATGTACTCCGATAATAATTTATTTGTTACAGAAAAAAATCATTAAGTGAACTTGAATAAAATCTATCAGAAGGTTAACAAACTGGTTCCCACCTTTCACTTGTGTTTAATCTCTTAGTACATCATGTAAATCTTTACCCGTTCGAACCAATTATTTTGTAAATTAAATCAGAGCAAAGTTAACGTCGAGATAAGAGAAAAGATATAGTTGTAACACGAGTGAAACATGAATGTACGAACATGAGACATTAAATGAAATTAACATACAAAACGACCTAGAAACAAAATAACTGCACTAAATTGCTGCTCCCTCCAAACAAATCGTGTGTTGAAACATTTTTGTAATAACAAACAGTTGCGGAGATACTCGCCTTTATAAAATAAAGTGGAGCACCCTGCATGTGTATGTATAACAAAAAGATATAATTAAGATAGATTACTTGATAAAGGTTAAAGCATAACGGTGAATACACTTGTGTTGCTGTCGAGAAACCGTAAAACTGTCTTGGACCTTTTCATTGGATAATTTACCATTGATTTACATTTACGGCGCAAAGATATCCCCACCGTAAGTTTGTAGTATGAAGGCTTAAAATTTACTGAGCACCGTGGAAAGTCTTAATTATTGGGGTTAAGAGTGGCACGTACCTTACGGGACAAAAGAACTCGGTGTAACTCATTGTCGAATTATCCACATACCTGAAACATACAGAGAAATAAGGTTACTAATAATCGATTGTAAGGTTATGATTAGACAGCGGACATTTATGCATAATAAAAATGTTCTATTTAAATTTCAATAAACTGGAGCGAAATACAAAATTTATTTGCATTCTTAATATGTTTAATAGGATGAAAACAATATAACAGTATTCCTAAATTCTTCTAATATTTTTTCCAGTCTTAAATTGAACCTATTATGATATATTACTCAAAATATATGTATACGATACATAGTAATTATGCATACACAGTTAATGTTTACAAAACTCATTTGTTCAAATAATCTTTAATTTTTTCTTGAACCATCGAAGACGCTTTTCAAGATCTCTCATTGTCTGGTAGGGACACAGTCATCAGATGAGGGGAGGGAACAAGAATCGAGGGGAGAAAGTTAATCTCTGCTGTACCGAATCAGTCACGTGACACATACACGACAGCGACGGAACGTGTCACGTGACCGAGCGGAAGCGTGGGGGAATAGCGGCGTAAAGGGGAAGGTAGAGCGGGGACACAAGTCTCAATCTGGCAACTCTGGGTACGGATAATCGAAGTTCTACGGTATAAGTCGAATAGAATCTTCTTCAAACCAGAATTGGTTGCTTCGATCTCCAGTGACTACTTTACAATAACAAATTGAAAACAAAAGCGGTGCAGTATGTTCTAAACAGTTTTCTCAATTTCCCCCATAAATATTGATGATTTCTCCGTAATCCACGCTGTAAATATAGCTTTAGCTACGAAGCCATTTATCTACGTTTGTCGCGCCTTGAAATGGCGTAAATTCGAGCACGATCGGGCAATGGTATCACATTGATCCTATCCAGACGGAACCCAGACCAAACCATGTGTACATATTCATATGTTGCACATACATATAACCGTATTTAATCCTGTCACAGTCCTCCGTTCGCTAATACATTTTCGATAACGTTGAGAAAACAGAAATGCCTGCATCAGTAGTCATCTCTTTATGCTCGTTTCAAATGTTCTTTTATAGAGAAAGAAGAATGCGAATCAGACGAAGAAAATTGTAGGTCTATAACAAAGGATATCGTCTCCTTGAGAGCTTGAAAGTCTCTTATGCTTATTCGCCTGATATTAATAAGACTCCGTTTGATCATGTCTTTTAACACTAAACCTACGTCCGTCAATTAACCGGTTTTTGGTTCTTTATTTTACAATTATCGAAATTATAATGATGCTTTCACTGGAAATTATTATACTTTACTTATATTATAAAGAAAATGTATATGACAAAGCCGCGCAGAAGATTTTCACAACGGAATAAGTTACTTCAAATGACCTCAGGAATCACCCCTTTGAAGGAAGTATAATTAGCGAAAAATTACTGCAATTATTTTTTAGTGAAAATTTTTTTACAGTTTTAGCCATCAACCATTTCTCACTTTTCCATCTGAATTTGTTCCTTCATGTCAAGTTGACAGAATGGTAAAAATTAATTTTATCAATTTCTCCTTCGAAATTATTCGTAATTATTAATGAAATATTATGTAGAGAATTAATCTATTTGCTCAGAATAAGTCAAAAATGTACGAAATTGACACGAAGTGCGAATTGAGAAACTACGAGCAATAGTATTAATTTATAAAACGTCTGAACAATCCAATAAACAGTCTATAAAATCTAAAATTCACTATTTATCACAATTTTACTGAATATCGATAAATGATTGCAAACTCGTACGCGCAGTATATCGAAAGATGTATGTAATGCATGTACTGGTAACGGTAAATATCGAGCCCGAAATGATGCCTCTGAGCCGCGATCGTTTAAATACATTGGAACCGGAAGATCAAAGAGGTTCTCTGCCTAGCGTTGTAAATAAAAGTAAACGTTTATTTAATCAAACGAAAAGTGAAAGGTTGCAATTTACCATAGCAATTACTCTTTACACGGTAGTCTGCGAGTTCTGATCGAATGTGGCACACTCGATATGCAATACAGTCCGTCAAAAGAGACTTCATGCACAGTTTAACATGGAGTCGCTTTTGGTGTAACCAAACGATCTTATCCGAGAACTTAGAAAGTCTAGTTTACTACATGACGTAAAAACAAAATTTTAATGAATTTTCGGTTGACAGGAAATGCGAAAAAATAGTAAATATTGATTTTGCTGCTTTTTTACCTGTACTAAAACTTTAAACAACACGTTCTATGCAAGTTTTAAAATATGTTGAAAATTTCATCAAAATCGAACAGCGTTGCCGCGATATATGAAAAGCACAGACAACAAAAGTGGTAAAAAACAATTTTTTCAAAAATTTGTTCTGTCGTCTCATGAAAGCTCAAGTTACTCGAACTTATGTGAAACAATTATTCCACTTTAAAGCGTGCACTGTTCCGACCGACTGTATTGATTAAGGCGAAAATTAATTTTCAAATCGAGCAAATAATTGCGCCATTTATACACAGGACACGCAGCCGTCAACGTGTTAATATCGACCAATTAGGAGACAATGAGCAAACTTTCTCCTTCGTCGGTCGCCGTGTCACGTCTCCAGTTCTCGCTTTTTGTTGGTGCTGTTCTTAGCTACGTGGCTATTAACGTTTACACGGAAACCAATTTTTCGTTTGTACAAAGCAGCGAGTTTTCAATTTCTAAGAAAATCAAATAAAATTCAATTAAAACAGTGAACAAACATTTACACTTATGTTCTAATATTTTGTCGCTGATGCCCATAGTCTCATCACTGAACTCCGGATCTTTATGCGAAATAAAAAATGCGCGTGTGAATTGCAAGACACAGGGGCTAAAAACATTGATAATTTTCATGTAGTGTATCTTTCCACTGGTTCAAATTACAGCTACCCATTTTTGTTAGAAATGGACAGGGGATGTTTATACAAAATAAAAATGTTTTACCTGGATTGCAACAAACTGGAGTGAAATAGAAATTTATTTACAATTTCTTATACATTTTAGAACATAATAACCGAAAACCCAAGAAATTGTTTGGGTGATAGTTAAACCAGTAAAAGATTGTAAAAATTCAACAATGTTCTAATGTTGCTTTTAATGTAACAAAGTCGTTAAGGGATGAAATCAATTTTTATAGTCTAGTTATAACAATCTGTAATGAATTGATAGAATTGTGCATCCTTTATCGAACAAGATATACTTGAAATGTACAGGGTGTCCCAAGAAGGGTGGCTGAGGAATCATCCCTTTCGAACAAGTATTCGATGAACTGTATCATTGATTGATAAAAGTGTTTGTTTGAAATTGTAACCACCATGTTCCATCTTGAAATCCGGCAGGAACTTCTGCGCTCACCCTCTATAAGGGTGAGTGACCTAAGACAAGCCATCTGATTAATTTCTACATTTTTCGAGATAAGAATAAATGTTTCAGACAAAAGTTGTTTGACTTCGAGTGTCCCATTATGTGGTGTGCATAAGTTTTTATCAGGTGGAGGTGATTAGGAGTTTTGAAGGTCAACCTAGTCTTTTTTAAATGGAACTACATATTTCTGAACTCCTACATTCGAGGTTATTTTGTCTGAAACATTTCGTCTTGTCTCAAAAAATGCAGAAGTTATTCAGCTGGCTCGTGTTAGGTGACTCACCCTGTATAACACTGCATCTCATTTTCTGGTTGGCTTGCCGAAGAAAAATCGCATGAACCATAAAATGGAGGCGTGCTCGTCTAACAGTAATAACAGTAAACGATCATTCAAAATGCCGAGCCGCGTCGAGCGGTCTTCAGCAATTTCTACAACTTCCGTTTCAATTTAGGACTGGTCCAAGTATGGTCACCTATAAAGATGCCTTCCTGTGTTCGGAGCAGCATTTTACAGTGTTCGAACAACGTTGCAGTCTAGAACGGCGGAAGAGTACGAAAGGGGGCAGGACCGATTTCCATTCATTGATCGAGGAGGAACGTCGATTAAGTTTCGATGAAGCGTAATGGTAGAGCGGCTTGCTCGCTCGGTCGACGCCCATAAAAGGCCTTTTAAAGCTTCTCTTTCAATCTATCTTGTCATCCCTCTTCTTTCCTTTTTTTTTTCTTTCTCTTACTCCCCCGGATTATTGCTTTGTTTGTCCTTGTTCATCTTGACCGACGTGGAGACGGGAACAGAGAGACACCAGCGTCCCTGTAACAGGGCAAGAATACGCTGCCCCACTTCCTTCCAATCGTTAACACGAGGTTTATAACTTTCCGACAAGTTGAACAGAAGTTCGCGGAACCGTGGAAACCTGTTAAAATCGCCCCAGAGACGAGCCAGATAATTAACCGACCGCTGAACGCCGCGCCGCACCGGCGAGATGTCGCGCGGAAACAATTCTCTATGTCACACAAAAGTTGATCGCGATGGTGTCCGATTTCCCGGGAGTTCCGGCCAGAAAAGAAGTCGCAAAAGATGTCCCCTCGAAAATACAGACCAACGGAACTTTTTAATTAACCAGGGGCGGAAGCATGACGGTTTAGGCTATCATACTCGAAAGAATTTTTACAACTTTCTCGAACCATTGTTTTTCCTACGAGGATCGCCTCTTGAACAAACTTTCTACGAGTAATCGAATATTTGATTAGATCCGGAAATGAGTCGTCTATTTCCAAATGCTTCTTTCTATCGTGCTATTATGGTATTATTAAAAAATTAGTATCTAGTGTTCGAAGAAGAATAAACATGTTTTATTCAATTAGTGGGAAGTAAGTCCATTCGAATTCAATGGTCGAATTTAGACTGAAAATTCGTATCTTATAAAACGTGAGAAAATATATTGGCAGAATTAATAAATTTAAGTATTTAATGCCATAGTCTAGTCATTGCTAGAAAATTTGGAAACAGTAGTAAGATTTAACAAATTAGATATCAATATGTAATTTCCAGTTTTTTTTCAAATTGTTAAAGAAAAAGAGGAATACGTAAGTGTAATTGCAAACAATTTTTATTTTGCATAAACGTCAGCAGCCTAGTCATTAATGAAAGATAAACGTTAAACAATACAAAATTTGTTTACGGAAGTGTTACCTTATTTTCTGCATTTTAAATACGTGTTCAATAAACAGCATGAATTAATTCAGTAGCAACATAATAACAATTTCAAAAGATATTTGTGAATGTGTTCATTTGTTAACTGTTTGTTAACTGTAATTTCCAGAATATTCAAAGTGCACGGAACCAAAATGCCCAGAAAACGAGAATTTCGGGGCAACTGAAAATACGTAGAGTGGTGAATCATGGATTAATTATAAAAGTACCCGCGGCATACAAGTTCCGTGGTACGTGTATGCATTGTTTGTGAATAATTAATTTTATATAAATTGTTTCGGACATGAACAGTTCAAAATCGAACAAAACACGGTGAATGGAATCAAGCATGAAGTTCAGTCAGAGCTCGTGTGTTCTTCCGATGTACATAGCTCTATTATTTTCAAATATAAAGGCTGTTTGCGTCATTACAGGTCAATGTTATTTTCAAAAACTATTATGATTAAATAATAAAAGAATTAAAAAGGAAAAAGTTATACAGTGTTTTGCAACCAATGTAATATTCTTTTATCCGCATTATTTTCTTAGAAATAAAGAAGACATGAATTCGTTTTGGCGCACAGTTTCGAAAAAAAGTGGAAGATCAACTTCGTTTCTAAAAAAAATAATGCAGCTAAGAAAATTGACGGAGAAAAATTTTTTATGTAGAATCACTCCCTATTCAGTTGCACGGGTACATATAAAAGTGTGGTCATTTTTCAGAATTTCCGCAACATTCTCGGTGGCAATCGATTTGCTATTAACCCAATATTAATGACGACGTTCTTTCGCAGCACTTTTGCAACGGGAGGATACGGAACGGTGAAGTACGAAGACCGAAAAGGAAGCAACACGCTCGGCGATATCAAATTTCTTGTTAGAAGAAGGAGCGGAATCGAGCTGACGTCGAAAGGGTATGGGAACAGGAGTACTCAAACAATAGCAATTGACAAGCGAAGTGAACAGAAACTTGTAGCTTATGGAATCGTCTGCGCCGGTTACGATCGATGCCGCAACTCCGTGGAGAAATTTAGATTTATGCGGAGGGTGCTGCGAAATCTAGCTACCTGCTGCTTTATGGGTACAACCGGAATAGAATTTATCGAGAATAGTCCCTGAAAGTAGTTATTATCGAGAGGAAGCCCGAAGGGGTCAATTTACATCGCAATACGATTCGTATCAATTACGAACGCAAATAATGACAAATTCGAGCAACACGAGCCTCGGTATGTTAACTGTAAATATAATGTTACACGTATCGATTAGTATCGTGTGCTCTCGGATAGACAAATTACGCCCATTCCCGGTGGATTTCTATAAAAATATCGAACTGTTGTGTCTGTTAGTTAAAATAAGATAATATCTATTCACTGCAGATTTTATTTAAATCTTTCAAAATACGAAATCAGTGAGAAGAAAAACATTAACCAAGAAGAACTTCTAATGACAATCTTGCATCCGTTTAATTTTGCTAGCGACTGTATCTGACATCATTACGCACATATCGTCTGATATTAAGTATGCAACTACATTTATCATTGAATTACGGGTTTGACGCATGCAAATGGGCGAAGCTTCTAGGAAACGCGTATAATTAACAACGATTAATAATGTTTTTACTTTCTTTTTCTTCCGTTCTGTTTTTGCCATTAAAATATTTTGTTCAAAATAAACATTTTTTTACACATTTTAGAACATAATTACGTAGATGTTTCATTGCAATTTTGTATCCTTGATCGAACATATATGTATACTAGAAATATACAGGATGTCCCAAGAAAGGTGGCCCAGGAATCACCCCTTTCGAGGAAGTACAACATTTTTGGAATGCCTTATTATAATATTATTTATAAACATAATACATGATTTCAATGACCTTGAAATATGTTATCAAGATCGGCATTCTGAACAACAGCCTCATAAACTTAAGTCGAAAACTTGAGAAGGAAATGTTCGCCATAAAAAGTATTTAACTGTGATGTTTACACATATTTACAAAAACTGATATGTAGACAATGTAGACAATGAGAAAACAAATTGATTTCACTTACTAAAAAGTTCTTTAGTAAGGAAGAAGTGAAATGAATCTGTGTGAATTAATGCAGACGTTCATCTGCATTTTGTAAACGTGTAAATATAATTGCGGAGAGGTATTCACTAAGAATATTATAATAAGAAGGAAGAAATGAAATGAGAATCTGTTGGAATATTAATGCAGTCGTTCATCTGTATTTTGTAAACGTATAAATATAATTGCAGGGAGGTATTCACTAAGAATATTATATTTAATCTAGTGGTAACAGTAGCTATTCATAAAATCTGCTCAAAGTTACACCGGCAAACTCCAAACCAGTGAGCTTCTCCATTTAATAAGCCAAAGAGTTATATCAGATCTCACGATCCTCTTTAATGTCTCAAATGATTACATCAGTTCTCCCGAGACCCTCGCACTGATTAAATTTCACGTATTACCTTTTAAACTTCCACCGTCTTCTCCCTACCGTTTACTTTCACATTCTACAAACCATTACTTGTATGTGGCACCGATAGAATGTGAACTGCTCGTGACCGACAGAATCTCTTCGAGCCCTTATTTTCATCGCTTAAAAAATCTCTGCGTACTACTGTGTATCACAATATTCTCAAACTGCTTTGTGGAACAACACTTCCTGTAGTGTCTTTCTTTTTTCAGGTATTCATGTGTGATTTTCCTTTTATTTTTCTCATTAGTTATTCAATTTATAATTTATACATTTTCTGTCTGACACTATATTTTATTTTACGAACCGGTAAACGAAATACTTCGTACGAGAAAAGACAGTCTTTGATGGTTCAAAATACATTAAAAATTAACAAACAAATTTTTATTATTAACGTTGACTGTATAATTATAATTACTATTATAATTACAGCAATACTTTTGTATTTAATATGTGATTTTAAAACTATTCGATTTTCCGGACCACCTCAGTTCTAATTAGTTCGGATAATCAAGGTTTTACTGTATTTTCACATCGACTTTTAAAATAATTAAATATATCCTTCACTGTTAAACTAGAAAATAAATATTATATTGTTGCCTGTTAAACTGCTGTAAAAGGAAGATGATAATAATCTCGTTAAACACCGTTCCTTTATAAAGCTCGAATTTTCATTCATATATAATTTATTTCTTCTTTCCAGAAAGAATTGAAAACTTTGAAACACGGTGATTCTATAACGGTATCTGAAAAAGACGGAATAAATTGTTTAATTTGAAATTTTGCTTCCTAGAGAAATCGAGTTTGAAAATATGTCGGCCGCTGGTGCTGAATTTCATATCGTTTTTTTTTCAATAAATACCCGTGCATCCGATAAGTTGTCAAATTCAATTCACCGCGAAACTTTGAACGAAAAACTGATTTGATCAATTCGCATTTGAAGTAATTCGATCGAATCGCCTATTGTGGCACAGCCTGTACACGCGACATACACATACATATATTGTGCTGAACATCGAAGTTCCGTATATACATGCCGGGTTATAAAATAAATAATAATAATGATAATACATCATAGAAGCGGCAGGGAAACGTGTCGCGCCCAACATTTGCATAACACGCATCAATATTCAAAGCCAAAACTCGAATTTTCATCTGGCCCCGAAATCCTGAGATCCGCATTGATGCATATTCGACGTCATGGAGTTCTGCATTATGCAGTCAACAGCCATATATATACAATATATATATATGTATATACGGTATACGTAATTCGCGGATCAAATTTACAGTGTGTATGTGCGCGCGCGCGCGCGTGTGTATGATGTGGAAATTGAATAAATGAAATGTCTATAGAGAGACAGAGAGAGAGAGAGAGAGAGAGAGAGATTCGAAAAAGCTGCGAATCAAATTTAGCTAGTAATATATTCGCGGACTATTTTCCATTGTTTCGAGCTAAATCGGTTAGCTTCCTGCTGGATCGGTGGATATTCGGGCACCTTGTATGTAGGTCGTACAAACATCGAAACATCAATGATGTACAGCTACAGGCATAATAGAGTCCGGCCATATTAAGAGCAGAACGCATTAATTTTCATTAGCATATGAATAGGACGAACGGAATTACAAGGATCACGGTTGATGGTATGCCTCATTCATTCCGCGACATGCATCTTTTCATATTAAAATCAGGATAGATCGATAATTCGAATACGCGCTAAACGCTAGTCACTCATTTGCCGGGAAATAATTCTACATAATTATACTAGGACGTATACTTTTCATGATAGCTCTCTACTATACATAGATTCCTTTGGTAAAGTGTGCCGCGGTAATTAATTTATGTTTATCCTGACCACTTAGCTGTATTACCTTAACCCATTCCAATTAAGCTACTCCGCTCGAATGTAATGTGCCGTATTAATATTGGAGCCACAGAGCTGTCGATGTAATTGATTTGTCTTGTAAACACGCGGTAACATTGCGCAATTTTTGGAATTATATCTCTGTCGCTGTAATCATTGTTACATAAAAGGCTTGAAACAATGTCTAATTAATAATAGTTTGACTTCAGGTCAGTGCAGAGCTGGGTAAAATAGTATTTCAGATAGTAAGCAGTAAATAATTATTTGCGGAGAATTATTTTACAACAAACAATTCTGAAGTAATTCACTGTCATTCTATTAGGGAGAATGTTTATGCGTCTTTTCGTAATTTTTTATTCAGCGGAACGGAGGAAGTAGAGTATAATTCATTAAACCGTACTCACCCTGTAATTACCCTAGTAATCCCAGTTATATTTTAGCTGTAGTTAATGATTCGGCAGAACGAGGAGTCAAACTTATGCAAGAATTTAACAATCTACTATCATGAAATGAAGAAGAATAATAATTTATAATGCAAACTGCATCAAACTCACAAAGCAACATTAGTGAAACAATTTTTACAATGTCTTTAGAATTGTTGCCCTGTATATACATATTAAAAAGTAATATTCACCACATCCAGTTAAAACTATGCTCTGATTAAATATAACATATTTATGTCGAACGTTAATTTTTCCAAATTTTAAATTAGTATAAGAGCACAACTAAAAGAATTTCAATAAAATATGTGTAAAACATGTAACATACGTATGTACAAAAATATGAGCATTGGTTAACACATAACTATGATTATTGCATAATTTTGAAAAATTTATGGTACAAGGCTAAACACTTTTTAATGGAACCTTCAATGGCAACAGCAATTTTCAATGCGAACTAACAAGTCACCCTCAATAACGTCATCTAATAGTTTCATTTAAGATTGGAATGTAAAAGAAAATTTCTATGCTTCCTTCTAGTACAGCACAATTATTGAAAATCCTATTAATAGGCTTCCGGTAGGTAAAGTGTTAATTGTCATATTGGAAAAAATTACATTGTGGTACTATTATCATAAATATTTTCGCACAAGAAGAGCGTTCACTCAAATCAAAATTCTTTCCTTCATGTACGAGTATTCGCATGCATATAAAATTTCATAGTCTTCCTCTTATCCAATTAATTTCCGCTTTTGCAAGAATTCTGTTCTTATGCAATGACAAAATTTTAGGAAGCTACGTGAAATAAATAATTTCAGCATGTATAGTTAACGTCCACCCTAATGCACAGTCGGATCACGGAACATTATACAGTTATCTAGTTGCTCGGAATACCGACATGTAAAGGAATTCGCTAACATTTTACGGTTCCATTACTTAACCCATAACACGGTTAGCCCCCCTACCAACGTAGCGGTAGATTCTCGCAACGGGACCACCGGTGGATCTAGATTGATTTAAATGAAAATCGCGTTAGGTTAATATTAAATCTATGTTAGCAATAGTTACAGGGGCCCGACTTGTATAATTTCCCGAGTCTAAGGTGATCGACCGTGACAGGTTATCTCGCATCCACCGGGCGGTTGTTCAGCATCGGAAGTGTGGTAAGAGAGATCTCCCCGCACGCGC